>OZ035837.1:1822959-2077959 GCA_964034765.1 Knipowitschia caucasica
AGAGACGCTGCCCCTGGAGCCCCCTGGTGGAGAAGTCTGGGAACAGCACTGTCCTCAACAGTATCTGTCATCAACGGACTTCAGCCGTAGTCTGTTCATTGCTATTCACCCACTGTCCTACTGTCTGATTCATGGCCTGATGATAGGACCTGAACCCGGCCTCCTCCATCCGCAGCCTCAGTCCTGGGTCTACAGCCTCAGTCCTGGATCTACAGCCTCAGTCCTGGGTCTACAGCCTCAGTCCTGGGTCTACAGCCTCAGTCCTGGATCTACAGCCTCAGTCCTGGGTCTACAGCCTCAGTCCTGGGTCTACAGCCTCAGTCCTGGGTCTACAGCCTCAGTCCTGGATCTACAGCCTCAGTCCTGGGTCTACAGCCTCAGTCCTGGGTCTACAGCCTCAGTCCTGGGTCTACAGCCTCAGTCCTGGGTCTACAGCCTCAGTCCTGGGTCTACAGCCTCAGTCCTGGGTCTACAGCCTCAGTCCTGGGTCTACAGCCTCAGTCCTGGGTCTACAGCCTCAGTCCTGCCCCTGCTCTAACCCTGCTTTGAGGAAACCCTGTAGCCCCATGAGTACTTTTACTTGTGCGGTGCTCAGTTCCGCTCCTCACTCTGTCATTACTGTCTCTGTGTGATATTAAATATGTTTGTGCTGCAGGGAATGCCCCTCGTAAAGAGAGGAAGTCTTTAGTGTCAGCTGAACAACTCTACACCTGTTTCACACACTGTAATCACCAGGGACCAGAGAGAGACCAGAGAGAGACCAGAGGGAGACCAGAGAGAGACCAGAGAGAGAGACCAGAGGAAGACCAGAGAGAGAGACCAGAGAGAGAGACCAGAGAGAGACCAGAGGAAGACCAAAGGAAGACCAGAGAGAGAGACCAGAGAGAGAGACCAGAGGAAGACCAAAGGAAGACCAGAGAGAGAGACCAGAGAGAGAGACCAGAGGAAGACCAAAGGAAGACCAGAGAGAGAGACCAGAGAGAGAGACCAGAGGAAGACCAAAGGAAGACCAGAGAGAGAGACCAGAGAGAGAGAGACCAGAGGAAGACCAAAGGAAGACCAGAGAGAGAGACCACAGAGAGAGACCAGAGGAAGACCAAAGGAAGACCAGAGAGAAAGTATTTCTTCTTACTGTAAATGTTGCTCCTCCGTGGCTCGTGGTCGAGTCGTCTCCACTTCCTTCTCCAGACGCCTGAAAACCAGACTCAGACTCAGACCTGGTCCAGACTCAGACCTGGTCCAGACTCAGACCTGGTCCGGACTCAGACCTGATCCGGACTCAGACCTGGTCCAGACTCTGCACCTGTTGTTGATCCAAATGTTGCAGTAAAAAGTTGAAACAGTTTTTGTTTGTTTGGACAGAGCGCCCCCTGGTGTCCAGACACAAGAGGTCACACACAGAGAGACAGCTGTGGTACAGACTGGGACCAGTCCGGGTTGAGTCCTGGTTGAGTCCTGGATCAGACTGGGTCCAGACCTGGTTTAGTCTTGGTTTAGACCTGGTTCAGTCCTGGTTTAGTCCTAGTTTGGACCTGGTTCAGTCCTGGTTTAGTCCTAGTTTGGACCTGGTAGAGTCCTGGTTTAGACCTGGTTCAGTCCTGGTTTAGTCCTGGTTCAGTCCTGGTCTTGTTATTCACCAGTTCTTCATCGTCCTCGTCATCTTCACACTGTCGTTCTGCAGCTCGAGGATCTCCCACGACTCGCAGCTCACTGATGACCCCCTGTGGACAGCACAGGTACTACAGCTTAAAACACAGGTACTACAGCTTTAAACACAGGTACTACAGCTTTAAACACAGGTACTACAAGTTTAAACACATGTACTACAGAGTTAAACACAGGTACTACGGCTTTACACACAGGTACTACGGCTTTAAACACAGGTACTACAGCTTTAAACACAGGTACTACAGCTTTAAACACAGGTACTACAGCTTAAAACACAGGTACTACGGCTTTAAACACAGGTACTACAGCTTTAAACACAGGTACTACAGATTTAAACACAGGTACTACAGATTTAAACACAGGTACTACAGCTTTAAACACAGGTACTACCGCTTTACACACAGGTACTACAGCTTTAAACACAGGTACTACAGCTTTAAACACAGGTACTACCGCTTTACACACAGGTACTACAGCTTTAAACACAGGTACTACCGCTTTACACACAGGTACTACAGCTTTAAACACAGGTACTACGGCTTTAAACACAGGTACTACAGCTTTAAACACACACACACAAACAGACACAAACACACACAGACACACACAGACACAAAAACACACAAACACACACACACAAAGACACACACACACACACACACAGACACACAGACACACAAACACAAAAACACAGACACAAACACAAAGACACACACACACAAACACACACAGACACACACACACACATGCACACACACACACACAGACACACAAAGACACACACACACACACAAAGACACACACACATACACACACACATAGACACACAGACACACACACAGACACACACACACAGACAAACACACACACAAACACACACACAGACACACAAACACACACACACAGACACACACTCCCTCTCACCTCAAACTTATCGGGGTCCGCTCCTCCGGCCTGTCCCACGAACACCCCGGCCCCTGGCTCTAGAGGCAGGGCTCCCAGGGGCCTCTGCAGCCGCGTCACCTGAGGCTCTCTCTCACAGTTCAGATAGAACCGCACTGTGTCCTGCTCCACAGACAGAGCCAGGCGGGTCCACTGGTCCTGCAGGGACCTCAGAGGGAACCGAGCCACCTCCTGGGACCGCTCTGAACCAGCACCAGACAGGAACAAGATCACCTGCGGGACACCAGAGAGACACCATGTGAGAGACCAGAGAGCAGAAAGACCAGAGATACACCATGTGAGAGACCAGAGAGAGACCAGAGAGAGATCAGAGAGAGACCAGAGAGAGATCAGAGAGAGACCAGAGAGAGACCAGAGAGACCAGAGAGAGACCAGAGAGACCAGAGACCATAGAGAAACCAGAGAGAGACCAGAGAGAGACCAGAGAGAGATCAGAGAGAGATCAGAGAGAGACCAGAGAGACCAGAGAGACCAGAGAGAGACCAGAGAGACCAGAGACCATAGAGAGACCAGAGAGAGACCAGAGAGAGATCAGAGAGAGACCAGAGAGACCAGAGAGAGATCAGAGAGAGACCAGAGAGACCAGAGAGAGACCAGAGAGACCAGAGAGACCAGAGAGAGATCAGAGAGAGACCAGAGAGACCAGAGAGACCAGAGAGAGAGACCAGTGTTGTTTACCTCCTGGTTGTTGTCCTGCACCTCCGACAGCTTGACGCCCACATAGATGATCCTCTGAGTGCTGTCAATCACAGAGAAGACCACGCCCCCTTTGGAGGAGGTGGGCTTGAGGTGGAAGAGGAGGGAGAAGCTGAGGTGGAAGGGGTTGGGGAGGTGCGCCCTGGCCAGCTGTCCCGTGTTAGAGTCCACTCCAAACACATACCCAGGGGCGTCGTCCGGACCGAAGACCTGCGAGATCTCGTCTGGAGGCGGGTCTCCAATCAGCTGCAGCAGAGAGACCCCACTGTCCTCTGCGGAGGGAGAGAGAGGGGTGAGAGGAGGGAGGGAGAGGAGAGAGGAGAGAGAGGAGGGAGAGGAGAGAGAGGAGTGAGAGGTGGAGAGAGGAGTCAGAGGTGGAGAGAGGAGGGAGGGAGGAGGGAGAGGAGGGAGAGAGAGGAGGGAGAGGAGGGAGAGGAGAGAGAGGAGTGAGAGGAGGGAGAGAGGAGAGAGAGGAGGGAGAGGAGAGAGAGGAGGGAGAGGAGGGAGAGAGGAGTGAGAGGAGAGAGAGGAGGGAGAGGAGGGAGAGGAGTGAGAGGAGGGAGAGGAGAGAGAGGAGTGAGAGGAGGGAGAGGAGAGAGAGGAGTGAGAGGAGGGAGAGGAGAGAGAGGAGTGAGAGGAGGGAGAGGAGAGAGAGGAGGGAGAGGAGAGAGGAGGGAGAGAGGAGGGAGAGGAGGGAGAGGAGAGAGGAGGGGAGAGAGGGGTGAGAGGAGTGAGAGGAGGGAGAGGAGAGAGAGGAGGGAGAGAGGGGTGAGAGGAGGGAGATGAGTGAGAGGAGGGAGAGAGGAGAGAGAGGAGTGAGAGGAGGGAGAGGAGAGAGGAGGGAGAGAGGAGGGAGAGGAGGGAGAGGAGAGAGGAGGGAGAGAGGAGTGAGAGGAGGGAGAGGAGAGAGAGGAGGGAGAGAGGGGTGAGAGGAGGGAGAGGAGTGAGAGGAGTGAGAGAGGAGAGAGAGGAGTGAGAGGAGGGAGAGAGGAGTGAGAGGAGGGAGAGAGGGGTGAGAGGAGGGAGATGAGTGAGAGGAGGGAGAGAGGAGAGAGAGGAGTGAGAGGAGGGAGAGAGGAGTGAGAGGAGGGAGATGAGTGAGAGGAGGGAGAGAGGAGAGAGAGGAGTGAGAGGAGGGAGAGGAGAGAGGAGGGAGAGAAAAGAGAGTTCATCGAGCAAAACACCATGTCTGAGACCTATCAAAATAATGAGACTATATACTTTGTGAGAGACCAGAGAGAGACCAGCGAGAGAGACCAGAGAGAGACCAGAGAGAGACCAGAGAGAGAGACCAAAGAGAGAGACCAGAGAGAGAGACCAGAGAGAGAGACCAGCGAGAAAGACCAGAGAGAGAGACCAAAAAAAGACCAGAAAAATACCAGAAAGAGAGACCAAATAGACATCAGAGAGAGACCAGAGACAGACCAGAGAGAGACCAGCGAGAGAGACCAGAGAGAGAGACCAGAGAGAGACCAGAGAGAGAGACCAGAGAGAGAGACCAGAGAGAGAGACCAGAGAGAGAGACCAGAGAGAGAGACCAGCGAGAAAGACCAGAGAGAGAGACCAAAAAAAGACCAGAAAAATACCAGAAAGAGAGACCAAAAAGACATCAGAGAGACACCAGAGACAGACCAGAGAGAGACCAGAGACAGACCAGAGAGAGACCAGAGAGAGACCAAAGAGAGACCAGAGAGAGACCAGAGACAGACCAGAGAGAGACCAGAGAGAGACCAGAGAGAGACCAGCGAGAGAGACCAGAGAGAGAGACCAGCGAGAAAGACCAGAGAGAGAGACCAGAGAGAGAGACAAGAGAGAGAGACCAGAGAGAGACCAGAGAGAGAGACCAAAAAAAGACCAGAAAGAGAGACCAAATAGACATCAGAGAGAGAGACCAGAGACAGACCAGAGAGAGACTAGAGAGACACCAGAGAGAGACCAGAGAGAGACCAGAGAGAGACCAGAGAGAGACCAGAGACAGACCAGAGACAGACCAGAGACAGACCAGAGAGAGACCAGAGAGAGACCAAAGAGAGACCAGAGAGAGACCAGAGACAGACCAGAGAGAGACCAGAGAGAGACCAGAGAGAGACCAGAGACAGACCAGAGAGAGACCAGAGAGAGACCAGAGAGAGACCAGAGACAGACCAGAGAGAGACCAGAGAGAGACCAGAGAGAGACCAGAGACAGACCAGAGACAGACCAGAGACAGACCAGAGACAGACCAGAGAGAGACCAGAGAGAGACCAGAGAGAGACCAGAGAGAGAGACCAGAGAGAGACCAGAGAGAGACCAGAGAGAGACCAGAGAGAGACCAGAGAGAGACCAGAGAGAGACCAGAGAGCGAAAGCAGGTAGAACATGCTTTCCACCAGCGACTGTAACTTTCTGTGCTGCCACAAGAGGGAGCTGCAAACAACAAAAAATGTTCCTGAAAAATTACCATTCAGTAATTTATGGGCAATAGTTCTGTTTAAACGTCTCTCTCTCTGGTCTCCCTTTGGTCTCTCTCTGGTCTCCCCCTGGTCTCCCTCTGGTCTCTTTCTGGTCTCTCTCTTGTCTCTCTCTCTGGTCCCTCTCTCTGGTCTCCCACTGGTCTCTCTCTGGTCTCTCTCTGGTCTCTCTCTGGTCTCTCTCTCTGGTCTCGCTCTCTGGTCTCTCTCAGGTCTCTCTCTCTGGTCTCTCTCTCAGGTCTCTCTCTGGTCTCTCTCTGGTCTCACTCTGGTCTCTCTCTCAGGTCTCTCTCTGGTCTCTCTCTCTGGTCTCTCTCTCAGGTCTCTCTCTGGTCTCTCTCTCTGGTCTCAGTCTGGTCTCACTCTGGTCTCTCTCTCAGGTCTCTCTCAGGTCTCTGTCAGGTCTCTCTCTGGTCTCTCTCTGGTCTCTCTCTGGTCTCACTCTGGTCTCACTCTGGTCTCTCTCTGGTCTCTCTCTCTGGTCTCTCTCTGGTCTCTCTCTGGTCTCACTCTGGTCTCACTCTGGTCTCTCTCTGGTCGTGGGAGCCACAATGTGAGGAGGATTGACAGCTCAAATACACTTAAATATGTGATAAGACCCGCCTCCTGCTGTCCCATTGTCTGCAGCTCAGACCACCCCCAATCCACTGTCCACACCAGCAACTGCAACCATGGGGAAGACCAGCGAGACCAGAGCGAGACTAGCGGCTGGGACTCACCATGGGGAACGTGAGGTTTTAATCATATTTGAACCATCTATCATCAACAATATGTCCAGAGACCAGAGAGAGACCAGAGACCAGAGAGAGACCAGAGAGAGACCATAGAGAGACCATAGAGAGACCATAGAGGGACCAGAGAGAGACCATAGAGAGACCATAGAGAGACCATAGAGGGACCAGAGAGAGACCATAGAGAGACCATAGAGAGACCATAGAGGGACCAGAGAGAGACCAGAGAGAGACCAGAGAGAGACCATAGAGAGACCATAGAGAGACCATAGAGGGACCAGAGAGAGACCAGAGAGAGACCAGAGACCAGAGAGAGACCATAGAGGGACCAGAGAGAGACCAGAGAGAGACCAGAGACCAGAGAGAGACCATAGAGGGACCAGAGAGAGACCAGAGAGAGACCAGAGACCAGAGAGAGACCATAGAGGGACCAGAGAGAGCACATAGAGGGACCAGAGAGAGACCATAGAGAGACCATAGAGGGACCAGAGAGAGACCAGAGAGAGAGCAGAGAAAGACCAGAGGGACCAGAGACCAGATAGAGACCAGAGGGACCAGAAAGAGCATTGTTTATAGTCTAGAGCAGCATCTGTTCTGATCAAAGTCTCGTCATCTTTTCCGTCTGGTGATAAAGGTCTCGCTGCAGATGTTGCTGGTGTCGCTGCAGATGTTGCTGGTGTCGCTGCAGGTGTTGCTGGTTACGACAGAGGGTGGAATGGTTGGAGACAAAGGCTGACGAGTGATGGTAGAATGCCTCAGGGCGGCTGTGGCGGGTCCAGACACGCTCACGTCTGGATCCAAACTTATGGAACAAACTGGAGCCAAAACCTCCTGGGCTGAGTCGTTTACTCTCATTCATGTTCCAGTCCCCTACATCTGTCCTCACAGGGAAAAAAGAACCACTGCTCGCTCACTTGGTCTGAGTGGGACTGCGGACAGAGATGGGCTCGTCTGGTATTCCCCACATGGTTTTAGATCAATAGTGACACTTTCTTCATTGGGAGATCTATAAATGTTATATCTTTACTTTTCTACAAATGTTACAAGAAAAGCACCCGTAGAGCACAGACCTCTGTCAAGAGGACCAAAGTCTAGCCACAATCACGACAGCAGTTGTCCATTTACCAACAGCAGATTTGAAAATCCAATATGTCTATAGTTAGTTCATCAGAGCCAAAATGTCCTTTATGGTACTATGGGTCCTTCATAATTGTATGAGCCCTTCATGGTACTATGAGTCCTTCATGGTAATATGGGTCATTCATGGTACAATGAGTCCTTCATGGAACTATGAGTCCTTCATGGTACTATGAGTCCTTCATGGTACTATGAGTCCTTCATGGTACTATGGGTCCCAGTGATCTCACAGTAAACCACAGTGTAGCTGAGGAAATGGAAAGTATGTTCCATTCCAGACCAGAGGAAGACCAGAGAGAGACCAGAGAGAGACCAGAGAGAGACCAGAGAGAGACCAGAGAGAGACCAGAGAGGGACCAGAGTGAGACCAGAGAGGGACCAGAGTTAGACCAGAGAGAGACCATAGAGAAACCAGAGAGAGAGACCAGAGAGAGACCAGAGTTAGACCAGAGTTCTTCAGTCCAGATGAACAGGTGCAGCTCTGTGTGAGTCATATATTTGTCCCAAACACAGTTCTCTGATGAAGGCCTCATGATGTAACCTCTACAGGTGTTTGACCCGGTCCCCAGTGTGTAACACACACACACACACACACACACACACACACACTCTGGTCTCTCTAGTCTCTCTCTGGTCTCTCTCTGGTCTCTCTCTGGTCTCTCTCTGGTCTCTCTCCGGTCTCTCTCTGGTCTCGGTCTCTCTCTGGAGATGCCAGAGTCGTGGTCACACTGAGTCCGGACTCACAAAGCTCTGGAATGTTCTTTCTTCCTGAGTGTCCGTGAAGAGGCTCAGATCACACGTCACATTAGCATCTTCACAGCAGAGCGTCCATTATCACTGACACCATCAAAGAGACACCAGGAGGCACCAGCGACAGCGCAACAGGACCACACCACATCAGCCATAACAGTCGCTCTCTCTCTGGTCTGTCTCTGGTCTCTCTCTGGTCTCTCTCTGGTCTGTCTCTGGTCCCTCTCTGGTCTCTCTCTGGTCTCTCTCTGGTTTCTCTCTCTCTGGTCTCTCTCTGATCTCTCTCTGGTCCCTCTCTGGTCCCTCTCTGGTCCCTCTCTGGTCTCTCTCTGGTCTCTCTCTGGTCTCTCTCTGGTCTCTCTCTGATCTCTCTCTGGTTTCTCTCTGGTTTCTCTCTCTCTGGTCTCTCTCTGATCTCTCTCTGGTCCCTCTCTGGTCCCTCTCTGGTCTCTCTCTGGTCTCTCTCTGGTCTCTCTCTGGTCTCTCTCTGATCTCTCTCTGGTTTCTCTCTCTCTGGTCTCTCTCTGATCTCTCTCTGGTCTCTCTCTCTGGTCTCTCGCTGGTCTCTCTCTCTGGTCTCTCGCTGGTCTCTCTCTGGTCTCTCTCTCTGGTCTCTCTCTGGTCTCTCTCTGGTCTCTCTCTCTCTGGTCTCTCTCTGGTCTCTCTCTGGTCTCTCTCTCTGGTCCCTCTCTGGTCTCTCTCTGGTCCCTCTCTGGTCTCTCTCTGGTCCCTCTCTGATCTCTCTCTGGTCTCTCTCTGGTCTCTTTCTGGTCCCTCTCTGGTCCCTCTCTGGTCTCTCTCTGGTCCCTCTCTGGTCTCTCGCTGGTCTCTTTCTGGTCTCTCTCTCTCGTCTCTCTCTGGTCTCTCTCTGGTCTCTCTCTGGTCTCTCTCTGGTCTCTCTCTGGTCTCTCTCTGGTCTCTCTCTGGCCTCTCTCTGGTCTCTCTCTCTGGTCCCTCTCTGGTCTCTCTCTGGTCTCTCTCTCTGGTCTCTCTCTGGTCCTTCTCTGGTCTCTCTCTGGTCCCTCTCTGGTCCCTCTCTGGTCTCTCTCTGGTCCCTCTCTGGTCTCTCTCTGGTCTCTCTCTGGTCTCTCTCTCTGGTCCCTCTCTGGTCCCTCTCTGGTCTCTCTCTGGTCTCTCTCTCTGGTCCCTCTCTGGTCCCTCTCTGGTCCCTCTCTGGTCCCTCTCTGGTCTCTCTCTGGTCTCTCTCTGGTCCCTCTCTGGTCTCTCTCTGGTATCTCTCTGGTCTCTCTCTGGTCCCTCTCTGGTCTCTCTCCGGTCTCTCTCTCTGGTCTCTCTCTGGTCTCTCTCTGGTCTCTCTCTGGTCTCTCTCTGGTCTCTCTCTGGTCTCCGCTCCACTGCCCAGGCCTCACAGGACTTGCCCATAACTGGATCTAAGTCTAGAACTTGGACCGGAGCCCAAAGACCTGGTCTGGTCTGGTCTGGAGAGGGTTCATCTTGAGGACATGAACCAGGACTCAACTCTGAAGGACCCTGTGCACCACAGACACCAATGAGCCACTGATAAAGAGAGGCATAAACTACAGACTCCTCAAAATGATTGAGGACACATTATTCAGGCATTTCAACAACAACAACAACAAAAAGTAGAATGTTTTACTAGACTTGGTCTTGGTCTGGTCCTGGTCTGGTCCTAGTCTGGTTCTAGTCTGGTCCTGGTCTGGTCCTGGTCTGGTCCTGGGGTCTGGTCCTGATCTGGTCTTGGTCTGGTCCTAGTCTGGTCCTGGTCTGGTCCTAGTCTGGTCTGGTCTGGCCCTGGTCTGGTACTGGTCTGGTTTGGTCCTGGTCTGGTCCTGGTCTTGGTCTGATCCTGGTTTGGTCCTGGTCTTGGTCTGATCCTGGTTTTGGTCTGGTCCTGGTCTGTACTTTGACCTCTGCTCTGCATGAGTGAGGAGAGGCCCTGGTTGTCATGGAAACAAGCGATTAAAATCTATTGTGAAACCAAATCAAGTTTAAGGGATGTCACGGAACTCACCGGAGGGGTCTGGACCAGGTCTAAACCAGGTCTAAACCAGGTCTACACCAGGTCTACACCAGGTCTAGACCAGGTCAAAACCAGGCCTAGACCAGGTTTAAACCAGGTCTACACCAGGTCTACACCAGGTCTACACCAGGTCTAAACCAGGTCTAGACCAGGTCAAAACCATGCAGGCCTAGACCAGGTTTAAACCAGGTCTAGACCAGGTCTGAGAAAAGCCTGTGATAAATGCACATTCCAGTGTCAGACGTATAAATGATGTGAAGCTTTAGCTTTAGCCTCGAGCTAACGACAGATTTACTCCTGAACCAGGACCAAGACCAGGACTGGGTCTGAACCAGGACGACAAAGGTCTAAAGCAGGACTAAAACAGGACTAAAGCAGGTCTAAAGCAGGTCTAAAGCAGGTCTAAAGCAGGTCTAAAGCAGGAATAAAGCAGGACTAAAGCAGGTCTAAAGCAGGTCTAAAGCAGGACTAAAACAGGACTAAAGCAGGACTAAAGCAGGTCTAAAGCAGGACTAAAGCAGGTCTAAAGCAGGACTAAAGCAGGTCTAAAGCAGGTCTAAAGCAGGAATAAAACAGGACTAAAGCAGGACTAAAGCAGGTCTAAAGCAGGACTAAAGCAGGTCTAAAGCAGGACTAAACTGGATCAGACCTGTCCAGAGGGAACAATAAAATTCACCTTAAACTCACTTTCACCTCAAACAAACTGTTTATTGCATGAAATAAACAAAGACCTCTCTAGCCCCAGGACCTAAAGCTGAGGTACGTAACTTTAAAGCTGAGGTACGTAACTTTAAAGCTGAGGTACGTGACTTTAAAGCTGAGGTACGTAACTTTAAAGCTGAGGTACGTAACTTTAAAGCTGAGGTACGTGACTTTAAAGCTGAGGTACGTAACTTTAAAGCTAAGGGTACGTGACTTTAAAGCTGAGGTACGTAACTTTAAAGCTGAGGTACGTGACTTTAAAGCTGAGGTACGTAACTTTAAAGCTGAGGTACGTAACTTTAAAGCTGAGGTACGTAACTTTAAAGCTGAGGTACGTGACTTTAAAGCTGGGTATGTAACTCTGCACTATCTTCACAACAGATCTGACCGGACTGGACCAGGTCTGGATCAGGTCTGGACCAGGACTAGACCAGGTCTGGACCAGGTCTAGGTGCAGTTAATGGAGCGGGACATGTGTCTTAAGTCACACATTCTGACCCTCTCTCAGTTAAACATTAGCTCTGACTTTCACCGCAGTCACTCAGACATAAGTACAAGGTATAAACCCCTCTCTGGTCTCTCTCTCTGGTCTCTCTCTGGTCTCTCTCTGGTCTCTCTCTGGTCTCTCTCTGGTCTCTCTCTCTGGTCTCTCTCTCTGGTCTCTCTCTGGTGTCTCTCTCTGGTCTCTCTCTCTGGTCTCTCTCTGGTCTCTCTCTGGTCTCTCTCTCTGGCTCCTCTGGTCTCTCTCTGGTCTCTCTCTGGTCTCTCTCTCTGGTCTCTCTCTCTGGTCTCTCTCTGGTCTCTCTCTGGTCTCTCTCTCTGGTCTCTCTCTGGTCTCTCTCTGGTCTCTCTCTCTGGTCTCTCTCTGGTCTCTCTCTGGTCTCTCTCTGGTCTCTCTCTCTGGTCTCTCTCTCTGGTCTCTCTCTCTGGTCTCTCTCTGGTCTCTCTCTGGTCTCTCTCTGGTCTCTCTCTGGTCTCTCTCTCTGGTCTCTCTCTGGTCTCTCTCTGGTCTCTCTCTCTGGTCTCTATCGTCTCTCACTGGTCTCGGTCTCTCGCTGGTCTCTCTCTGGTCTCTCTCTGGTCTCTATCGTCTCTCACTGGTCTCGGTCTCTCTCTGGTCTCAGTCTCTCGCTGGTCTCTCTCTGGTCTCTGTGTCTCTCTGTGTCTCTCTCTGGTTTCTCTCTGGCCTCTCTCTGGTCTCGGTCTGGTCTCTGTGTCTCTCTGTGTCTCTCTCTGGTCTCTCTCTGGTCTCGGTCTGGTCTCGGTCTCTCCCTCTGGTCTCGGTCTGGTCTCGGTCTCACTCTGGTCTGGCCTTCACACCATCTCTTCCCAAACTCGTCTCATTCTTATCTCTGCAGTAAAGACACAATAATGACACATTTCCTCCAGGCTCAGCGTAACCATGGCGATGTGGCCCTTTGTAATAATAACAAAAACAATGAGTTTCATAAACAGCGTTATTCTCTCACTCCAAACACAGAGTCATGAACTAATACTGTAGCCACAGCTGCCCTGGGGCATTCACACACACACCAGACTCATTCTAATGTGGGGGAAGTGTCTTGCCTAAGGACACAACCACAGTTTGGCACTTTACAGCCGCAGCCGCCCCACTGTGGCACCTGCTGTTCTGAGGTCTCCCATCACAGCACTAACCAGGCCATGCCCTGCTTAGATTCAAAGCGCTGAGGGATTTGGCTTTCACCTGTAGATGACGTCACTTAGTACTCAGTGTGAGTGCATGGAGATAAAAGTCCCAATCTGGTCTCAGTCCTGGTCTCGGTCCTGGTCTCGGTCCTGGTCTCAGTGCTAATCTCAGTCCTGGTCTCGGTCCTGGCCTCGGTCCTGGTCTCAGTGCAAATCTCAGTCCTGGTCTCGGTCCTGGTCTCAGTGCTAATCTTAGTCCTGGTCTCGGTCCTGGTCTCAGTGCTAATCTCAGTCCTGGTCTCGGCCCTGGTCTCGGTCCTGGTCTCAGTGCTAATCTCAGTCCTGGTCTCGGTCCTGGTCTCAGTGCTAATCTCAGTCCTGGTCTTGGTCCTGGTCTCGGTCCTGGTCTCAGTGCTAATCTCAGTCCTGGTCTCGGTCCTGGCCTCGGTCCTGGTCTCAGTGCTAATCTCAGTCCTGGTCTCGGTCCTGGTCTCAGTGCTAATCTCAGTCCTGGTCTCGGCCCTGGTCTCAGTGCTAATCTCAGTCCTGGTCTCGGTCCTGGTCTCAGTGCTAATCTCAGTCCTGGTCTCGGTCCTGGCCTCGGTCCTGGTCTCAGTGCTAATCTCAGTCCTGGTCTCGGTCCTGGTCTCAGTGCTAATCTCAGTCCTGGTCTCGGCCCTGGTCTCAGTGCTAATCTCAGTCCTGGTCTCGGTCCTGGTCTCAGTGCTAATCTCAGTCCTGGTCTCGGTCCTGGCCTCGGTCCTGGTCTCAGTGCTAATCTCAGTCCTGGTCTCGGTCCTGGTCTCAGTGCTAATCTCAGTCCTGGTCTCGGCCCTGGTCTCAGTGCTAATCTCAGTCCTGGTCTCGGTCCTGGTCTCAGTGCTAATCTCAGTCTGGTCTCGGTCCTGGCCTCGGTCCTGGTCTCAGTGCTAATCTCAGTCCTGGTCTCGGCCCTGGTCTCAGTGCTAATCTCAGTCCTGGTCTCGGTCCTGGTCTCAGTGCTAATCTCAGTCCTGGTCTCGGTCCTGGCCTCGGTCCTGGTCTCAGTGCTAATCTCAGTCCTGGTCTCGGTCCTGGTCTCAGTGCTAATCTCAGTCCTGGTCTCGGCCCTGGTCTCAGTGCTAATCTCAGTCCTGGTCTCGGTCCTGGCCTCGGTCCTGGTCTCAGTGCTAATCTCAGTCCTGGTCTCGGTCCTGGTCTCAGTGCTAATCTCAGTCCTGGTCTCGGCCCTGGTCTCAGTGCTAATCTCAGTCCTGGTCTCGGTCCTGGTCTCAGTGCTGGTTTTGGTCTAGTTTTCACATGCTGTGTCTCTGGTCTCTGTAAGATTTTTAAATACGTTTTTTTCAGATTGAAAAGTGAGAAAGAGAGGACCCCCCTCTCTCGGCCAATCAGCTCTCAGCCTGAGAGTCACATGTTTTCTGTGATTTGTTCATAATACTTAACTTTTACATGACCTCAGCTTTGAGTCAAACACTAACTGCACGTTTCCAGTCTCCTTGTGAGTGAAGAAGGAAGTGGATTTATTGATATAGCACGTGTGGAACATCGCAGCAGCTGATTGGAGCAGACCGCAGAGACCCCTGAACGAAGGCCTCTGATTGGTCCATGCTTATATGGTCATATCACATATAAGCACCAGGACCACGGATTTGTCTCTCTCTGATCTCTCTCTGGTCTCTCTCTGGTCTCTCTCTGGTCTCTCTCTAGTCTCTCTCTGGTCTCTCTCTGGTCTCTCTCTAGTCTCTCTCTAGTCTCTCTCTGATCTCTCTCTGGTCTCTCTCTGGTCTCTCTCTGGTCTCTCTCTAGTCTCTCTCTGGTCTCTCTCTGGTCTCTCTCTAGTCTCTCTCTAGTCTCTCTCTGGTCTCTCTCTGGTCTCTCTCTAGTCTCTCTCTAGTCTCTCTCTGGTCTCTCTCTGGTCTCTCTCTGGTCTCTCTCTGGTCTCTCTCTAGTCTCTCTATGGTCCCTCTCTGGTCTCTCCCCCTTGTCTCTCTATGGTATCTCTCTGGTCTCTCTCTGGTCTCTGTCTGGTCTCTCTCTGGTCTCTGTCTGGAGCCAAACTTCACCATGACCACTTCCCCATGGAGCTTCATTGAACTAGCGTGTTAGCATGGTCCAGCTGCACACAGTGGGACCCAGAGTATGCTGACGTGCACATGGTCCAGGCCCCCCATGGTCCCCTGCAGACATGTCCCGACAGCGAGGATCGGTCCCAGTGTTTACAGAGATCAGCAGCGGAAAGACTCAGTGAGACTTTACCACTTTATGAGGAAAGAATGAGGTCAGACAGATATGAAAGTGAGTCAGCGAAACACAGAACTACTGTAGGACCACGGACCCTGCATTTATCTAAAGGCCCTGCTCCGATCTGGTCTGGTCTGGTCTGGTTTGGTTCAGTTCTTGGCCTTTTCATGTGTACAAACTTCACCATGAGCACTTCTCTATTTCCTTATTCAAATACAACATCTGCAGCTACTTCACTTTCAAGGAACATATCACAAACTAGACACACTCTGGTTGCTCTCTCTGGTCTCTCTCTTTGGGCTCTCTCTATGGTCTCTCTCTGGTCTCTCTCTTTGGGCTCTCTCTATGGTCTCTCTCTGGTCTCTCTCTGGTCTCTCTCTCTGGTCTCTCTCTGTGGTCTCTCTCTGGTCTCTCTCTGGTCTCTCTCTGGTCTCTCTCTGGTCTCTCTCTGGTCTCTCTCTGTGGTCTCTCTCTGTGGTCTCTCTCTGGTCTCTCTCTGGTCTCTCTCTGGTCTCTCTCTGTGGTCTCTCTCTGTGGTCTCTCTCTGTGGTCTCTCTCTGTGGTCTCTCTCTGGTCTCTCTCTGGTCTCTCTCTGGTCTCTCTCTGGTCTCTCTCTGGTGTCTCTCTGGTCTCTCTCTGGTCTCTCTCTGGTCTCTCTCTGGTCTCTCTCTGGTCTCTCTCTGGTCTCTCTCTGGTCTCTCTGGTCTCTCTCTGATCTCTCTCGGGTCTCTCTCTGGTCTCTCTCTGGTCTCTCTCTGGTCTCTCTCTAGTCTCTCTGGTCTCTCTCTGGTCTCTCTCTGGTCTCTCTCTCTCTCTGGTCTCTCTCTCTCTCTCGGGTCTCTCTCTGGTCTCTCTCTGGTCTCTCTCTGGTCTCTATCTGGTCTCTCTCTGGTCTCTCTGGTCTCTCTGGTCTCTCTCTGATCTCTCTCGGGTCTCTTTCTGGTCTCTCTCTGGTCTCTCTGGTCTCTCTCTGGTCTCTCTCTGGTCTCTCTCTCTGGTCTCTCTCTGATCTCTCTCTGGTCTCTCTCTGGTCTCTCTCTGATCTCTCTCGGGTCTCTCTCTGGTCTCTCTCTGGTCTCTCTTTGGTCTCTCTCTGGTCTCTTTCTGGTCTCTCTCTGGTCTCTCTGGTCTCTCTCTGGTCTCTCTCTGGTCTCTCTCTGGTCTCTCTGGTCTCTCTCTGGTCTCTCTCTGGTCTCTCTCTGGTCTCTTTCTGGTCTCTCTCTGGTCTCTCTGGTCTGAGAGAACACATCACTCCAGTGTTAAAATGACTCCACTGACTACTGTGGACTACAGGACTTAGATCCTTCCTATAAATAGCATGGCTCTCTCCTGCCCACCAAACTCGCCAAACGCCAGACGTCTGCTGGGTCCTAAAGAGTCAAAAAGTGCAGTCGGAGGCAGAGCATCGAGGTCCAAGCTCCGACAGTGGAACCAGCTCCTCATCCACGTCCAGGAAGTACACACTATGTTCAAGGTCAGGCTCAAAACTAGAACCTTAGAAACACAACCATGGGTCTAACAACACAGACTGTGAGTGACGCTGCAGGTGGACAGAGCTGTTACCAGAGTTGTCCAGCAGAGGGCGCACTGCTGGGCAACTCATGGTAACAGCTCTGTCCTCTGCGGGTTTAGGGCGACACACAAATACATGGAATTGAAATCACACAAAAATCATCGCAGGTCGATGTTCCGCACACACAGGGTTCGGGCTTCATGCTGTCAGTCGGAGATACTTAAAACACAGCACTCAGCTTTATCCATGTTCTTGCAGCACCTTAAACATGATCTTGAGAAAAGAGTGGAGAAGGGTCTCTCTCTGGTCTCTCTCTGGTCTCTCTCTGGTCTCTCTCTGGTCTCTCTCTGGTCTCTCTCTGGTCTTTCGCAGGTCTCTCTCTCCGGTCTCTCTCTGGTCTCTCTCTGGTCTCTCTCCAGTCTCTCTCTGATCTCTCTCTGGTCTCTCTCCAGTCTCTCTCTGGTCTCTCTCTGGTCTTTCGCTGATGTCTCTCTGGTCTCTCTCTATGGCCTCTCTCTATGTTCATAAATCTTACTTTCGTTTATACTAGTTTGACCACAGGACATCGGGACAGAAGGGGCGGGGGGATGTGTCTGCTTGTCTCCCCGTGGATGGAGCTTCGTCTGGATCAGTCTGTACATGTATGACGATCAGCCGCAGCCGCCCTGGGGAAAGCAGCCACTCATACACACACTTTCTATTCTGTTGCCCGCGGCGACACAAACAAGCACAGAGCTGTCGTGGGAATTCCTCCACGAGTCTGGCTCTAAAGCTGGGGTACGTAACTTTAAAGCCGAGGTACGTAACTTTAAAGCTGAGGTATGTAACTTTAAAGCTGGGGTACGTGACTTTAAAGCCGAGGTATGTAACTTTAAAGCCGAGGTACGTAACTTTAAAGCCGGGGTACGTAACCTGCAGATGTGTTTAGCTCCATCCACGCTTAAAATCAGGAACTTGGCACAAACATGTAGCTCCGCCCCCTCCGTCTAAAATCACCTGACTCAGTCCTGTAATAGCACGATGTCCCTGGTCTCTCTCTCTTGTCTCTCTCTAGTCTCTCTCTCTGGTCTCTCTCTGGTCTCTCTGGTCTCTCTGGTCTCTCTCTGGTCTCTCTCTGGTCTCACTCTGGTCTCACTCTGGTCTCACTCTGGTCTCTCTCTTGTCTCTCTCTAGTCTCTCTCTCTGGTCTCTCTCTGGTCTCTCTGTGGTCTCTCTCTGGTCTCTCTCTAGTCTCTCTCTCTGGTCTCTCTGGTCTCTCTCTAGTCTCTCTCTCTGGTCTCTCTGGTCTCTCTCTGGTCTCTCTCTGGTCTCTCTCTGGTCTCTCTCTCTGGTCTCTCTCTGGTCTCTCTCTGGTCTCTCTCTAGTCTCTGGTCTCTCTGGTCTCTCTCTGGTCTCTCTCTGGTCTCTCTCTAGTCTCTCTCTCTGGTCTCTCTGGTCTCTCTGGTCTCTCTGGTCTCTCTCTGGTCTCTCTCTGGTCTCTCTCTGGTCTCTCTCTGGTCTCTCTCTCTGGTCTCTCTGGTCTCTCTCTCTGGTCTCTCTCTGGTCTCTCTCTGGTCTCTCTCTGGTCTCTCTCTGGTCTCTCTCTGGTCTCAAGGTCAGATTTAAAGGTACAGATCTTCCACAGATGCTGAGTATTGTATTCTAAGTGTGCTGTGATCTTCCATTCCACTCCAGGTCAGTGACGTTAGAGGGATCTCGGGTTCAAACTCTTCAAACTCCAAAATGAACCATCTGGGTTCATTTTGTCGTCTTTTACCTTTCTGGTTACTAACGGACAGACACTGCTCCTCTGGTAGAGCCTGGCAGTCCAGCGGCAGACTCCCCTGGTCCAGGACCTCCCAGCAGCTGTCCTGCAACACCGCGCAGAAGCTACGGCACGGCACCGCTAGCTCGCCATTACACTCGGGCACCAACAGGAGGCAGAAGAACCACTCCAGGCTGTGGTGGCATTTCTTCTGCAGGAGCCACGCCCACTCACGGAGCGTCCTCACCGCCTCCTCCACTCGCGTTTGGTTCAGAACGTTCGGAAAAGCGACGGTTTTACCAGAAAGGTGCGAGCAAAACGGTAAAGCTGTGGTCACTAGAATGCACTGAGGCTGAGCGGTCCCTTCCTGGTCGCTAATGTCATCGCTGATAGTTGGAGGAGGGTTAGCTGGTTCCTGATCGCTAGTTTTATGGTCTTCTAAAGTCGGAGAAGGCGTGGCTAGCTCTCTGTTGGTATTTTTGTAGTTTCCTTGAGTTCGAGATGGTTTAGTTAGTTCCTGGTCGCTGATTTGACTGTTTTCTAGAGTTTGAGAGAAAGCAACTCGATCACCACTGCCATTGTTGCGCTCTTTATTAGCATTAGCTTGGTTGATCTCATGGGTTGTAAATTGTTTTGCTACTTTCTGATCTCTAATACTGTAGTTTTCAAGAGATTGAGATTTGTCAGAGACTTCCTGGACGTTAGACTGCTGAGCTAGTCCCTGATTACTAGTTTTAAACTTTTCTAGAGTTTGTGTCGGCGTAAAGAGTTCATGAATTTGATTTTTTGACTTTTCTAGAACCCTAGTTTGGTTGGCTTGCTCTTTGTTGGCGTTAGCTTGATCGGCCTTAGTGGGTTGAGTTGTTGTAGCTAGTTCACCATCGGCCATTTCACCGTGTTCTAGAGTTGGCGTATCTTGAACTGGTTTGCTAACGTTGTCGATTCCCAAAGTGCTTTGGTTTGCTTGTTCTTGTTCGCTAGGTTTGTGGTTCTCTTCTGTGAGTATTTCCTGAATTCTAGTTTCACCATTTTCCAAAAATGTGGATTTATTTGTTACTTTATGATCTTGAAAATGAAACTTCTCGATATTTGTGGATGGCTTAAGTTTACCGTTCTCCAGAGTTTGAATATTGTTAGCTTTACCGTCAATGCTAATAGCGTCAGTTTTGTCGTCGCTAGGCGTTGGCCTCTGCGTAACTAGTTCTTGCTCATAGTTTTCTCTCTCTTTCAAACCTCTCGTCGTTGTTTCACTTGCTAACACATGTTTAGTCGAAGTATCGGTCATTTCTAAAACACTTTCCTCTATTCTCACATCAGTCTGTTCTGAAAACTCTGTGCTTCCAACATCGGAGTTGAACTCATCGGCTAAACTTGGCTCTAAATTAGAACTTTGCGTCGTCATCTCAAACTTGTCCGTGTTGCTAAGTGCTACTTGGTTTTGTGCGGAATAACTACTAGCGGCCACCTTTACGCTAGCTTCAATAATTTCATGTTTTTTGCTTTCTTTGTGGATTAAATCTGTATTTCCCAGTAAAATATCACTAACAAATGCGTGGCTAGTTTGGCTAGCTAAAACTGTGCTATCGCTGGTTGAAAGCATTGCATTTTCTTGTCTAGTTTTACCCGTTAGCTCATCCGTCTTTTCAGCTAACTGTGTAGAAGTTTCCATGGCTAAATCATTGTTTGGTGAAGGAACCTGATCATTTATTCTGCCGGTTGTACTTTTGTTATCTGCAACTAGGCTACGTTGGCTATCAGCGGCTAAGCTATCAGCGGCTAAGCTATCAGCGGCTAAGCTATCTTGTCTATTCTTAGCCGCATCTTTGCTGGTGGCGACAAGCATGTTTTCTGTAGTCATTTCAATGCTATCAAAAGCGCTAACATTGCTAATTGCTAGTTCACTGTGTGTAGAACGATCGTCAATTGATTCATTCTCAATTTTGCTTCGTGAAGTTGCGTTTTCTACTGTTTCCGAATCAAAATCGTTCATTGTTGTATCTTTATTTTCCAACTTTAACGTTGGACTTCCGTTGGTCGTAAACCCAGATCCACTTCCACCTTCTCCGCTGGAAAACCCGGACCCCACAGTCAAATCTTCCGCCATTTTCGCATCATACGTAAAACTCTCTATTTTAAAATTTCCCAAATCGTTTTCTTTACCCGAGTCTTGTTGTGACGGAGCACCCGGAGTCACTCTCTCCTCGTCCGGCGGCAGCGGCGTCCTCAATTGCGGCGTCTCCATCGTGGCCCAATTTCGTCCGCCATTTTGGCTCAAATCGTCACCGGCTTCTTCCGCTTTCCTCGCGTTTTCCGGTTGCTCTCCACTTCCTCCGGCTCCCACCAGACTTCCAGATCCCTCCGGAGGCTCCGGGGTACTGGGGGCCACGGTCGTAGTGTCACTCTTGGGCCAGAACCAGGCCGAGGACTCGCCCAAAAAGCCCAGAGCAAAGAGCAAAGCCACAGAAGTTCTCATGTTTGCAGGTTTCATTCAGCCATGTGTTATCTGCACTTGTGTCTGCAGCAGCAGCAGGGAGGACAGTGTGGAGGAGTGCCTCATTCATGCACTCGGGGAGGGGGAGGTGGGAGGAGGGGGAGGAGGAGGGTTATGCACAGAGGCGGGTCAGGACTGGCCCTGGACTCCTCCTCTTTGGGACTCTCTCTTTGTCAAAGGGCCAACTGATAACAGCAGCTGAAAGAGGGCTGTGGACGTGTGCTCAGGTTAAAAGCAAAGCTGTGTGGATTTAAACACACGACTAAACAAATAAGGTGATCAGCAACCGGCATAGCAACCGGCATAGCAACCGGCATAGCAACCGGCATAGCAACCGGCATAGCAACCGGCATAGCAACCAAGTTCCAAATGTTGAATGTTGTAAATTAAGCAGCAGAATAGTTTTAGTCAATTCAATGGAGTTTTGCAGACAGCAGTCACAAACAGGAGCTGGTTTCACTGAGATAGTCCTGGATCTGCGGCCTCAGTCCTGGATCTGCGGCCTCAGTCCTGGATCTGCGGCCTCAGTCCTGGATCTGCGGCCTCAGTCCTGGATCTGCGGCCTCAGTCCTGGATCTGCGGCCTTAGTCCTGGATCTGCGGCCTCAGTCATGGATCTGCGGCCTCAGTCCTGGATCTGCGGCCTCAGTCCTGGATCTGCGGCCTCAGTCCTGGATCTGCGGCCTCAGTCCTGGATCTGCGGCCTCAGTCCTGGATCTGCGGCCTCAGTCCTGGGTCTACAGCCTCAGTCCTGGATCTGCGGCCTCAGTCCTGGGTCTACAGCCTCAGTCCTGGGTCTACAGCCTCAGTCCTGGGTCTACAGCCTCAGTCCTGGGTCTACAGCCTCAGTCCTGGGTCTACAGCCTCAGTCCTGGATCTACAGTCTCAGTCCTGGATCTACAGCCTCAGTCCTGGGTCTACAGCCTCAGTCCTGGGTCTACAGCCTCAGTCCTGGGTCTACAGCCTCAGTCCTGGGTCTACAGCCTCAGTCCTGGGTCTACAGCCTCAGTCCTGGATCTGCGACCTCAGTCCTGGGTCTACAGCCTCAGTCCTGGGTCTACAACCTCAGTCCTGGGTCTACAGCCTCAGTCCTGGATCTACAGCCTCAGTCCTGGGTCTACAGCCTCAGTCCTGGGTCTACAGCCTCAGTCCTGGGTCTACAGCCTCAGTCCTGGGTCTACAGCCTCAGTCCTGGGTCTACAGCCTCAGTCCTGGATCTGCGACCTCAGTCCTGGGTCTACAGCCTCAGTCCTGGGTCTACAACCTCAGTCCTGGGTCTACAGCCTCAGTCCTGGATCTACAGCCTCAGTCCTGGGTCTACAGCCTCAGTCCTGGGTCTACAGCCTCAGTCCTGGGTCTACAGCCTCAGTCCTGGGTCTACAGCCTCAGTCCTGGGTCTACAGCCTCAGTCCTGGATCTGCGACCTCAGTCCTGGGTCTACAGCCTCAGTCCTGGATCTACAGCCTCAGTCCTGGATCTACAGCCTCAGTCCTGGGTCTACAGCCTCAGTCCTGGGTCTACAACCTCAGTCCTGGGTCTACAGCCTCAGTCCTGGGTCTACAGCCTCAGTCCTGGGTCTACAGCCTCAGTCCTGGGTCTACAGCCTCAGTCCTGGATCTGCGACCTCAGTCCTGGGTCTACAGCCTCAGTCCTGGGTCTACAACCTCAGTCCTGGGTCTACAGCCTCAGTCCTGGATCTACAGCCTCAGTCCTGGGTCTACAGCCTCAGTCCTGGGTCTACAGCCTCAGTCCTGGGTCTACAGCCTCAGTCCTGGGTCTACAGCCTCAGTCCTGGGTCTACAGCCTCAGTCCTGGATCTGCGACCTCAGTCCTGGGTCTACAGCCTCAGTCCTGGATCTACAGCCTCAGTCCTGGATCTACAGCCTCAGTCCTGGGTCTACAGCCTCAGTCCTGGGTCTACAACCTCAGTCCTGGGTCTACAGTCTCCCCTGTGCTTGTGTGTGTGTGTTTGATTAATACCCTAAACCACATCAACAGTAGCCTGGTCTTATCCATCCGTACCCTTCGCTCAATCATCATGTCCTGCAGGTAACGTCTGGGTCTGGGTCTGGGTCTGGGTCTGGGTCTGGGTCTGGGTCTGGTCCCTGTGTTAGAGATTACAATCGGTTGTATTTCAACCGACCAATCAGAGAGCACGGAGGCGGGTGTTGTAGTTAGATGTGGGTGACGTCAGAGTTTGCGTCGAACAGGAAGGTTGTAGTTTGGAGAAGAATGTGATAGTAAAGTATTCTGCTCTGGTTCTATCAAGAAACTGAAGCCAAAGCAAGAAGAATGTTTAGCAAATGTAATCTCTGTTAAAGATTGTGGCGCTGCTCCCCACGGGCTCCGTTAGCGGCAAAGGAGATGGCTAAAGCTAGGCTAAATGCTAAATGCTAACAACTCACTCGGGCTCATTACATACGTCACGGTAAACTCTAACCCAGTGTCTCCCAAAGTGGGGTCCGCGGCCCACCAGGGGGCCGCGGAGGGTACTGCAGGGGGGCCGCGGGAGGTCATAAAAAAAAAAAAATATATATATATATATATATATATATATATATATATATAATTATTTAATGTTAAATTTATAATGTTTTGTTTGTAATATTAAAATATTTGTGTTCATTATTTGACTTGAATAATCCACTGTAATCATTTTTGTGTTACAATGTTTGTAGCAGAGGCGATTTCCCCAAAATAAAATAACCAGAAGAGCCTATTCTTAATGTTGTCTTCTTGGTTATTATTTTGGGGGGCCACGCAGACCCGTCAGATTTTTAAGGGGGCCTCGGTGTTACTGAGTTTGGGAATGGCTGCTCTAACCCTATCCAATCGTTTCAATCTGCAAAAGGAGTTAGCCCCTCCCACCTGTTCACGGAGGCTACATCAACACAAGCCGCAAGGCGGGTTGGAGGCCCAGTCGTTCTGACACATCAGCCCATGTCTCAGTGTGAGGAGGAGAGCTGTCATAATGAGACATATCTAAAATATAATTCAATTAGGAGACTGAACTCTCCTAATCCTCTCTTCTCCATCCCTCCTCTCCTCTCCCTCCTCTCCCTCTCCTCTCCCTCTCCTCTCCCTCTCCTCTCCCTCTCCTCTCCTCTCCCTCCTCTCCCTCTCCTCTCCCTCTCCTCTCCCTCCTCTCCCTCCCCTCTCTCCCTCCTCTCTCCCCTCTCCCTCCCCTCTCTCCCTCCTCCTCCCTCTCCTCTGTCTGTCTTCCTCAGCTCCAGCCTCACCCTCTCCTCTCCCCCTCTCCCTCCTCTCTCTCCTCTCCCTCCCCTCTCTCCCTCCTCCTCTCTCCCCTCTCCCTCCCCTCTCTCCCTCCTCCCTCTCCTCTGTCTGTCTTCCTCAGCTCCAGCCTCACCCTCTCCTCTCCCCCTCCCTCCCTCCTCTCTCTCTCTCCTCTCCCCCTCTCCCTCCTCTCTCCCCTCTCCCTCCCCTCTCTCCCTCCTCTCTCCCCTCTCCCTCCCCTCTCTCCCTCCTCCCTCTCCTCTGTCTGTCTTCCTCAGCTCCAGCCTCACCCTCGTCTTCCTCTTTTATTACCCTCTGTGTGATTTGCAGCTCGTTCTTTTGTGTTTGACCATAAAGTCTTCTTCTCTTTGAGGCGATCGCTGCTTTATCTGAGACAAAGAGATGGTTAAAGTGAGATGTGCAGCGCTGGGAAACCACAGGCCCTGACTTAAAGCTGGGGTCTGTGACATTAAAGCTGGGGTCTGTAACTTTAAAGCTGAGGTCTATAACTTTTAAAGCTGGGGTCTGTAACTTTTAAATCTGGGGTCTGTAACTTTTAAATCTGGGGTCTGTAACTTTTAAATCTGGGGTCTGTAACTTTAAAGCTGAGGTCTGTAACTTTAAAGCTGTTCTGGCTCTAAAACAGTTGCTTCTATCACTAGTTTTCACATCATGTATTTGTGATGTCACATCTTTAGAGCAGAGAAAGGACCGCTCTGACTCTGCCATTCAGCTCTCAGCCCAAAGAAGCAGATAGTGACTCGCAGGGTTCTTTCAAATGAGGACAAACTGTTTTCTTATAAGAGGAAGACAAAGTATCTTGTTTCTCTTTTCTGTTGTCCTGCTTTAGTACTGGTTCAGACCTACTTTAGACCAGCTTTAGACCTACTTTAGACCAGCTTTAGACCTACTTTAGACCTGCTTTAGACCTGCTTTAGACCTGCTTTAGACCTGCTTTAGTCCTGCTTTAGACCAACTTTAGACCAGCTTTAGACCTACTTTAGACCTGCTTTAGACCTACTTTAGACCTGCTCTAGACTTATTTTAGACTTACTTTAGACCTATTTTAGACCTACTTTAGTCCTGCTTTAGTCCTGCTTTAGACCTACTTTAGACCTGCTTTAGTCCTGCTTTAGACCTGCTTTAGACCTGCTTTAGACCTGCTTTAGTCCTGCTTTAGACCTGCTTTAGACCTACTTTAGACCTGCTTTAGTTGCTTCAGTCCTGCTTTAGTCCTGCTTTAGACCTACTTTAGACCTGCTTTAGTTGCTTCAGTCCTGGTCCAGACCTGGTCTCGGCCTCAGTTCCAGTGTTATACATTAACTTTATGGAGCCGTATGGACTAAGCTCCTCCTTCAACACGAGGTGTTTTTACCACAGAACGTTTCTACTAAATATCAAAGTTTTAACTGTTTTAAATCAGTGAAAATAACATTTAAAAAATACACAGCAACAATGTCTACTCTCTGGTCTCTCTGGTCTCTCTCTGGTCTCTCTCTGGTCTCTCTGGTCTCTCTGGTCTCTCTCTGGTCTCTCTCTGGTCTCTCTGGTCTCTCTCTGGTCTCTCTCTGGTCTCTCTCTGGTCTCTCTCTGGTCTCTCTGGTCTCTCTCTGGTCTCTCTCTGGTCTCTCTCTGGTCTCTCTCTGGTCTCTCTCTGGTCTCTCTCTGGTCTCTCTCTGGTCTCTCTCTGGTCTCTCTCTGGTCTCTCTGGTCTCTCTCTGGTCTCTCTGGTCTCTCTCTGGTCTCTCTGGTCTCTCTCTGGTCTCTCTGGTCTCTCTCTGGTCTCTCTCCGGTCTCTCTCTGGTCTCTCTCTGGTCTCTCTGGTCTCTCTCTGGTCTCTCTCCGGTCTCTCTCTGAGTCTCTTGAGGACATTTCTCAGTGACACAGACCTGTTCAGACAGGAGGAGGAGAGAGAGAGTGGATTAGAGCAGGATCACAGAGAAGCTGAGGTTTGAAGCTCATGTGTCTGACTGTGGAACATTCACTTTACACCTCCTCTCATCAAAGAGAGAGACCAGAGAGAGAGACCAGAGAGAGAGACCAGAGAGAGAGACCAGAGAGAGAGACCAGAGAGAGAGACCAGAGAGAGAGAGACCAGAGAGAGAGACCAGAGAGAGAGAGAGACCAGAGAGAGAGACCAGAGAGAGAGACCAGAGAGACCAGAGAGAGAGAGAGAGAGACCAGAGAGAGAGACCAGAGAGAGAGACCAGAGAGTGAGGCCAGAGAGAGACCAGAGAGAGAGACCAGAGAGACCAGAGAGAGAGGCCAGAGAGAGACCAGAGAGAGAGACCAGAGAGAGACCAGAGAGACCAGAGAGAGAGGCCAGAGAGAGACCAGAGAGAGAGACCAGAGAGAGACCAGAGAGAGGCCAGAGAGACCAGAGAGAGAGACCAGAGAGAGACCAGAGAGAGAGAGACCAGAGAGAGAGACCAGAGAGAGAGAGAGACCAGAGAGAGAGACCAGACAGAGAGACCAGAGAGAGACCAGAGAGAGAGACCAGAGATAGAGAGAGACCAGAGAGAGACCAGACAGAGAGACCAGAGAGAGACCAGAGAGAAAGACCAGAGAGAGACCAGAGAGACCAGAGAGAGAGACCAGAGAGAGACCAGAGAGACCAGAGAGAGACCAGAGAGTAGAGCTGCAACTAACGATTATTTTGTAATCGATTAATCTATCGATTATTTTTACGATTAATCGAGTAATCGCTTGGCTGTGAATTGTGTAGAAAAAAAATATTTTTTTCATCACAAAAAGCTAAAGTGGCAACACTCGAGGACGTATTGAGGCGTAAACTTAAAGTAAATGTTTGTAACAGGCTCTTTGTGCTAATTCTGCTCTGATTGGATGAGACACAGATATTCATGAAATTATAAAAACAAAGTCGGTTTTAATAAAAAATACTACATTTTCATGTCATTTTTGCTCTGTTTGTGTCCGTGTGAACCAGGAAACGATTAATCGATTACTAAAATAGTTGTCGACTATTTCAATAATCGATTAGTCGTCGATTAATCGATTAGTTGTTTCAGCCCTACCAGAGAGAGACCAGAGAGAGACCAGAGAGAGACCAGAGGTAAACCAGAGATACACTGAAAGTCCCTTTTGTCTTTTGAAAGAACATAAATCATTTTCACAGAAATGTTCGTCTGAACTTTGGCCCAAAACCTGAGACAAAAGTGTGAAACTCTAAACGCTGTAAACAGAGGTTATTAGAAACCTGAGGAGGGACTGAGTGACTACGATGGTACGTATGGAACCATATGCTAGCTATATTACCACACCATATCAACTATAGTAACTATGGTAACGATAGTAACGACAGTGGCATAAGTCTGACTCCAGTCTTAGTGAGATCAATCAAACTGAAAAGTTCCACAACTTCTTTGTCAGCACTGATCAACCATGGTCTGGTCTCTCTCTTCTCTCTCTGGTCTCTCTCTCTGGTCTCTCTCTGGTCTCTCTCTGGTCTCTCTCTGGTCTCTCTGGTCTCTCTGGTCTCTCTGGTCTCTCTCTCTGGTCTCTCTCTGGTCTCTCTCTCTGGTCTCTCTCTCTGGTCTCTCTCTCTGGTCTCTCTCTCTGGTCTCTCTCTCTGGTCTCTCTTTTCTCTCTCTGGTCTCTCTCTCTGGTCTCTCTCTGGTCTCTCTTTTCTCTCTCTGGTCTCTCTGGTCTCGCTCTGGTCTCTCTCTCTCTGGTCTGTCTCTCTGGGGTCTCTCCGGTCCATGGCCTCACTGACCCTGCAGACACCGCTCAGACCTCACAGAGCTGAGGATCTTTCAGAATCTACTGATGTCATAGATAGACTGTAAAAGAATTATAAACCAAATTCTCAGACCTGGTTCAGACCTGGTTCAGTACTGGCTCAGACCTGGTTCAGACCTGGCTCAGACCTGGTTCAGACCTGGCGCAGACCTGGTTCAGTACTGGCTCAGACCTGGTTCAGACCTGGCTCAGACCTGGTTCAGACCTGGTTCAGACCTGGTTCAGACCTGGTTCAGTACTGGCTCAGACCTGGCTCAGACCTGGTTCAGACCTGGCTCAGTCCTGGTTCAGACCTGGCTCAGACCTGGTTCAGACCTGGCTCAGACCTGGTTCAGACCTGGCTCAGACCTGGTTCAGACCTGGTTCAGACCTGGTTCAGACCTGGTTCAGACCTGGCTCAGTCCTGGTTCAGACCTGGCTCAGACCTGGTTCAGACCTGGTTCAGACCTGGCTCAGACCTTGTGTCTCTGACAGTGTAGCTGCGCCCTCCGCTGGTCACGTGTGGACACTACACACACGATTCTTTTGGGGAGGTGTCTGGGGAGGGGGAGGTCACGACTTAAACTGATCTCACTGATTACATTTATAATTGTATACAGTTTTAAGAGACTAGAGAGAAACTCGAGAGAGAGACTAGAGAGAGACCAGAGAGAGAGACCAGAGAGAGACCAGAGAGAGAGACTAGAGAGAGACCAGAGAGACCAGAGAGAGAGACCAGAGAGAGACCAGAGAGAGAGACCAGAGAGAGACCAGAGAGAGAGAGGAGAGAGACCAGAGAGAGACCAGAGAGAGACCAGAGAGAGAGAGGAGAGAGACCAGAGAGAGACCAGAGAGGGACCAGAGAGGGACCAGAGAGAGACCAGAGAGGGACCAGAGAGAGAGACCAGAGAGAGAGACCAGAGAGAGACCAGAGAGAGACCAGAGAGAGACCAGAGAGGGACCAGAGAGGGACCAGAGAGAGAGACCAGAGAGGGACCAGAGAGAGAGACCAGAGAGAGAGACCAGAGAGAGACCAGAGAGAGACCAGAGAGAGACCAGAGAGAGAGAGGAGAGAGAGAGACCAGAGAGGGACCAGAGAGGGACCAGAGAGGGACCAGAGAGGGACCAGAGAGAGACCAGAGAGAGAGACCAGAGAGAGACCAGAGAGAGACCAGAGAGAGACCAGAGAGGGACCAGAGAGAGACCAGAGAGAGACCAGAGAGAGACCAGAGAGAGACCAGAGAGAGACCAGAGAGAGACAGGTTTGGGCTGAAACAGCATTTTAGTTTCGACTCTTTCTACATGTTGTTCCTGCACTGAGCCTCCTCACTTCTCCCACACGGTGGCGCTGTCCCCTCTCTCTCAGATCTCTCCCTCACGTCCCACGCTGCTCCTGGATCCCCCCCCCCCCACATCAGATCGGGCTGAGACCAGGTCTGAGAGGCGGAAGTCCCCCTCCTCTCCCCCAGAGGACCCTCTCTCTCCCCCCGGCCTGCGCTGTGCTCTCTCCCACTCACAGAGGCTCCTCAGTCGGCTTCATCAGCTGAGAAGTGCGGGTGTCTGCTCCGTGAGGATGGGGTGAGAACTCTGGCACAGTCTGGCTCAGTCTGGCTCAGTCTGGCTCACTTTGGCTCCAGAGTAACCCCTGCATGTCTCCGCAGGTGTAACCGAGGATGGGTGCTCCTTTTCGGCTCCGCGCTGCTGATGCTGGGCCCTGGAGCTCCGCAGTGGACAGGTAAAGTCCTCCCCGGGCCGGGAGCACCGGTTCCCGCGGGATTCTTGCAGAGTTCACGCGTTAAAGTGAATCCAAAGTGGAGTTTGTTGAAGTTTCGCGCTGATTTCAGAGACGTTTGAACCTCCGCTCTCTGTGTGTGTGATCTTTGTGTGATCTGTGTGTGATCTTTGTGTGTTTCTGCTCTGGACGTGTGTCTATGGTTGTGATTTGAAGATGACATGGATGTGACGCTGTTGTGTAACTGTCTCCACCTTTAAACTCGTCACACATTTCTCTGATCACATTCCAAACGTAAACCCTGAAGCGGCGACTTGTGACGCCCCGGGGCCATTGTCCAGGTCTGCGCCTCATCAGAGCCTCAGCAGAGCCTCAGCAGAGCCTCAGCAGAGCCTCATGTGCGCGCGCGGTGCTGACGGGCTCTGAACGCGGGTCACGTGGGCCGCGTTTGTGCTGAGGCTGAAGTTGCAGAAGTTGATGATTGTTTGTTTGTTTGAAGTGATTTGTTTGAACTTTTACCTGAAGAGCGAGACCGGTTCCGACCTCCGGCCCGCGGGATCCCGCGGTCCAACTGCGGCAGCCGCGGGTCACAAGCTGAGGGAGGAGGAGGAGAGAGATAGGAGAGAGAGGGAGGAGGAAGAGAGAGAGGGAGGGAGGAGGAAGAGAGAGAGAGAGAGAGAGAGTTGGCAAGAGCTATGGTGTGTGCTCTCTTCTCTGTGCACACTGGGGTATATTGCACAGTTTTTCCAAAGTGGTTTTACTGCAAATGGCAAATAAATTCTTGAATCTTGGAGAGGGAGGAGGAGGGAGATGGGGGACAGAGGGGAAGGAGGGAGATGGAGGACAGAGGGAGGAGGGAGATGGAGGACAGAGGGAGGAGGGAGATGGAGGACAGAGGGAGAGGGAGGAGGGAGGGGGAGATGGAGGACAGAGAGGGAGGGAGGGAGATGGAGGACAGAGAGGGAGGAGGAGGGAGATGGAGGACAGAGGGAGGGAGAGGAGATGGAGGAGAGAGGGAGGAGGGAGATGGAGGACAGAGAGGGAGGAGGGAGATGGAGGACAGAGAGGGAGGAGGAGGGAGGGCTGGCGGGCCAGCGGGCGAGGTTATGACTGCGAGGCCAGCGGGAGGAGGTCGCCGCTTGCTGGCCCGAGGTCGTCGTGGCAGTGCGTGTCCCGCGGGCGTGCGTGCTAGCAGGTCGGGCCGCTCGTTCGGTGCGTCTTGCGCATGGCGAGGCGCTCGCGTGGCTGCCTGAGGTCTTCATGCTGCCCTCTGCTTGCGTCGGCGGTCTGCAGGCAGTGCGGGCCCGCTGCGGTGTGCGTGCGGGCTGCATGTTAGCGTCCCGCGCGTGGTCTGTGCGTGAGCAGGATTGCTTCCAGCGCTGGCGTCTTGCTGTCGGGCGCTGCAGGGCGGCCCGCGCGTGGGCTGCGGGCGCTGTGCTGTGCCCGAGTCGTTGCTGCGTTGCTCGAATCTCCGGGAAAGCGCTTCGGGGGGTGTCGGTGGGCGGGTCGTGATGCTTGGCTCAGTGGGTGGCCCTCGTCTGTGTCGGCCTGTGCGCTCGATGGAGCGGGCCCGTCTGGCGGCGGGTGCGCATGAGCGTCCGCTCGTGGCGGCGTGTGCCGTCATGGACGGCCCGCGGGCGGCGGGGCGGCTTTCGGCCCGCGTCGTGTCGTCGTGGTCCGCAGCGGCCCGCGTGCGGTCGGGTCGCTTGTGCGTGACCCTCGCTGGCGTCTGTCTCTTGCTGTCCCCTGTGGGCGTTGTGTTTGCAGCAGTGCGTGCGTCCCGACTTTAGACTGGTCTCATTGCGCATGGCGTCCCTGCGTGCGTGCGCTGGCTGCAGAGCGGCCCGCGGGGACGGCTTGATGCTGGCAGTGCCCGCTGGCGCCCGGCAGCTGGCGTGCCCGCTGTGCCGTCGTGCCTCATTCGTCTGGCGCCCACCGCGGCGCGGCGCCGCGCACCGCATGTGCGGGCGTCGTGGCGCATGGCTGTGACCGCGCTCGCGGCGGGCAGCTGGCGGATGCCTCGCTGCCGATCGTCGTGTGCGGAGGCTGCTGGCAGCCTCGCGGTGCTGCGGCGCGCGCGCAGTGCTGCCCGCGTGCTGCGCGAGCTCGGCGGCGTGAGCTTGAGCGTGCGCAGGCGGCCTGAGCGTCGGCTCGGGGGCGCAGGTGCGTGACCCGCTCGAGTCTTGCGGCCTGGAGCATGGGCTATGCCCGAGGTGTCGGCGGGTCGCAGGTGCGTCCCTGCTCGGGTGTGTCGTGCGTGTTCGCAGGCGGCACTTCGACCTGGGCTTGTCGGCGGCTGTTCACTGCCAGGCGGCCACCTGCGCGGTGCTGGCGTTCGTCGTTGCGGCACAAAGGGTCTGCTGGCGCGTGCGTCCATCGTCCCGCGGGCGCATGTCTCAGAGCGGCCCGCGTTCGGTATGTCTGTGCTGAGCTGTGCGGTCCAGCGGGCGTCGGGCTCATGACGGCGCCGCTTTCGGCTGTGTTCGCAAGTCGGCCCGCTTGGCGGCGGTGTTCGCTAGGTCGTCGTCCCGTCGTCGTGGGGTGACTGTCTGGTCGCTGCTTGCCCGCGCGGCGCTTCGTGCGGCTGCATGCCAATTCCGGCCCGCGCTGTGCTGCTGTCGCATGCATGTGGTCCGCCCGCGCGGTGCGAGGTGCGCAGGCTGCGGCCCGTCGGGCGGGGTGTCTCATGGCTGTCGCGCTTGCGGGCTGTCGCAGTCGTGCGGACCTGCGGGCTGCGCGTCGCATGTCGTGCGCCGCGCGTGTGCGGTCGGGCGCATGGCGGGCCCCGCTCGTGCTGCGCTCGGCGCAGTTCTTGCCCATCGGCTCGGTGCGGATTCGGTCAGCAGTTCGGCCCCGCTGGTCGTGGCGCGTCGCAGTCGTCCCGGCTGCGGTCGGGCTGGCGCATTGCTGTCCCGCGCCGGCTGCGTGCTTATGGTTCGTCATTCGGCCCTCGCTGGTCGTCGAGGTCGCATGGCGGCCCGCGGGTCGTCTGGCGCAGTGTCGGCCCGCTTTCGGTGCTTGTCCGCATTGCTGCCCTCGATCTTTCGTCTGGCGCTGTCTGTCCCTGCGTCGGCCGAGGCGGATCGCTGGCGCGTCGCGGCTCGTGCTGCTGTGTCTCAGTGTCTGGCCCGCGGTCGTCTTGGCTCTGGCGTGCCCGCGTGGCTGCGTTCGGTCGCAGTCGGCCCGCGTTCGTGCTGGCGCATATGCGGCCCTGCCGTCGTGCTTGCTTCAGTGCGGTCCCTCTGCTGCTTCGTTCGTCAGGCGTCTGTGCGCCCACCCCACCGCCGTGCCGTGTCGCCCTGCAGATTGGATCTAGCTGGCGGGCGGCGGAGTCCCTGCGTCAGTATCAGGGTCGATAGGAGGGATGCATGGCCTATTCCAGTCACCGCGCTGTAGCGGGCAGTGTGATTGACAGAGGCTCTTGCAGCTTCAGTGACAGACTGATACACCCCTGCTGTGTGAGAGAGGCTGAGGCTGTAGACCCAGGACTGAGGCTGTAGACCCAGGACTGAGGCTGTAGACCCAGGACTGAGGCTGTAGACCCAGGACTGAAGCTGTAGACCCAGGACTGAAGCTGTAGACCCAGGACTGAAGCTGTAGACCCAGGGCTGAGGCTGTAGACCCAGGACTGAGGCTGTAGACCCAGGACTGAGGCTGTAGACCCAGGACTGAGGCTGTAGACCCAGGACTGAGGCTGTAGACCCAGGACTGAGGCTGTAGACCCAGGACTGAGGCTATAGACCCAGGACTGAGGCTATAGACCCAGGACTGAAGCTGTAGACCCAGGACTGAGACTGTAGACCCAGGACTGAGGCTGTAGACCCAGGACTGAGGCTGTAGACCCAGGACTGAGGCTGTAGACCCAGGACTGAGGCTGTAGACCCAGGACTGAGGCTGTAGACCCAGGACTGAGGCTATAGACCCAGGACTGAAGCTGTAGACCCAGGAATGAAGCTGTAGACCCAGGACTGAGGCTATAGACCCAGGACTGAGGCTGTAGACCCAGGACTGAGGCTGTAGACCCAGGACTGAGGCTGTAGACCCAGGACTGAGGCTGTAGACCCAGGACTGAGGCTGTAGACCCAGGACTGAGGCTGTAGACCAAGGACTGAGGCTGTAGACCCAGGACTGAAGCTGTAGACCCAGGACTGAGGCTGTAGACCCAGGACTGAGGCTGTAGACCCAGGACTGAGGCTGTAGACCCAGGACTGAGGCTGTAGACCCAGGACTGAGGCTGTAGAAATAACGAGGTCATGAGGCATCTTTGTGGATTCACTGCAAAAACTAATTATTAAAAGTCTTGTATTTCTCGGTCTGCAGCAGGTTTAACTTTTAGCACAAAAAAGTCTGGTTTTACTCAGAAAACAAAAGAAAGTAATTTATTTCTTGGAAACAAAAATAAACAGATGTTTAAACAGAAAGAGTTTTGTTAAAGTAAAATGTTGTGAACGAACCACAACAAGCTGCGTTTGATTAGAAATATGTTGTGAAAGAACGAACAAGAGAGACCAGAGAGAGAGAGAGACCAGAGAGAGAGAGGAGAGAGAGAGACCAGAGAGAGACCAGAGAGAGACCAGAGAGAGACCAGAGAGAGACCAGAGAGAGAGAGAGACCAGACAGACAGAGAGACCAGAGAGAGAGAGACCAGAGAGAGAGAGAGACCAGAGAGAGAGACCAGAGAGAGAGACCAGAGAGAGAGACCAGAGAGAGACCAGAGAGAGACCAGAGAGAGACCAGAGAGAGAGACCAGAGAGAGACCAGAGAGAGACCAGAGAGAGAGACCAGAGAGAGAGACCAGAGAGAGACCAGAGAGAGAGACCAGAGAGAGAGACCAGAGAGAGAGAGAGACCAGAAAAAATAACAATTGTAAACCGCTTTGTGACTCTGGTCTGTGAAAGGCGGTATATAAATAAAGCTTACTTACTTACTTACTTACTTACTTACTAGAGAGAGAAGAGAGAGAGAGAGACCAGAGAGAGAGACCAGAGAGAGACCAGAGAGAGACCAGAGAGAGAGACCAGAGAGAGAGACCAGAGAGAGAGACCAGAGAGAGACCAGAGAGAGACCAGAGAGAGACCAGAGAGAGAGAAGACCAGAGAGAGAGACCAGAGAGAGACCAGAGAGAGACCAGAGAGAGAGACCAGAGAGAGACCAGAGAGAGAGACCAGAGAGACCAGAGAGAGAGAGGAGAGAGACCAGAGAGAGACCAGAGAGAGACCAGAGAGTTGTTGATACTAGGGGTGTGACGATATATCGATTTTTGATATATCGCGATACTTTCTCCCGTGATTCAATTATCGATATGCATTTGCCACGTATCGATATCAATTTTGAAAAAAAAAAAAAAAGCATTTTTTTTTTTTTTTTTTTTTTTTTTTTAAATTGGTATCAATACTTAATATATGGCTACATTACGCATCTCAATTCTATTTATCATGAAATAAAGAGTAATTTTTCTTTTATTTATGCCATAAGTTGGCATATTGTTTATTTCTGACCAATATATCAATAATCGTCATATCGTGATATTATTGTTATCGTGAGCTTTGTATCGTGTATCGTATCGTATCGTGAGGTACCCTTAGGTTCCCACCCCTAGTTGATAGTGTGTTTGTGTTGGGGCAGGTTGAGGTGGATGTGGTGTTTATAGCCTCTCCAGTCTGTTGTCTACTCTGGTCTCTTTAGTGTCTTCTCTTCACTGGTCTCTCTCTGGTCTCTCTCTGGTCTCTCTCTGGTCTCTCTCTCTGGTCTCTTTTGTGTCTTCTCTTCACTGGTCTCTCTCTGGTCTCTCTCTGGTCTCTCTCTCTGGTCTCTCTCTCTGGTCTCTTTTGTGTTTTCTCTTCACTGGTCTCTCTCTGGTCTCTCTCTCTGGTCTCTCTCTCTGGTCTCTCTCTGGTCTCTCTCAGGTCTCTCTCTCTGGTCTCTCTCTGGTCTCTCCCTGGTCTCTCTTTGGTCTCTCCCTGGTCTCTCCCTGGTCTCTCCCTGGTCTCTCCCTGGTCTCCCTGGTCTCTCTCTGGTCTCTCCCTGGTCTCTCCCTGGTCTCCCTGGTCTCTCTCTGGTCTCTCTCTGGTCTCTCTCTCTGGTCTCTCTCTCTGGTCTCTCTTTGGTCTCCTCTCTGGTCTCTCTCTGGTCTCTCTCTGGTCTCTCTGGTCTCTCTCTGGTCTCTCTCTGGTCTCTCTCTGGTCTCTCTCTGGTCTCTCTCTGGTCTCTCTCTGGTCTCTCTCTGGTCTCTCTGGTCTCTCCCTGGTCTCTCTTTGGTCTCTCCCTGGTCTCTCCCTGGTCTCTCTCTGGTCTCTCCCTGGTCTCTCCCTGGTCTCCCTGGTCTCTCTCTGGTCTCTCCCTGGTCTCCCTGGTCTCTCTCTGGTCTCTCTCTCTGGTCTCTCTCTGGTCTCTCTCTGGTCTCTCTCTGGTCTCTCTCTGGTCTCTCTCTGGTCTCTCTCTGGTCTCTCTCTGGTCTCTCTCTGGTCTCTCTCTCTCTGGTCTCTCTCTCTCTGGTCTCTCCTGGTCTCCCTGGTCTCTCTCTGGTCTCTCCCTGGTCTCCCTGGTCTCTCTCTGGTCTCTCTCTCTGGTCTCTCTCTGGTCTCTCTCTGGTCTCTCTCTCTGGTCTCTTTTGTGTCTTCTCTTCACTGGTCTCTCTCTGGTCTCTCTCTGGTCTCTCTCTCTCTGGTCTCTCTCTCTGGTCTCTTTTGTGTCTTCTCTTCACTGGTCTCTCTCTGGTCTCTCTCTCTGGTCTCTCTCTCTGGTCTCTCTCTGGTCTCTCTCAGGTCTCTCTCTCTGGTCTCTCTCTGGTCTCTCCCTGGTCTCTCTTTGGTCTCTCCCTGGTCTCTCCCTGGTCTCTCCCTGGTCTCTCCCTGGTCTCCCTGGTCTCTCTCTGGTCTCTCCCTGGTCTCTCCCTGGTCTCCCTGGTCTCTCTCTGGTCTCTCTCTGGTCTCTCTCTCTGGTCTCTCTCTCTCTCTCTGGTCTCTCTCTCTGGTCTCTCTTTGGTCTCTCGCTGGTCTCTCTCTGGTCTCTCTCTGGTCTCTCTGGTCTCTCTCTGGTCTCTCTCTGGTCTCTCTCTGGTCTCTCTCTGGTCTCTCTCTGGTCTCTCTCTGGTCTCTCTCTGGTCTCTCTGGTCTCTCCCTGGTCTCTCTTTGGTCTCTCCCTGGTCTCTCCCTGGTCTCTCTCTGGTCTCTCCCTGGTCTCTCCCTGGTCTCCCTGGTCTCTCTCTGGTCTCTCCCTGGTCTCCCTGGTCTCTCTCTGGTCTCTCTCTCTGGTCTCTCCCTGGTCTCTCTCTGGTCTCTCCCTGGTCTCTCTCTGGTCTCTCCTGGTCTCTCTGGTCTCTCTGGTCTCTCCTGGTCTCACCTGGTCTCTCTTGGTCTCTCCCTGGTCTCTCCCTGGTCTCTCTCTGGTCTCTCCCTGGTCTCTCCCTGGTCTCCCTGGTCTCTCTCTGGTCTCTCCCTGGTCTCCCTGGTCTCTCTCTGGTCTCTCTCTCTGGTCTCTCTCTGGTCTCTCTCTGGTCTCTCTCTGGTCTCTCTCTGGTCTCTCTCTGGTCTCTCTCTGGTCTCTCTCTCTCTGGTCTCTCTCTCTCTGGTCTCTCCTGGTCTCCCTGGTCTCTCTCTGGTCTCTCCCTGGTCTCCCTGGTCTCTCTCTGGTCTCTCTCTCTGGTCTCTCCCTGGTCTCTCTCTGGTCTCTCCCTGGTCTCTCTCTGGTCTCTCTGGTCTCTTCCTGGTCTCTCCCTGGTCTCTCAGTGTTAGTGTGTGGTGTGAGGTGGTCCTAAAGCCTCTGGACGGGCAGCGGTTCAATCGTCTGGACACAAATGTTCACGCTTCGTTTGATTCTGTCTCAGCTCCGAGGTTCAGGAGGGTCACACCACATCAGCCGGGGGACAGTCACATCAGCCGGGGGGACAGTCACGTCAGCCGGGGGGACAGTCACATCAGTCGGGGGGACAGTGACATCAGCTGGAGGGACAGTCACATCAGCCGGGGGGACAGTGACATCAGCTGGAGGGACAGTCACATCAGCCGGGGGGACAGTGACATCAGCCGGGGGGACAAGCTATTGTCGCTGTGTCCTCTGTATTTGCATTCACTAAAATGTACATAGATGGACAACGCTAACAATGCTAACACGCTAGCTCATTGAGCTTCTATGTAGTTGTAAACTTCTCTAACTCAGTAATGTTTGCGTCACATTTTGGGCTGATATCTGTGGTTTATCTCTCTGTGGTCCTGCTGTTTCATGAGATGTTATAAATCCATGAACCATATAATATGTAGACACATGTGTCTGAGGAACACACCTGCCTCTGTGAAGACACAAAAGCTAAAGCCGTCTAAACAAATGCCCATATAAGGAAACTGGCACCTGCTTATGTTCAAAGGCTCACACGGTGGTGATGTCACACGGTGGTGATGTCACACTGTGGTGATGTCACACTGTGGTGATGTCACACTGTGGTGATGTCACACTGTGGTGATGTCACACTGTGGTGATGTCACACGGTGGTGATGTCACACTGTGGTGATGTCACACGGTGGTGATGTCACACTGATGCAGGTCCAGGACAGACCTTATGGACCAACGTCTTCTGAGTTTGTTATTATTGCATTTCCTGTGTTTGAACTGTTTGATTCTCTGATCTTCTGTTGGTGAATCCACAACTTGGACGTCTGCTGCTGTGATTTAGGGAAATACACAAATACTTTAAATTGAATTGAGTTTTGTCAGAACCTGTGGTCGCCGTAGTAACAGGAGCCCATCCTAAGAACCAGAGATGGACAATATGACCCATGGTTTACGTTGGGTAAAACAATGGGTCAGAAAGACCCTGTTCCGACCTGGATTTGATTCTGGGACATTTGTGGTGAGAAGGGCTAACCACTCTGCCACAGTGCCCTGCTCTTTCTAGTTCTATGGCACTGAATCCACATGGTCCTCAGTGTTCTGACCATAGACTCTGTTTTGTTTTGGGAAATGGTCCTGATAGTGAAGAAACATCCGCCAACACATTCATGTTTTGACTCCAGTAACTTTCCCTCGCTCTGACACGTCTCTCTCTCTGGTCTCTCTCTGGTCTCTCTCTGGTCTCTCTCTGGTCTCTCTGGTCTCTCTCTGGTCTCTCTCTGGTCTCTCTCTGGTCTCTCTCTGGTCTCTCTCTGGTCTCTCTCTCTGGTCTCTCTCTGGTCTCTCTCTGGTCTCTCTCTGGTCTCTCTCTGGTCTCTCTCTGGTCTCTCTCTGGTCTCTCTCTGGTCTCTTTCTGGTCTCTCTCTGGTCTCTCTCTGGTCTCTCTCTGGTCTCTCTCTGGTCTCTCTCTCTGGTCTCTCTCTCTGGTCTCTCTCTGGTCTCTCTCTGGTCTCTCTCTGGTCTCTCTCTGGTCTCTTTCTGGTCTCCTTCTGGTCTCTCTCTGGTCTCTCTCTGGTCTCTCTCTCTCTGGTCTCTCTCTGGTCTCTCTCTGGTCTCTCTCTGGTCTCTCTCTGGACTCTCTCTCTCTGGTCTCTCTCTGGTCTCCCACTGGTCTCTCTCTGGTCTCTCTCTGGTCTCTCTCTGGTCGCCCTCTGGTCTCTCTCTGGTCTCTCTCTGGTCTCTCTCTGGTCTCTCTCTGGTCTCTCTCTGGTCTCTCTCTGGTCTCTCTCTGGTCTCTCTCTGGTCTCTCTCTGGTCTCTCTCTGGTCTCTCTCTGGTCTCTCTCTGGTTTCCCTCTGCTCTCTCCCTGGTCTCTCTCTGGTCTCCCTCTGCTCTCTCCCTGGTCTCTCCCTGGTCTCCCTCTGGTCTCTCTCTGGTCTCTCTCTGGTCTCTTTCTCTCTGGTCTCTCTCTGGTCTCTCTCTCTCTGGTCTCTCTCTGGTCTCTCTCTGGTCTCTCTCTCTCTGGTCTCTCTCTGGTCTCTCTCTGGTCGCCCACTGGTCTCTCTCTGGTCTCTCTCTGGTCTCTCTCTGGTCTCTCTCTGGTCTCTCTCTGGCCTCTCTCTCTGGTCTCTCTGGTCTCTCTCTGGTCTCTCTCTGGTCTCTCTCTGGTCTCTCTCTGATCTCTCTCTGGTCTCTCTCTCTCTGGTCTCTCTCTCTGGTCTCTCTCTGGTCTCTCTCTGGTCTCTCTCTGGTCTCTCTCTGGTGTCTCTCTGGTCTCTCTCTGGTCTCTCTCTCTGGTCTCTCTCTGGTCTCTCTCTGGTCTCTCTCTGGTCTCTCTCTGGTCTCTCTCTGGTCTCTCTCTGGTCTCTCTCTGGTCTCCCTCTGCTCTCTCTGGTCTCTCCCTGGTCTCTCTCTGGTCTCCCTCTGCTCTCTCCCTGGTCTCCCTCTGGTCTCTCTCTGGTCTCTCTCTGGTCTCTTTCTCTCTGGTCTCTCTCTGGTCTCTCTCTGGTCTCTCTCTGGTCTCTCTCTGGTCTCTCTCTGGTCTCTCTCTCTCTGGTCTCTCTCTGGTCTCTCTCTGGTCGCCCACTGGTCTCTCTCTGGTCTCTCTCTGGTCTCTCTCTGGTCTCTCTCTGGTCGCCCACTGGTCTCTCTCTGGTCTCTCTCTGGTCTCTCTCTGGTCTCTCTCTGGCCTCTCTCTCTGGTCTCTCTCTGGTCTCTTTCTCTCTGGTCTCTCTCTGGTCTCTCTCTGGTCTCTCTCTCTGGTCTCTCTCTGGTCTCTCTCTGGTCTCTCTCTGTCTCTCTCTGGTCTCCTCTCTCTGGTCTCTCTCTCTGGTCTCTCTCTGGTCTCTCTCTGGTCTCTCTCTGGTCTCTCTCTGGTCTCTCTTGGTCTCTCTGGTCTCTCTCTGGTCTCTCTCTCTGGTCTCTCTCTGGTCTCTCTCTGGTCTCTCTCTCTGGTCTCTCTCTGGTCTCTCTCTGGTCTCTCTCTGGTCTCCCTCTGCTCTCTCCCTGGTCTCTCTCTGGTCTCCCTCTGCTCTCTCCCTGGTCTCCCTCTGGTCTCTCTCTGGTCTCTCTCTGGTCTCTTTCTCTCTGGTCTCTCTCTGGTCTCTCTCTCTCTCTGGTCTCTCTCTGGTCTCTCTCTCTCTGGTCTCTCTCTGGTCTCTCTCTGGTCGCCCACTGGTCTCTCTCTGGTCTCTCTCTGGTCTCTCTCTGGTCTCTCTCTGGTCGCCCACTGGTCTCTCTCTGGTCTCTCTCTGGTCTCTCTCTGGTCTCTCTCTGGCCTCTCTCTCTCTCTGGTCTGTCTCTCTGGTCTCTCTCTGGTCTCTCTCTGGTCTCTCTCTGGTCTCTCTCTGGTCTCTCTCTCTGGTCTCTCTCTGGTCTCTCTCTGGTGTGTGGTGGTTGAAAGGCTCTCTCTGTAATAAGAGTCTGTGTCACGGTGATGTGTGGTTCCCAGTCTTGAAGTGTCCGGCTTTACGGCTAAATGACAAAGAGGAGGAGAGATTAGAGGGTGAAGAGGAGAGGCCAGACCAGACCAGAGAGAGACCAGAGAGAGACCAGAGAGAGACCAGAGAGAGACCAGAGAGAGACCAGAGAGAGATCAGAGAGAGACCAGAGAGAGACCAGAGAGAGACCAGAGAGAGACCAGAGAGACCAGAGGGAGACCAGAGAGAGACCAGAGGGAGACCAGAGAGAGACCAGAGGGAGACCAGAGAGAGACCAGAGGGAGACCAGAAAGACGGAAGAGGGAGACTAGAGAGAGACAGGACAGAAGCCAGAGATACACCAGAGCGAGATAGAGAGACTAGAGAGAGACCAGACTAGAAAGGGACCAGAGACAGACCAGTAGGGATGTACCGATCCAGAATGTTTGTAATCAGATCCGATTCCGATATTCTTAAATATTGTTTTGCCAATACCGATCCGATACGAATCCGATACCGATACAATTTTTTCTAATATTTTCAAAGCATTAAAGAATTTGCAATTTTTACCTGAATAAATACGTTTGTGGTGTCGCTAACACACGTTAGCCTTGTTTACAGTCACAGGGAATGAGGCTCGAGGAATATGTTCACACAGTCTCCCCCATAGTTAGTCCTGGTGAAATCCTGGTTTAGTCCTGGTTTATCTCCTGTTATGTGTCCCCACGACGGCTCTGTGCGGCCGCTCTCTGATAGCTCTCTGATAGCTCTCTGATAGCTCTCTGATAGCCGCACGGAGGAAAAAGTTAATCTCTTGCTGTCGCCGCATGCCCCAGGTCTCTGTGTCCACTGCCTCTGCCACAGCGCACATGCTAAGCCTCGCACAGACGTCCAGAACCACTGACACGGCACTGAAAAACAATCTTTAGATCCATGGACACATGGTGTGGTTGTTGTTTATGTATTTCCCACAAAGTTTTGCGGTTCACGCTTGGCTGTGATAGGTCGAGAAGCCTCTGCCTACATCCCCCAGAATGCCGCGCGCCTCTGACTCGGCTTTACTTTCTGTGTTTTCGTCCTGTTTTTTCTAACGGAGTGACGTTAAACTAACATTCTATCGACCCTGTTTTCTGTTGGTATCGAACACGTGTCTATCACAATATCTCTCGTTGTCGTTTTATCGCCCAGCCCTAGTTTTACATTGTTTAGTTTACGTGAGCTGCTGAAAAGTGACGTAAATCGGCTTCATATTTTACAAATCCGATATTATCCGATCCTTACAAAATACCCATATCGGCCCCCGATACCGATACTGAATATCGGATCGGTACATCCCTACAGACCAGTCCAGAGAGAGACCAGAGAGAGACCAGAGAAGGACTATAGAGGGACCAGAGAGAGACCAGAGAAGGACTATAGAGGGACCAGAGAGAGACCAGAGAAGGACTATAGAGGGACCAGAGAGATGGAGAGACTGGAAAGCGTCCAGCCACAAAACAAAGAAGTGTTGAAATAATGACACAACACTGTTCCCGGTGTGAGCATGGATGGAGCTAAACACAGCCACAGGTCTCTGATCCTCCTCCTCATCCATCCTCACACTCTGAGGCCTGTGGAGACATTCCTGGGCTGACGTTGTGCCCTTGGGCCTGGGTGTAATCTGCTGCAGGATCTCCTTTTGTCATGGTGTTTGTGGGGGGAGTGTGGCCTCAGGGTTCACCAGAGGAGGGAGGAGGGGGCACCGGGGGGGGAGGAGGGGGAGGGAGGAGGGGGAGGCACCAGGGGAGGGAGGAGGGGGAAGCACCAGGAGTAGGAGGAGAGGGAGGGGGATGGAAGGGGAGGGAGGGGGAGATACAGACCCCTGTTGGGACTTTTAATGAGCGAATCAAAAAAGGCAGTAGGATTCCAGCGTTTGTGGTGATTGTAATTGGTCCAAATGAGACGATGAAAGAATGTGACGATTTATTTAAATATGACACAGAAAGTACTGTTTCAGACTGTTTGGACCTGGTTCAGACCTGGTTCAGACCTGGTTCAGACCTGGTTCTGACCCTGATCCAGGTCCTGGTGTTTAAATGTGAAAATGTCTTTGTAAATCCAGATATGAGCCTTATAAGCACTGGCCAATCAGGGGCCTTCATTCACAGGGGGAACTCCAGTTTGCCTTAGCAACCGCCTTAGCAACACGTCTGCCCCTGTTACAAAGCAAAGCTAACAGCGTCAGAACAAATGCCCATATAAGGAAACTGGCTCCTGCTTGCATTAAGTGATGCTGTCACAGTCACTCAGTCCTCTCCTGGTACTCTCCAGTCTCCTGGTACTCTCCAGTCTCCTAGTACTCTCCAGTCTCCTGGTACTCTCCAGTCTCCTAGTACTCTCCAGTCTCCTAGTACTCTCCAGTCTCCTGGTACTCTCCAGTCTCCTAGTACTCTCCAGTCTCCTGGTACTTTCCAGTCTCCTGGTACTCTCCAGTCTCCTGGTACTCTCCAGTCTCCTAGTACTCTCCAGTCTCCTAGTACTCTCCAGTCTCCTGGTACTCTCCAGTCTCCTAGTACTCTCCAGTCTCCTGGTACTCTCCAGTCTCCTGGTACTCTCCAGTCTCCTAGTACTCTCCAGTCTCCTGGTACTGGCTCTGGAGCAGACCCAGACCATGTGTGCGTGAGCGGAGGTCCTGGTGAAATGTTTGGATGTGACTGGTACAGACTGTTTGGCAGATGTCTAACAGAAAACAGCTGCTCCGTCCACTGCAGGAAGTGTTTGTCTTTGAATCAGAGGATCACAGAGTCCTGGTCCTGGTTCTGGTCCTGTTCCAGGTGCTGGTTTGGTGAGTTTCCGGCTGTGGGTTTGGTTGCAACATCTGTAACGGAGACAAACATGAGTCACCAAAACACTGGGACTACAGTGGGACCAGGACTACAGCAGGACCAGGACTACACCAGGACTACAGCAGGACTACAGCAGGACCACAGCAGGACCAGGGCTACACCAGCACCAGGACTACAGCAGGACCAGGACTACAGCAGGACTATAGGACTATAGCAGGACCAGGACTACAGCAGGACTAGGACTACAGCAGGACCAGGACTACAGCAGGACCAGGTCTACAGCAGGACCAGGACTTCAGCAGGACTTCAGCAGGACTTCAGCAGGACTACAGCAGGACTTCAGCAGGACTACAGCAGGACTACAGCAGGACTACAGCAGGAGCAGGACCTTGGTCTCTGCTCCTCATGGACCAGTGTCTGTGTTTTTATCATGTCTTATGTTGGTGTGTGATTCTCTGATCTGTGTTGGAGAATCAGCAGCTTTTTAAAGTCCTCTGAGATGATAATGTTGTGATTTAGTGCGATACACAAATAAATTGAACTGAATTGAATTGAGAACTAAAGCCGGACCAGGAATGAGTTTATTTAGTCTTCATTTAGACCTGCTTTTGACCTGGTTTAGTCCTGGTTTACTCCTGGTTTACTCCTGGTTTAGACCTGCTTCAGTCCTGGTTTAGTCCTAGTTTACTCCTGGTTTAATCCTGGTTTAATCCTAGTTTAGTCCTGGTTTAGTATTGGTTTAGTCCTGGTTTCGTCCTGGTTTTGACCTGCTTCGGCCTGGTTTAGTCCTGCTTTAGTCCTGCTTTAGTCCTGGTATAGTCCTGGTTTAGACCTGCTTTAGTCCTGGTTTAGTCCTGGTTTCGTCCTGGGTTAGACCTAGTTTATACCTGGTTTATACTTGCTTCGGCCTGGTTTGGTCCTGGTTCAGTCTTGTGTTTAAACATGTTTTGTCTAAACTACAGCTTTCACAGCTTTTCTCCAAATGAGCAGTTATTTCACATTCCTCCACTTTACCGTTTATTATTATCCACTGTCACCAGAAGAGTTCTGAGGCTCTACTCTACTCTACTCTACTCTACCCTACCCTACCCTACCCTACCCTACTCTACTCTACTCTACTCTACTCTACTCTACTCTACCCTACCCTACCCTACCCTACTCTACTCTACTCTACTCTACTCTACTCTACTCTACTCTACTCTACTCTACTCTACCCTACCCTACCCTACTCTACTCTACTCTACTCTACCCTACCCTACCCTACTCTACTCTACTCTACCCTACTCTACTCTACTCTACTCTACCCTACCCTACTCTACTCTACCCTACTCTACTCTACCCTACTCTACCCTACCCTACCCTACTCTACTCTACTCTACTCTACCCTACCCTACTCTACTCTACTCTACTCTATTATTCTACCCCTACTCTACTCTACTCTACCCTACTCTACTCCTATTATTCTACCCTACTCTACTCTACTCTACCCTACTTGACTCTACTCTACCCTACCCTACCCTACCCTACTCTACTCTACTCTACTCTACTCTACTACCCTACTTACTCTATTCTACCCTACTCTACTCTACTCTACTCTATTATTCTACCCTACTCTACTCTACTCTACCCTACCCTACTCTACTCTACTCTACCCTACTCTTCTCTACCCTACCCTACTCTACCCTACCCTACTCTACCCTACTCTACTCTACTCTACTCTACTTTACTCTACCCTACCCTACTCTACTCTACTCTACCCGACCCTAGTCTACCCTACTCTACCCTACTCTACTCTACTCTACTCTACTTTACTCTACTCTACTCTACTCTACTCTACTCTACTTTACTCTACTCTACTCTACCCTACTCTACTCTACTCTACTCTACTCTACTCTACTCTACCCGACCCTAGTCTACCCTACTCTACCCTACTCAACTCTACTCTACTCTACTCTACTCTACTCTACTCTACTCTACTCTACTCTACTTTACTCTACTCTACTCTACTCTACTCTACTCTACTCTACTCTACTCTACTCTACTCTACTCTACCCTACCCTACTCTAACTCTACTCTACCCGACCCTAGTCTACCCTACTCTACTACTCTACTCTACTCTACTCTACTCTACTCTACTCTACCCTACCCTACTTTACTCTACTCTACCCGACCCTAGTCTACCCTACTCTACTCTACTCTACTCTACTCTACTCTACTCTACTCTACTCTACTCTACTCTACTCTACCTACTTGCGTGAGGTCGGATATGCCAAAATACACAATATGAGGTTGTAGCCCAGTCCAAATGTGTCTGTGTCATTATTTATATGAAATTTTCTTTTACTTTTGAATTGTTCTAAATTTAACTTATTTCCAGCCAGAGGATGTTGAGTGATTTCAGTTGCAGTTATAAAGACCTGTTTTAGCACTTATTAAAGGTGATTAAAGGAAAAAAAAAACGGTAATGAACTTTCTTTTAATGAATCTGGTGAAAAACTTAACATTCTTTGGGGGATTTCTCAGATTTCTATTGGTTTGAAAGGGAGCAGTCAAAATGACGGCTCTGGGAGATCTAGTCGTTTCAGAATCCTGGGAATCCTAGTGTTAAGAATCGCGATAATATTGAATTGTGGCCAAATATCACAATACTATTGAAAACGCACATGTATGTTTAACACAGGATGTGGCTGAAAAGTTGGTTGCCATGGACACAGAGCTGTAACATCAGTTATAATCCTGTTATATGCTTCTTATTCACTTTTATTTTGCTAAAAGGTGACGTAGTTTGAGCTGACAATGAACCCCAGAATTGGCTTTACCGCTGTGAACAGTCTGACTGTGCTTTGGCCTCTCGCTCTCATGTTATTGTAATTACATTCACTTTAGCATGTTAGCGCCGTTAGCATGTTAGCGCCGTAGCATGTTAGCTCCTGTGTTTTTGAAGCGAAGTCCTGTTTGTTTTGCCTTGTGTGGAGCTCAGAGCGATATTAAAGGAAAACACAGGATTGTGGGAGTGTGAGGCACAGGCTGTCGCTCCTGGAGCTGGGGCCTGCGTTAAAGCTGGGGGACGTAAGTTTTACTATTTTCAGACTTTCTGTTTGGTCTGGGGGAGACACCAACAACGATCAGAGAATGACCAAAACAAGCCACCGGGCGGCACGGTGGCTGAGTGGATAGCACTCTCGCCTCTCAGCAAGAAGGTCCTGGGTTCGAATCCCGGTCGGACCAGGGCCTTTCTGAGTGGAGTTTGCATGTTCTCCCCGTGTCTGCGTAGGTTTCCTCCGGGTACTCCGGTTTCCCCTACCACTAAAAATATGTCCAATAGTTCTGGCATGTGCCTCCTGTACTGGCCCTGCTCCCATCTCTGTGTGGAGTGAGAGACAAATGCCCAAAATTAACAATTGTAAACCGCTTTGAGACTCAGATCTGCAGTGAAAAGATCGAAAATATAAATAACAACTTACTTACTTTACTTACTTACCAAAACCATACCAGACCTGGACGCAAGACTGGAACAGGACCAGACTAGGACCAGACTAGGAACAGATTAACCTGGACCAGACCCAAGACCATACCTGGACTAAGAACAAGACAAAAGACTAGACCCAAAAATAAGAACGTCCCAAGCCAAAGGTTTTTGAGATTCTCTTTGATTGATTTGTCAGTACTGGACCTGCCTGGTTCAGTCCTGGTTCAGTCCTGGTTCAGACATGGCTCAGTCCTGGTTCAGTCCTGATAAAGTCCTGGTTCAGTCCTGGTTCAGTCCTGGTTCAGACCTGGTTCAGTCCTGGTTCAGACCTGGTTCAGTCCCTGGTTCAGACCTGGTTCCTGGTTCAGTCCTGGTTCAGTCCTGGTTCAGACCTGGTTTCAGTCAGCCCTGGCTCAGACCTGGTTCAGACCCTGGTTCAGACCTGGTTCAGACCTGGTTCAGACCTGGTTCAGACCTGGTTCAGACCTGGTTCAGACCTGGTTCAGACCTGGTTCAGAACCTGGTAACATGAGTCCTGTTTTTGTCATAAATCTCCTTTTCTTTCGCACACGTCTGGTCTGTGTTTAGGGTCACAATATCTGTGTCCCACTTTTCGGGCGCACGGTGGCTGAGTGGATAGCACTCTCGGCCTCTCAGCAAGAAAGGTCCCTGGGTTCGAATCCCGGTCGGACCAGGGCCTTTCTGAGTGGAGTTTTTGCATGTTCTCCCCGTGTCTGCGTAGGTCTTCCTCCGGGTACTCCGGTCCCCTACCACTAAAAATATGTCCAATAGTTCTGGCATGTGCCTCCTGTACTGGCCCCGCTCCCATCGTCTGTGTGGAGTGAGAGACAAATGCCCAAAAATTAAACAATTGTAAACCGCTTTGAGACTCAGATCTGCAGTGAAAAGGCGTATAATAAATAAAAACTTACTTACTTACTATACTTACTTACTTCTCTCGTTTTTTTTCTGAGACAGTAAAGAAAAATGAACTTGTAACATGAGGTACGTGTGTCTGAAGGAAGTCCACATGAAGCTGTCCGGTCTGGTACCGGTCCAAACAAGGTCCGAATAGGTCCACACCCACCCCAAAGTCCATATCCACACATTAAAAATCTGAATTTTTTAAATAAGAAAATTCAAAAAAATTCAATTCAAAATTCAGGATTTGGTTTAAATATGGGCTGTATGGGAAAACCTAGACTGGACCCGGACCAAGACCAGAAGAAGACCACGATCAACTCAGAGCAAGACCTGACCCAAGACCAGACCAAAAACAAGACAGGACCAAGAGCAATAAAGGGTCAAGAACCAGTCCCAATCAAAGACCAGCAATGACCAAGACCAAACCTGGACCAGACACGTACCAGTGCCAATTGGACCATAAGCCAGACCCACACTAAGACCAGACCCAGAACACGACCAGCAGCAGACCCAGACTAAGTCCAGCCAAGAACAAGACCAAGACAAGATAGTAAACTAATTCGGAGCCTTGGACCTTCACCATCCTTCACTCTTTACATTCAGACCTGATGAAGATGAAGGTAGTGGGAGGGGAAACCGGAGCACCTGGAGGAAACCTACAGGGACACGGGGAGAACATGCAAACGCCACACAGAAATGAGTATGTGTGTGTTTGGGTGTGGTGTGTGTGTGTCTTGTGTGTCTCCTTGACTTTGAGTCTGTCGGCAGCAGGATTAGTGCGACTCATCAAATACTCAACATGACTTAAATTCCACTGTTTTACCAACGACACATTTCCTCTTGTGTTTGACAGAGATTTAGACCTGCTTTAGACCTGCTTTAGACCTGATTTAGTCCTGCTTTAGACCTGCTTTAGTCCTGCTTTAGCTTTAGACCTGCTTTAGACCTGCTTTAGACCTGCTTTAGACCTGATTTAGTCCTGCTTTAGACCTGCTTTAGACCTGCTTTAGACCTGCTTTAGTCCTGCTTTAGACCTGCTTTAGACCTGCTTTAGACCTGCTTTAGACCTGCTTTAGTCCTGCTTTAGACCTGCTTTAGTCCTGCTTTAGACCTGCCTTTAGACCTGCTTTAGACCTGCTTTAGACTGATTAGGTCCAGCTTTAGACCTGCATTTAGTCCTGCTTTAGACCAGCTTTAGACCTGCTTTAGTCCTGCTTTAGTGCTTAGACTGCTTTAGACCTGCTTTAGACCTGCTTTAGGACCTGCTTTAGAACCTGCTTTAGTCCTGCTTTTAGTATGCTTTAGTCCTGCTTTCAGACCTGACTTTAGACCTGCTTTAGTGCTGCTTTAGCTTTAGCACATGCTTTAGTCCAGCTTTAGTCCTGCTTTAGTCTGCTTTACCTGATTAGACCTGCCTTGTAGTTCTCTGCTTTGTCCTGCTGCTTTAGACCTGCTTTAGACATGCTGCTTTTAGACCCTTTTGCTTTAGTCTGCTTTAGTCCTGTCCTGCTTTAGTCCTGCTTTAGTACCTGCTTTTAGACCTGCTTTAGACCTGCTAGACTGCTTTAGACTGCTTTAGTCCTGCTTTAGACCTGCTTTAGTCCTGCTTTAGTCCTGCTTTAGTCCTGGTTTTCTTTGCTCTGTGTGTGATTCTCAGTATGATTAGTGTCAGTGTTTGACACAGATCATGATTCAGTAAGTAAGCTTTTATTTATATACCGCCTTTTCACTGCACATCGGGGAGTCTCAAAGCGGTTTACAATTGTTGGGTGGGGGGGCCAGTACAGGAGGCACATGCCAGAACTATTGTACATATTTTTAGTGGTAGGGGAAACCGGAGTACCCGGTGGAAACCTACGCAGACACGAAGAGAACATGCAAACTCCACTCAGAAAGGCGCTGGTCCAACCGGGATTCGAACCCAGTACCTTCTTGCTGAGAGGCGAGAGTGCTATCCACTCAGCCACCGTGCCGCCCATCATTCAGCAGAAACAGGATTAAAGCTGAGGTCTGTAACTTTTCATGAACAATAAAAGAGTTTGAGAAGTGTGAGAAACGGACCTCAGAGAGTCTGACAGAGACTGTTTTAGTCACGGACCTCAGAGAGTCTGACAGAGACTGTTTTAGTCACGGACCTCAGAGAGTCTGACAGAGACTGTTTTAGTCACGGACCTCAGAGAGTCTGACAGAGACTGTTTTAGTCACGGACCTCAGAGAGTCTGACAGAGACTGTTTTAGTCACGGACCTCAGAGAGTCTGACAGAGACTGTTTTAGTCACGGACCTCAGAGAGTCTGACAGAGACTGTTTTAGTCACGGACCTCAGAGAGTCTGACAGAGACTGTTTTAGTCACGGACCTCAGAGAGTCTGACAGAGACTGTTTTAGTCACGGACCTCAGAGAGTCTGACAGAGACTGTTTTAGTCACGGACCTCAGAGAGTCTGACAGAGACTGTTTTAGTCACGGACCTCAGAGAGTCTGACAGAGACTGTTTTTAGTCACGGACCTCAGAGAGTCTGACAGAGACTGTTTTAGTCACGGACCTCAGAGAGTCTGACAGAGACTGTTTTAGTCACGGACCTCAGAGAGAGTCTGACGGAGACTGTTTTAGTCACGGACCTCAGAGAGTCTGACAGAGACTGTTTTAGTCACGGACCTCAGAGAGTCTGACAGAGACTGTTTTAGTCACGGACCTCAGAGAGTCTGACAGAGACTGTTTTAGTCACGGACCTCAGAGAGTCTGACAGAGACTGTTTTAGTCACGGACCTCAGAGAGTCTGACAGAGACTGTTTTAGTCACGGACCTCAGAGAGTCTGACAGAGACTGTTTTAGTCACGGACCTCAGAGAGTCTGACAGAGACTGTTTTAGTCACGGACCTCAGAGAGTCTGACAGAGACTGTTTTAGTCACGGACCTCAGAGAGTCTGACAGAGACTGTTTTAGTCACGGACCTCAGAGAGTCTGACAGAGACTGTTTTAGTCACGGACCTCAGAGAGTCTGACAGAGACTGTTTTAGTCACGGACCTCAGAGAGTCTGACAGAGACTGTTTTAGTCACGGACCTCAGAGAGTCTGACAGAGACTGTTTTAGTCACGGACCTCAGAGAGTCTGACAGAGACTGTTTTAGTCACGGACCTCAGAGAGTCTGACGGAGACTGTTTTAGTCACGGACCTCAGAGAGTCTGACAGAGACTGTTTTAGTCACGGACCTCAGAGAGTCTGACAGAGACTGTTTTAGTCAAAAAAAAACAAAAAAAAAAAAAAAAATCGGCTTCACATTAACTGTGACTGGTGACCGACCAAGAGCAGCCCGTTTTTAACAGAGACTCGTCTCTGATTGGCCGAGAGCGGACAAGGGCCCGCCTTCCCAGGGGTCAAGAACTGCATAGAATATTGAATTAAGTTGCACTCAAACCATGTGGCAATGCAATATGCAATATGCAGTGCAATCCAGAGGGAGGTTTCACAACACATTAAATGAAACTTAACATACTCAAATGTGGAATACTATGGGGTGCCGTTTGTAAAAATTCTGTTAAAATTTTTTAGCTGAACATTTTTCTACATTTAGCTCACTTTCCTCACATTTAGCACATTTTCCTCACATTTAAGACATATCTATATCTAAATATTATATCTATATCTAAATGTTAAATGTTATATCTAAATATTATATCTATATCTAAATGTTATATCTATATCTAAATGTTAAATCTAAATGTTAAATCTAAATGTTAAATCTAAATGTTATATCTATATCTAAATGTTATATCTATATCTAAATGTTATATCTATATCTAAATGTTATATCTATATCTAAATGTTATATCTATATCTAAATATTATATCTATATCTAAATGTTAAATGTTATATCTAAATATTATATCTATATCTAAATGTTATATCTATATCTAAATGTTAAATCTATATCTAAATGTTAAATCTAAATGTTAAATCTAAATGTTAAATCTAAATGTTAAATCTAAATGTGTCGCCAAGTGTAAAGCTAAAAATATAGAAACCACGCCCACTGCAGTGGCTTCAAATCCAGTGGGCCCGCCTTCCGTGCCGTGTGGTGAGTGGGGGCGGTGCCGCGTGTTTTGAACATAGGAATACACGTGGACCGACGTCACGGCTCAAGGCATGTTGGGTCTCCGGCGCCATCGTCCTTGGCCACGGCACAAAATTAGCATTATGTGAAGATTCTTGCTTATTTGCTGGAGCCAGAGTGTATTCACTGTAAACTAAGCCACGTGGAGTCCCGTGAGATTCCTGTGTAATCCTGTAGGGTTCTCACCACACGGCACGGAAGGCGGGCCCACTGGATTTGAAGCCACTGCAGTGGGCGTGGTTTCTATATATTTAGCTTTACACTTGGCGACACATTTAGATTTAACATTTAGATTTAACATTTAGATTTATCATTTAGATCTAACATTTAGATTTAACATTTAGATTTAACATTTAGATTTAACATTTAGATATAGATTTAACATTTAGATATAGATATAATATTTAGATATAACATTTAACATTTAGATATAGATATAACATTTAGATATAGATATAACATTTAGATATAGATATAACATTTAGATTTAACATTTAGATTTAACATTTAGATTTAACATTTAGATTTAACATTTAGATATAGATTTAACATTTAGATATAGATATAATATTTAGATATAACATTTAACATTTAGATATAGATATAACATTTAGATATAGATATAACATTTAGATATAGATATAACATTTAGATTTAACATTTAGATTTAACATTTAGATTTAACATTTAGATTTAACATTTAGATTTAACATTTAGATATAGATATAACATTTAGATATAGATATAATATTTAGATATAACATTTAACATTAAGATATAGATATAATATTTAGATATAGATATGTCTTAAATGTGAGGAAAATGTGCTAAATGTAAGGAAAGTGAGCTAAATGTAGAAAAATGTTCAGCTAAAAAATTTTAACAGAATTTTTACAAACGGCACCCCATAGAATACAAGTCATATAACATGCAATTTTGCCAAATACAACTCTAAACTAAATGCCATGTTAAGAATGAATAGAACAATGAATAAAGAGGCCAAATTTCCATGGCAATATGCTATTCATTTCAAAATCTTGTAATTTGCAATATATAAAGACATTGTATCGACATTTTACATATTGAATTGCCATTAGAACTTTTGGAATAAAACATTAAATGTCAAAATTGGATATAACATTACACTTTGACAAATACAAATACAAAATAAATACTAAAATAACATAATGCATAGCCATTTGACAAATGAATAGACAATTGAATTAAGGTGCCAATAGTCTTCCACAGCGGAAATGCTGCCGTAGACTCGTTGCTGTTGTGGTTGTTTGGATCTTGTGGTGTTTCTACCTCACGCTGTAGAGATCACCAATGCTACTGAAGGAATGTTCTGTGTGTTCTGTGTCCTCCCGAACTCCACGCTCATTTTAAGCCTTTTTTGTTTTCAACTCTTTATTTTATACAACATGGTGATGAAAATGATTGTCTTTTTATGTTGTTCTTTTCATTTGCATACAGGAAATACAAATTGTACATAGAAAAGATTTATAAAAGCACTTTTAATCTTGAGTTTAATGAAAAATGAAAGAGCCGATATTTGACAACTTTTTATTTATTTATTTATTTGTTTATTTGAGCAGACAAGTACTGCTCAAAAGGAGTGGGCCGAAGCAATAGCTTATTGGTGCCCACCCCCAAAACACTACATTAACAGAAACACATTTAAACATTTTACCTAGAACAGCAACTATGTAAAATGTATAAAAAAAACAAGAAAAGAACAGACAATAACAGCAGCACTAACGGCAAATTAAGGCGACTGTTTAGAGCAACATCACTCTTCAAGGTCAACAATGTAAATAAAAAGTAAATAAAAAATAAAAAAACAAAAACAGACAAATTAAGTTTAGCCCGATTGCGCCCCCTAGTGACGTATAACTTCCTCCTCTTTGTACTTGTTGAAAGCTAGTCTTTTGTTTGACTGTAGGGCTAAAACTTTTCAGAGTTGAGCTGTGCTTCTGTACCATAAAGTTTAGTTCATCTCGTATTTTGTAAAGACTAGTTCGCTCTGTTCGCTGTATTTGTGTTGGTAAATGTTTATATCTTGCTTTATATATCAACTGTACAGTCTGGAACTCAACAACATCATAAAACTTCACAATCTTTGAATTTATAAATAATGGGTTTGTATGATTCGAAATCCCACTTTGTTAATTATTCGAATGGCTCTTTTTTGCAGCATCACAAATGGTTTTACTGTGTTTTTGTAAGTGTTTCCCCAAATCGCAGAGCAGTAATTCAGATATGGCAGAATCAGAGAACAGTATAAAGTGTGAAGAGCTTTGAAATTTAAGATGTAATTTGCTTTTGCTATTACTGAGATACTTTTTGATATTTTAGTGGATATGTATTGAACTTGAAGCCTAGTTTTTGTTTTTGTTGTTTCTGTTATAATTTTCCTGGTGAGAGAGATACAAATGTAAATACTCAAATATTTAGGTAAGATTATTTAACTGGTGATGATAGTAACTAAACCATGAATGACTAGGGGGTATTGGCAGCCGTGACCACACTTGGTACTTGATCATTCACTGATGTTCTGTTTTATATCGCACCCTGTCAGCATGACTTTCACCCCTCACTGTCCCAAAACTAACTTTGTCCCAAAACTAACCTTGTCCCACTCGTCTTCAACTAAAGCTCATCTATTATACTTCCAACAAACACAGAATCACTTCACATTGACATAATATTGGGCACAATATTCATTTCTTGTTTTGGTAGAAGTCGGTCTCCTACAGTTACAGTCAGTCAATCTGACTATAATGACCAGTGATTATTAAAGCTGGAGTACCTGTGGTTTGAAAGTTAGGTACCCCAGCTTTAAATGAACCAATACCATGTGATACTGTCCCACATAGCAGCAAGTTTGTGTTAGAAATGAGAAAATACTACTTAAAATCATCGACCAGCATAATAGATCCCCTTCACTCATTATGAATTTGTAAACACATTTTCTGCTATTAATTGTAAACTTGTTCTAGACTTTTCTGCGGCACATTCAGACAACGTGAATCTTGTTTTAATGTGTCTATAACAGATTCATAATCACCGATCAAATTCTGTTTTTACCTACAATGCATCAGTTTACATGACAAACACAGTCATGGGTGCTAACATTACTGAGGAGGACATCTCTTTGTCACACGCTCTTATGTAAAGGGCTCTGGTGCTACATGACGCTACTTTTCAAAACCCACTGTGTATATTTGAAAAAGTAAAGGATTAAAACGTTCCACAAATATTTTTCTGAGCACTGAGAATGTCAAAATGATACTTTTTGTCCTGCTGTCTATATACGAGGCAAGGCCATGGTGCTACATTTGTAAAGCTATTTCTTACACAACGCTACAAATCATCTTGTGTTTGCATATAGGGGATATCAATAGAAACTGTACTTGAAGACATTTTAACTAGGAAATGACATATATAAAGACTGTTAAGTTGTGGAAGGCTCTAGAACCCTCCTTGTTCTGTTGTAATTGTCCAACTCTCCAACATCACATCAATGGTAAACTGCCTCCCCTATCGTTTCCATAGATATGCACTTGTACATTTGCCTTTTTCACTCACGTACGCTGATTATTTTTGCATCTTAGAAATCTTGAAACTCTAAATCTGACTTGAGGCCCATAAAAAGTGGTGAACGTAAACAACAGGCAGCTACATTTGTTTTTGAGTTTTAGGATTTGTTTTTCATGTCAAGGATGCAGTATGTAAAAAAAAAGTGCTTCTGTTCAGTCTCTCTCTTTGTAGCTGTATGGTGTAACATGTGAATACATAGTGTATGTGGTGAAAAGCCCACAATATTGTTTTATGTTGCCAGATAAATAAAAATGTTGAAGTGAAAACACCTCTTGTGACTCTGGTTTTGTCCTGTAAGTGCAGTTACACTGACTGTCCAGAAGGGGGAACTATTCACCCAGGCGTCTTCCCTTTTTCCCCTTTTCAGGTATACATTCTTAAAATCATCGGTGTGTGAAAGGTAGTGATTTAGTTCGTGCATTGCAGAGAGTCAGACTTAAGTCGCTGTTTTTGAATCTCGACACAAAACTGGACTTGGACTCGTCCCTAACGACTTGGATTTATACAGTCATTGTTTGAACATTCGAAGACTATTCACATGTCATCCATCTGCTCCATACGCAGTGGTGATAAACTACTACTGTAGCCACAGCTGCCCTGGGGCACACTGACAGAAGTGAGGCAATCATTATGTGGCATCAGCCCCTCCTCCCACCACCAACCATTCATGCACACACACTTTAGGCAATGTAGGAGAAGGGACACAACAACAGTTTGGCACTTTACAACTGCCCCACTGTGGAAGCTGTTGTTCCCATCACAGTACTAACCAGGCCCTGCTCTGCTTAGCTTCATACTGTAGGTCTGACGGGGTCTGGCTTTCAAATGCAGGTATGGCCACAACTTGGACTTGTATTTTGAAGACGCAGAAGTCTATATGGTATTGAATCTCCAAAAACAATCTCATGTCTCTCGCCCTTCTTCTCTTTGCCTCATAGTAAACAGGATTGCCTCTTCATGGATCTGACCTGTAACTCCACCAACAAGTTTCCATGAGTTACACAACATAAGTTCAAAATGGCAGTGAAGGGAGTTCAATAGTAAACTAACATGACGTCTCAATGTGAAAGATAAGATAAGAATTCCTTTATTCGTGCCACAGTGGGGAAATTTCGATGTTGCATCGCACAGACAGGACAGTTGTAAGAGCACACAGGGATCACACACAATATATACACTATATACAAATAAGTAGTAGCTATGTTTCTTAACTAACATAACTAGCTGTAGATGCTGAAAAAGCTTCAATACCAGTCAAAAAAGATATATGTAGTAGTGCAGTTATATACTGTACAGTTAAATAGTTCAGGATAAAAAGTATATAAGTAAAGTGACATGAGGTAAAGTGACATTGTTCTGTGACATTCTGAAGTTGCACATTGCACATGATTTAAGAATTTACTTAATTACAGATGAAAGAAATGTACAGGCTCAGCAGTTCTTATTGTACAGTCTGACAGCAGCAGGAAGGAAAGACCTACGGAACCTCTCCTTCACACAGCGAGGGTGAATTAGTCTGTCACTGAAGCTGCTCTCCAGAGCAGAGAGAGTGTCCTGCAGGGGGCGACAGTCATGGTCCAGCATAGATGTTAGTTTGCTCAGGACCCTCCTGTCCCCCACCTGCTGCACTGTGTCCAGGGAACAGCCCAGGACTGAGCTGGACTTCCTGATGTTCCAGCTTCTTCCTGTCCCTCTCTGTGATACTGCTGTTCCAGCAGACCACACCGTACAAGAGGCTGATGCCACCACAGAGTCATAGAAGGTCTTCAGGAGTGGCCCCTGCACTCCAAAAGACCTAAGTCTCCTCAGTAGGTAGAGGCGACTCTGGCCCTTCTTGAAGAGAGCGTCTGTGTTATGAGTCCAGTCCAGTTTGTGGTTCAGATGAACACCCAGGTACTTGTAAGAGTCCACTCTCTCGATGTCCTTTCCCTGGATGTTCACTAGAGCTGGAGCAGCAGAGTGACGTCTGCGGAAATCCACCACCATCTCCTTAGTCTTCCCCGCGTTGATGAGGAGGTGGTTCTGCTGACACCAGTCCACAAAGTCCTGTATAACTCCTCTGTACTCTGTGTCATCGTCCTCGGAGCTGAGTCCGATGATGGCAGAAGCAAGTGAATAAATAAACTGAAGACTTGCTCCAATATCCAACACTTTTATTGTTTATTAGAATGACACAGCGACCCGGCAACGGATAAAGTGGAAGAAAATGGACGGATGGACTCAGGACTCATACAGAGTGTAACCTGTGGGTGGTACGTAGGTGACATAAACTACAGTTTGACTCGAACTCATCTGACTTTTGTTGTGACGCTCCAAAGTGAAAGAGCTTCAGGACGAATAACAGAGAAACGCTGACGACACACGCTCTTTACAGATCCATTTCAGCTCCAGCAACGAGAACAAGTGCAGTGTCATCATAAATGTTTATATTCATTCATCTTCACATCATATTCTCTACTGCAGGGTCTCATGGGCTCCTTTATCTACATTTTCATAAGGGACATATTTTCTGAGGGGCCATGGTTATGCACTGAGCCGTATATACTTTCACACATAAATGTAATTTTGGTGTTTCATATTAAACTATACTAAACTAGTTCCAACCAGGATTATTCCAGAGTTATACAAATAAACAAGATATTTATTCCATTCATATTTGGGAGAGGGGCTGCGAGTCGGATCATATTGCTGGACTACAGTGTATCAAGAGTTTATTTATGAACAAAAGCTACAATTTTATCTGCGTTTACTTCAAGAAAATTGGTTATTACATTGATATAGTTTAAGCCTTTTTTATTTTAAGTAAGTGTTTTTTTCATTTCTTATATTACGAAGCATTTACAGCTATCTTAAAAGCATTTAAATGTTGGGTTTGAGTTTATGGAAAATCTATGCAGACACAGGGAGAACATGCAAATTCCACACAGATGGGCCCTGTTAGGAGGTGGAATCGAATTAACGACCTTCTTCCTGTAAAGAAATAAGACCAAAGATAGATAAGAAAGGATAGAATTTAAACTAGGGAAAAAATAAAATACTACTACTACTACTACTATAACTACTACTACTACTATAACTACTACTTGGATGTCTCTGGTATATTATTACTACTTTTCCTTTAAAACTGCTAACGCCATTGTTATGTTACTAACTTCCTTCGGCTTTGGCTTTACCTGGCTACATGTGACGTCAGAGCTCAGTGTGAATTCTGATTGGTTCAAAAATAACATTAATGTCCATCACAAATGTCCCGCCCTCTTTTATGGGGGAAATAAATCCGTGACTTTATCTCGTCCCTCACATTCTTCTTCCACCGACTCTGAAAACACACGTCTCCACAAACTTCAACAATGAGTCTCCGAAACGTGTTTCTTCTGGTCAGTGTTTGTGGACTGGGACTAACGTTACTTATAAAGGACGCTGAATCAAGTGAGTGGGAATTTCTCTCTCCTCGATATGAAATACTTTATGTTTATATTATTTAAGTGTATATCTTACTGTCTGCTTTGGAAATAAATATATCATGAATACTATTATAATATTTGGACGTTTTAGACGTTTGTGTTTGCTTCATTATCTCATCAGCGTTTTCCTGTTTTTAAGGTTAGTGAGTTTGATTGTTTATATTTGTCCTAATATTCTCTTTGGTCGAATACAACTGAAATAAGACTTTTACAGGTATTTAAAAAACGTTACATTATTACATTACAAGAACACAGGAGCTAATATTACAGACTACGCAGTTAGTTTTTTACTTTCACTTTTGCACACTCGCTCCTTTTTACCTAGCGACAGATGACGTTGGAATCTGATTGGTTAAAAAAGGTCTTATTACAGAGACAAAATGTAAAAGACAAAATATATCTTCCTGATATTTTAAAGTGAGTGCATGTAACTTTTCTAGAGGAGTCTGTATTTGTATTCGAACAATCAGCACTTATGAGGAAGAATAGTTTTCCTCTGTCAATAAATGTAATAAACATTTGGAAACTGCCATTTTGTTTTTACTGAGAATGTTTGACATAATTAAAAACATCTTGGTGATCAGAAACATGTCGATTAATTAAGGAAGGGGGCGAATACTTTTACCCAGCTGTACATCTGCACTTTTAGGGTTCACTTTATGTTTAATGTGATTAATACTTTCTGTTGGATTTAGACACAATATTGTCTGAGTATTGTTATTGAGTACCTAAGTAATAAGGTCAGCACTGCTCTACATTTGTCAGTGTTGTCCTCCTCTAGTGAATGTCCATGTGTCCCTTTGTCATGTGTGAGATTTCATGTGTTTTGTCTCTGTTCTGTTCACAGTGGTTCACTCTCTGATCTATTTTGAGACTTCTTCGACTGATGTCACAAACTTCCCAGAGTTTGTCTCTGTTGGTTATGTGAACGGTCTTCAGATCACTCATTATGACAGTAACACAAAGAGAGAAGTGCCCAAACAGAAGTGGATGGAGAAGATCACAGAGGACGACCCACAGTACTGGGACAGAAACACAGAATTACATTTGAACAGTGAGATGGTGGACAAAGTCAACACTGAAACAGTAAAGCAGCGCCTGAACCAGACTGAAGGTGTGTCTCATTCCACTTCTACAGCTCAGATTGTCAAATGTTGTTGTGTGTGAGAACAGTAGAAAAGAATCATATATTACATTCATGAAGCTCTTTGTGTGACCTTGTTCTGTGAAATGTGCTATATAAATAAATATGACTTACTTACATCTTATATGAGGTTTTATTTCCTCTCACTGTTATATTTTATTCATATTTCAGCTGAATCACATCTGATCATGTTGTTACATTATATTCAGCATTTTAAAATAACTGGAGAAATTAGAATCAACACAAAATGTATAAATGTGAATAAAAGCTTCTTGTGTTTCTCTGTCAGGTTCTCACATGGTTCAGAGGATGTCCGGCTGTGAATGGAACAATGAGACCAATGAAATAAATGGATATTATCAGTTTGGTTTTGATGGAGAAGACTTCATCGCCTTTGACCTGAAGACTGAGACTTTTGTGGCTCCGAGACCAGAGGCCGTCGCCACCAAACACAAGTGGGAGAGGATTGGAGTGAATGTTGAAAAGAAACACTACATCACTCAGGAATGTGTGGATTATTTGAAGAGACATGTGAGAAATGGACAGAGCGTTCTCATGAGGAAAGGTAACATGTTTCAGATCAACTTCAAAATGAAAATAAAACATGACACAGGTCTCTGGATCTGTTCAATACAAATAAAACATCTATGTTTCACTTTCAAATCATTAAAATAGTATCAAACAGATTTTAACACTGAAAAACACTTTACAAAACCAAACAGAAACCAACATCACTGTTCGTCTGTTAAGTTCAAGGAGCTTTGAGTAAATGAAATACATGTAAATTCTGAATATGGTTTGATTTCAAATATCTATAAAAGATTGTACATGATTATCTAAATACTTTACACACTTTTATTTTATTGTTTATATGAAGTTTGCCTTTTCAAGTGGGAGATTGTATTTTATGAAATATTACAGGAAATAATTGTAATATTTTCATAATGGATTAATTGAGCCATTATTCCTTCAGAACCTGGATATGTGGTTTTTATGTTAATTTGTCACAGAAAAGTTTAAGTATTTTATCATTACATCCAGATATTTATGCTTTTTTGTAATTACTTCCCCATTTCACTTTTGTAGCCAATAATTCCCTTTGGCTGACGTGTCCACAATTTGGTACAGAAATCAGACTAAAGATTCTCCAAGTTTAACATCTGCATTTAATTATCTTTACAATCAGATACAGAATATTCAACAAAAAGTGCTCCTATTCTATGCCTGCTCTCTCCCTGTGCGTTGCCCCTGTCCTGTCTGACCTCAAAAACCCTCAGAGGGCACATATACGAGAGACTTCCGATGACGTCATCCATATGCGTCCAAGGGTGGAGTTTTCCGGGTGTGCTGACGTCCCTTGTCCACTGGGAGGCGTCAGAATGCCGTTGGTGAATCTCCCAGTCTGCCTCAAGATCAGGTTCTGAACTTTTGCCCTCGTCAAAATGTTTATTATTTAAAGTTAATAATTCGCCCTGTTTAAACAGCATTTTATCTTTATGACTCATGTCTGATTATCCTGTGTCCTTGAGACTTAAACTGTCTGAGAGAACAGGTCTTGTTTGGCTATGATGAAAATTAGGACCATTGTTCAAAATGGTCAAATATTAAAATATACAACACTTTCATTTGTCAAAGTCTGGAAATAAAGTAATTCACGATTCATAAATTACTAAAATAGTCCATTATCGATTTAACTTGATTAATTTTGATTAATTTCCCAACAGCACGTATTAGTCTCAGGTTCATTGACGTCTAAAGCGTCTTAAAAGATATTTTAAACAGATGAGATGCATATTTTAAGATTAAGAGATCCTTTATTCGTCCCACAGTGGGGAAATTTCAGTGTTGCATCACAAGTTATAGAACAGTAGGAAAGAGGAGCACACAGCACAAGATAAATGAACAATAGCTGTAGTAATTAAAATAAAACCAAATCTCTAACTTTAGCATCAAATAACAAGTATTAAATCTCTATCTTGAACATAATAATTAGTCTTTATGACACATTTGTGAAATTACACTTTTAAATGTCAATTTTTTTTTCTTAAATACAACACTGTTTAAAACATCAGGCTGAGTTCTAAAACAATCATGAATGTAATATAAGTCATTTTGAAACTTTATTTACATATTTAACTCATGTTTTGTGGTTTATATAATCAGAATTATTTTTATTGCCGTTGTGAGTAACAGGAAGTCACTAAGAAGAGCGACTTTAACATACTTCTGTGTTTAATCTTATTTTTTTTTCCATCTCAAAATCTTTAAGTATTCATTAATGTGACTTTGTTAGATAGATATTTTGACACAGTTGTCTGATTTATTTTGACTCTGTTGTTGTGTTGACAACATTCTCATCTCCTGGACTCCTCCTCTTTCCCTCCTTCAGTGATATTGAGGAATCAAGGACTGAGTGAATAGATTTGGGATGCGCCCAAACAAAAGCTGTTGTTTCTAAACTGAAGAGCAGAAGTGAACTTGTATTTGTTGTTTTGCCTCCAGAGCTCCCCCTGGTGTCCTTCCTGCAGAAGTCTCCCTTGGCCCCGGTCACGTGTCACGCCACAGGCTTCTACCCCGACAAGGCCCTGCTGTTCTGGACCGTCGACGGAGATGAGTTGCACGATGGCGTGGAGTTCTGGGAGATCCTGCCCAACAACGACGACACCTTCCAGATGAGCACAGACATCGACCTGTCCTCTGTCCCGCCTGAGGACTGGGGCCGCTACCAGTGTGTGTTCCGGCTGTTGGGAAAGCCAGACATGTACTTCAGGCTGGACCCAGACAAGATCCGGACCAACGGTGAGAGCCATTCTCTCCTCTCTGTCACAGCAGTAGCAGCAGTCGGGTAAACACATATTAAAGCCGGGGTTCCTAACTTCCCATATCCTGTCAGCTCTACATTGTCATTTAATATTTTTGGAGTAAAGGATATAAATGTGACACCAAACAGCAGAGAGATCAATTTCTGATTAAACTATTTGTGATAATATAAAACACATTGGTCCAAAAGTTCAGCAGAGAAGGACACGACCGTAACATTTCAGTTTTCTGTCACAGTTTGGGTCAATATCAGTGAATCCAGCTCACTAAACCTTTGTAAATGTTTTGTTTTGTAGTTTATTCTTTTCATTAATATCCTAAATGTTTTGTTTTAACAGCAAAGAAGCACACAGGCCTTATTGCAGCTGCTGTGTCTGTCTTTGTTCTCGCTCTCTTTGCTGCTGTTGTTGGATTTGCTCTCTACAGATGGCGTAAAGGTAATATTATTATGCATGTATTTGATTCCATGTGTTGTTCATATTAGACAATTAGAAAACGTAACAGAAAATGTCCGTGTTTCTCTTTCAGCCAAGCAGATCACGCCTCGTAAGTAACTCCTTTTACTGTGTGTGTCTTAAAGGACCAAACATCTGCTTGTTCTAAAATATTATATTGCCTTAATCAACTTTATGTTAATGATTATACATATCCATCTATATTTCAGCTCCCAGTGAAGCAGGGGTTCAAAGAGAATTGGTTCCAAGTAAGAAAAATATCAACTTTTGATTGATGGATTGTTATTTATTTGAGCATTTTACAAACATATTTTTCATTATTACAAGATTACACTGTTATAAAGTAGCTCAAAAGGAGTAGGCTGAAGCAAGAAAGTTTATTAGTGTGACACCAAACAGCAGAGATCAATTAAATGTGTATCAGCGTTGAGTGATAGAAAAGTAAGTAACCCTAACCCTGACACAAGCCATAGAGGCAAATACGGATAAAATATGAATATTTTTTGTAGACGATAATAAAATAAGCTCAGCTAAAATATGTCCACTTTCATTTATGTGACATTTAGTAAATATAAATGATCAGACAGAAATGATAAAAGAAAATACTGTTTTCTGTGGATATAAACTTCTTTCAACTTCATTTCTTTTCCATGAGGATTGTATTATTACTAGGGCTGTCAAACGATTAAATTTTTTAGTTGATTAATCGCACAGTAGAGGTGAGTTAACTCACGATTAATCACATTTTTAACATTCTATTTCAAATCCACTCCAATTGAAGTTAAATGAGATTATCAAATGTAATGACACATTGTCATTTATACCAAATGTACTTAAATCTGTTTGATTCACAAACTTTTACTTTTGGGCACAACCAACATGAGCTGTTAATGAAAGGGAAAATGTACGTACCCCAGCTTTAATTTAGCGAGTTTAGGTTAGTTGCGTTTCAGGAGGAGACAAGGAGTCTTCCTGAGGCTCATAGTTGAGGTTCAGTATTTGCGTGCTCTGGTTACACACAGGTTACGCAAAGACACACACACAACATGCAGAGAATAGTCCTGTGTGTGTATGGTCTTGGATATGATCACGTTATCACGGCGCCATTCGCCGTGTTGTTGTTAGCGTCTCACAGCCGCTGGAGGTGGGAACCTCTGTCCAGAGCGGCCGCAGCTGCCCCGTGTCAGAACGCTGCAGCCACGGAGGAGGCAGAGTTAAGTTCATTCAGCAAACAACAGCAAGTGCCCCGCAGTCACGCGCGTATTCTTTATAAACGTGAATTCCCAGAGGGCCCACCTGCTCTGTTGCCATCTCACACACGCATGTGTCCGCGGCATTCTGAGGTCATTTGGAAATGCGTTAAACGCGTGAATTTTTTTAAACGCAATCATTAAAAACATAATTAACTTGAGTTAACGCGATAATTTTGACAGCCCTAATTATTACTGTCTTTCTCTATTGTCTTTCTCCAGGCTCAGGCTCAACAGAAGCAGAGGAGGCTGAACAACCACTGGCCCCTGGACCACAGTGACACATGTGACGTGTTCTGAGTGATGAGAAAAGAGAGAAGCTTTTGTCCAGAGGAATTACTAAAGGTTTTATGATCGACAAACGGCTCAAGAGACATTTTTACTGTCGCTGGTTTGAAGAAGAAATATTAAAGATCGCTCCTCTACAAATATGTGCAACAGTTTTGAAGTTAGAGCTGAGGTCGTATCAAGTCTTTTAAATGTTTTCTTCTCACTAAACCAGATAAATAACTGAATATGATTGTGTTTAGATCCCATTATGTTTTTATCACAAATAGTGGTGAAAAACGCTACATATGAAGTTTTATAATATATTTTTATGCATTTATTATTCATTCCTTAAACTCTTTCCAGTTGTGTAAATAGATGTGTTTGGACGAATAGATTCTTATGTTTCAGCTGTGGTTTTTTTTCATTTGCTTTAGGACATTTGTCCATTTTGTTTGGGGTATGTGGTAAAAAGATGTACTTTTGATTTGCTTTTAAATAAACAACTAAATCAATAATGTGTTTTATATATTTCAACATGTTCCATGATCTGTGAGTGCTCTTGTTTCTCTGTAAATGAACCTTTTCCCTCATAAAACTGGGTCAGAGCCTGAAGAACATCTGCAATCAGTGAGTCCAAAGTTACACGGAAGTGTTTATTTGCAACAATATTTGATTGAAATCCTTATCCTCATTTATCTTCTAGTCTAAAGAAAAGTGTTTTATTAGCCATGTACAAGTAGATTCATGCAAGTGTCTTTAAGCGTGATGTAAATACAATAACTTATTAGTTACTCTGGGAACAGAGCCAGTTTGTCCTTTAGCAAGACACTTCACCCACATTGTATAAAATGAGTGGTGTGTGTGTGAAGGGTTGGAGGTGGTCTGAAGCGCTGATGCCTTGCTTCTGTCGGTGTGCTCCAGGGCAGCCGTGGCTACAGTAGTAATATAATATAAACAAGAGTAGTAGTAGTTGTATTACTAGTATATGAAGTTGTCTCATTGTGATGACAGTGACTTTCAGGCGTCTGGACAAGATAGCACCATTATGATTACAAACCTGCATCAACACTTCACATTCATTCCCACGTTTTGGACTCACAAAGTAACACTTATTGTTAAAACATGAAGTTAAAGAGCCGTTTCCTGTCAATCATTCACAGAAGATAGTCGTCCTTCCATCAGAGCCTGTTTGCTTCCAGCGTTCATCAGACTGAAGCAAACTTTCATAGACCCTTGATCTACAGTGTCTTTCGAGTCCCAAAACCGGGCTTGGACTGTCCCTGGGATCGTGGTTTCTTCTGTGAACTGTACAGTGACGCTGGCCGGAGCGGTGACTGATCTACTCCCTGTAACACAAGAACAAGACCAGTCTGAAGGACATTTTCTGGTTAATAATCGTGCCATCTGACTCAACGATGTTATCTATTGAAGAATATAAGAGGCGTTCTGAATGACTACTAAACAGAACTGGAAGGAGCAGCCAGAAAATGTACTTGTTGACAGTACCTACAAAAAATATAAAATACGAGCAGAAATGAAAAAGTGGAAACTATAACAGTAAATGATCAGTATACAGACTGTGTGGACACAATAATAGGACAAAACATAAGATAAGATAAGAATAAGATAAGAATTCCTTTATTCGTCCCACAGTGGGGAAATTTCGATGTTGCATCGCACAGACAGGACAGTAGTAAGAGCACACAGGGATCACACACAATATATACACTATATACAAATAAGAAGTAGCTATGTTTCTTAACTAACATAACTAGCTGTAGATGCTGAAAAAGCTTCAATACCAGTCAAAAGATATATGTAGTAGTGCAGTTATATACTGTACAGTTAAATAGTGCAGGATAAAAAGTATATAAGTAAAGTGACATGAGGTAAAAGTAGTAAGTAATCTTTATTTCACCGCCTTTTCACTGCAGGTCAGAGTCTCAAAGCGGTTTACGATTGTTATTTTTTTGGGAATTTGTCCCCTGGGAGCGGGCTCGCCAGAGCTATTGTACATGTTTTTAGTGGTAGGGGAAACCGGAGTACCCGGAGGAAACCTACGCAGACATGGGGAGAACATGCAAACTCCACTCAGAAAGGCCCTGGTCCAACCGGGATTCGAACCCAGGACCTTCTTGCTGAGAGGCGAGAGTGCTATCCACTCAGCTGGTAATAAAAGCTCTTGCACGTGTACTTTAGTCAGAGTAATTTTATTTTGAAACTAAAACAAAGCAAATCTTATGGAGAACATAAGTTAAGGGGGTATTCAGAACTTTACATTAGCTACAAGGAAGAGGTTTGGTGTTTGGGTCTGTGCCGTTAAACTGTGGAAACATCTTTTAGACAAATTCAAACGATGTCAGAATATCTTGAAAAGTCGCACAGATTCTTTGAAGTTTAGTTCAGTTTTTAAATATCTAGAACTGGAAGTTGTGGTAATGGTATTATGCAGTAGGGTTGGGGTTGAAATAGGTTCTATAGAGAGATTTACCCAAGGAGAGCTTTGTCTCCAACAGTCTACTCCTAAAATCTCTTACAGAAGATCTTTGTATGTTTGATGGTTTCTTTTTGTTTTCTTGTTTGTCTTTGACCAAAGATCAAAGGGTTCAATTTCCAAAAGTAACTAAAGTGGATGTAGATCACTGGCCAAGTCTGCTACAAGTTTATAGCACCGATATTGCCTAGACATGATCTCCTCTTTAAAAAACATTTAAAAACAGTTTTTTAAAATCTTAAAATATACTTTTGGTTTTGTTTTGTTCTATAAATCCACCTCAGATCTTTCATTTTGCCGATCTCGGGCAGAGACAGTCGATTTGGTCTCAAGCTGTTGTATCCTGAACAGAACTTTGGCGACATCTAGAGGCGATGTTGAGAACTGCAGCCTACAGTCTATGGGATATGCTGACATTTTATCCTAGGAACGTATTTTTCCAAATTTGTGCATTGCAATATTACCACTTTAGTGTAGTGTTTACAGTACTCTGTATTCCACTTTAAAAATGATCCATACCGTGGCCTTCCTCTCGGTCTACTACCACCGATGCAACTATTTATCACTCTCTCCATCGTCTCTCTTCATCCATTCTCTGCATGTGTCCATACGATCTCAGCACACACGTATCTGCTCTACCAGCCCGGTCATCTAACACCTGTTCTCTCCCTAACCGTTAAATTCCTCATTCTATCCATCTTAGTCACTATTTCTCAATCATTTCCTTTTAAACACATTACATTTTTTGCTTTCACATTCTCTAATAAAATCATAAATAATACTGTGTTTCTTCACCCACCTCGACGCTTCTCAGTTTCAGCCAAACACACGGACAGCATCCAAAGTCTTGGCGTCATCAGAGACTTTAATCCACAAAGAGCAGAGGCGGCCCGCCAGAGAGAGAAGCAAGGCATTGTGGGGAATTTGGGCACTGTGAGATCAGCCTGCTGCAGATCCATCTGTGCATCTGAGGTGGAACAAAGTGGGTCAAACACTTATCCTGCACGTCAGTCTCTATTAGCACCAAACAAATAAGTCCATCTTTACAGGACACATGTGCTTGAGAAATGACTTTTTATGAGTTCCATCAGCAAACCTCATTTTAAAACGGTCGGTGCGAAAATCTGGTTTGAACTTTGTTGCTGTAGGGTTTAATTGCATGTAATTAATTATTGAAATAGTAGTCAACTATTTTGATAGTGGAATAAATAAAAACTTTGAGCTGTAATTTTATATTAGTTAACAATTCTGTAATATATCATCTCTATGAAGCTGTTCTCAAGGGGTATCACTTCTACGTTTTGGTCAAAGGTAAATACAAATTCACAGACTTTTCACAACTCAATCAAAACAACTAAACAATAAACAGAAAGAAGAATTGCCCGATTATACAAATACAAAAATAGGCCTTACTTATAATGAGAGATCAGATTATTAAAGTTACATCTGTGCTGGTAACTCTAACTTATATATTTTGTGATAAATACTTACAAACAGACCGTTGCTTCTGTTCAGAGGCGCTGGTTTCGTGCGTCTGTGTGTCTCCGTCTGGGACAGCAGGGTCAGGACGCTCTCCCACACTGGACTCTGGTCTCTGGACGAAGCCGAGAGAGCCATGTCCACCTCCTCTCCTCCACTCACAGCTCTGTAGACCAGCACTGAAGCTCGCACCTGGAACAGACCCTTCTTCAGCTCATCCACGGGCTGCAGGCTCCGGATGGACTGACGCACCCGGACGAGACCTGGAGAGAAGATATACGAGCATTTTGGAAGGTAATTCTAATACAGCCGCAACATGCACTCCAGGACATTGGGAAGTTGGTCATATAAGTAAGTAAGAGAATCTACTCTACAATTGTTGTAACATTGTAATCTAATACCAGTGGAATAGAATAGAACTTTATCCGTCTGTTCCAAGAAAAAACAGAAATTTGTCTTGACATTTTAATGTGTGTGTTTAAACCTAAATTGTTAAGCCGGGTCACTTCAGGAGCTCAAAGAGTTGATCGCGTGACTCCAGACATCTTCAAACCAAAAGTATAAAGTATAGAGTTATCTTGTGCTGTATGATTAAATAGCTTGAGTTTCTTGTTCTTGATACAAAATAATGATGATGATAACATTATATTAACCTGCAGGGCTGAGCTTGAAGTCCTGGTCCGTCAGCAGATAAATCACTGATATGATTGTGTTTAGATCCCATTTTGTTATTATCACAAACAGTGGTAAAAACACTACAGACAAAGTTGTATATAATATATTTTTATGCATTTATTGTTCATTCCTTAAACTCTTTCCAGTTGTGTAAATAGATGTGTTTGGACGAAAGGATTTGTGTGTTTTCAGCTGTTTGGTTCTTTTAATTTGCTTTTGGACTTATTTCCATTTAAATAAATAATAACTAATCAATAATGTGTTTTATACGTTTCAACATGTTCCATGATCTGTGAGTGCTCTTGTTTCTCTGTAAATTAACTTTTTCACTGGTTTAACTGGATCAGAGCCTGAATAACTTCTGCAATCAGTGAGTCCAAAGTTACACGTTGCACAGAAGTATTTATTTGTACAGAATATTTGATTACATTATCCTTGATTATTGTCTATATGAAAAAAGACAAGTTTGTTTTATAGATTCTTGCAGACCCATCTATAATTTATTAGTGGGTCTTGTAATCATCTCTGTGAATGTGTGAAAGACAATAATCAAAGTGAAATCTAGTTTAGAATCACAGCATTAAGAAAATTCATTTGGAGAAAAACAGCAAAAGATAATGTTAGAAATGTCCAAAATAGAATGAAACTCTCACTCAAATCCAAGCAGCAAATACATAAATGTCTTCACCTGTTACAACAGTAGTGCTACCCCACTGTTAGTCAGTGCTTCTCAATCTGCGGTTCTCAAACAGACGAAGACATTGATCATTATTTAAATACTAGCATTTCTTATTCCATTAAATGTGGATTTGTATTTTGAGTCATTGCAGAGATAAAACACTATGGCAAGTTCATTCTTCAACTTATTGTTAATGTATTTTTCAATAATTTTCTGTTTTTAATTTTGGTGATTTACATTGATATTAATTTAGTTCTAACCAGTTGCGTAGGCCTGCTGTAGGGAGTCCTTATATTCTGACTATGGGGTCAGAGAGCCTGAGATTTGTGCCTGTAATTTTGACCCACGATGACAAATGTAGCCCACTTCAAGGTATGTACACGTTGGATCTAGGTTCGTAGGAGCTGAGAATAGCAATAAACACAGCACACAATTAGTTAAGTTAAATGTGACTTTTAGTTCAGAAAATGAAAATAGTGCACACACATTTATAAACAAAACCTATTGGCCCAACTAAGAAAATTAAAATGTCTTTGTGAAAAAATGTTCTTTCCGGAACTTGTGTTCAATGTTCAGTCAATATAGTCAGGGGAAATAGTCAAGTCAGGGAGTGTAGATACTCGTGGAGTAGTGAAGACTCTTGTTGTCCGTCAGTGAGACTGACACAATCTTACCACAGCATCTGCAGGAACGATGGTAGGACTCAGAATTCGACTGGGAGGCTCGCCATCGATGATTCTCTCCCTCAATCTCGTTGTACTCCAAGGCTGGGATTTCTCAGTATCACGGCCTCACAAAAAGACATGACCTGTATTTACAAACAGGTTTGAACATTTTCTTGTTATGCAATTGCAATTAAAAAGTAAAGTGCTGTTGAAAAATAAAAATGCAGTTACAGATGGATAACTTAGTTACATGTAATCAAAAGTATCATTGAGTCAAAATATAACATTTTAACAAATCTGGAAATCTCATTAAACTATAATATCTTTATTTATTTGGAGGATAATCCCCTTGAGATTAATTATCTCGTTTTCAAGGGGTTCCTCAAGTTCACATTTTACCAATGGATTTACTTATTTGTGGAAAATGCACTGACTTGGGTAGTGTATAGACCATGAATCATATTGTATCGCTGCAAACCTATTTAACATAGGATTAATTATACTAACAAATAAAATACATGAAATACATCTTTTTAATATAACAGCTTGTGTCCATTTTGAAATGACTTAAAATGCATTTGGCTCAAGTTAGAACTAAACATGGGGAGGCTGCTTTTCAGATTCATGCTGCTAAAATCTGGAACAATCTTCCTGAAGATGTGAGACAGGCCTCCTCTCTGACAATGTTTAAAACCAGGTTAAAGACAGTTCTGTTTAGCTGTGCTACAACTGAGGGATTTTATATTTTTATCTTTCTTTTTAATGTTCTGTGATTTATGATTTTAATGCTTTCTTGTTTTGTTCAGCACTTTGAGTTGCCTTGTGTATGAATTGTGCTATACAAATAAACTTGCCTTGCCTCATAAAATAGCTTATTTATCTGACCCACAGTGAGTGTGATTAGTTTTACAGTGAAATCCATATTGTACTTATTTCAATAACACAGTGTGTAATACCATGAATTTACAATTAAAGTAACTGAAATGTTTCTTATGACTTAAACGTAAAATGTGCAAAATAACAAAAGAAATACGCCAGCATGACCACAAGAGGGCGCCTGTGCATATACAAGTCTATGGGAACAGGTGGATGCTAGCTTACCAAGTTTCACTTCAGAAGACTCGGGACAAATAAAAGTGCTTCCTCAACGGTTCTCCAACCTCTAAACGGAAGTTATAACCACATTAGAACATTTACTAAATGATTTATACTCTTCAATACTTTCTGATTCGATTGTCATTCATAACGATGTTGTTTTCAACCAACACGTGAGAGGGGAGTGGCAGTGAATCGACTGAGCGCCATAAAGCTAACTGTGGTTTCGCCTACTGCTTCCGGTTTCACGACAAAAAGACATCTGGTTTTCAAAATAAAATGTAAAAAAACTGTTATAATAAACCCGTTTAACCAGGTGGGTTACACAAACATTAGAATTCAATGTTTTCGCAGTATTTTGGGATTCATTCATTGACACAAATCTAAACTTATTTCATCTTTTGCACGTTGCAGTAGAACTTCTCCACAGCGGAAATGCTGCCGTAGACTCGTTGCTTTTGTGGTTGTTTGGATCTTGTGGTGTTTCTACCTCACGCTGTAGAGATCACCAATGCTACTGAAGGAATGTTCTGTGTGTTCTGTGTCCTCCCGAACTCCACGCTCATTTTAAGCCTTTTTTGTTTTCAACTCTTTATTTTATACAACATGGTGATGAAAATGATTGTCTTTTTATGTTGCTTTTTCATTTGCATACAGGAAATACAAATTGTACATAGAAAAGATTTATAAAAGCACTTTTAATCTTGAGTTTAATGAAAAATGAAAGAGCCGATATTTGACAACTTTTTATTTATTTATTTATTTGTTTATTTGAGCAGACAAGTACTGCTCAAAAGGAGTGGGCCGAAGCAATAGCTTATTGGTGCCCACCCCCAAAACACTACATTAACAGAAACACATTTAAACATTTTACCTAGAACAGCAACTATGTAAAATGTATAAAAAAAACAAGAAAAGAACAGACAATAACAGCAGCACTAACGGCAAATTAAGGCGACTGTTTAGAGCAACATCACTCTTCAAGGTCAACAATGTAAATATAAAAGTAAATAACAAAAAATAAATAAAAAAAAAAACAGACAAATTAAGTTTAGCCCGATTGCGCCCCCTAGTGACGTATAACTTCCTCCTCTTTGTACTTGTTGAAAGCTAGTCTTTTGTTTGACTGTAGGGCTAAAACTTTTCAGAGTTGAGCTGTGCTTCTGTACCATAAAGTTTAGTTCATCTCGTATTTTGTAAAGACTAGTTCGCTCTGTTCGCTGTATTTGTGTTGGTAAATGTTTATATCTTGCTTTATATATCAACTGTACAGTCTGGAACTCAACAACATCATAAAACTTCACAATCTTTGAATTTATAAATAATGGGTTTGTATGATTCGAAATCCCACTTTGTTAATTATTCGAATGGCTCTTTTTTGCAGCATCACAAATGGTTTTACTGTGTTTTTGTAAGTGTTTCCCCAAATCGCAGAGCAGTAATTCAGATATGGCAGAATCAGAGAACAGTATAAAGTGTGAAGAGCTTTGAAATTTAAGATGTAATTTGCTTTTGCTATTACTGAGATACTTTTTGATATTTTAGTGGATATGTATAGAACTTGAAGCCTAGTTTTTGTTTTTGTTGTTTCTGTTATAATTTTCCTGGTGAGAGAGATACAAATGTAAATACTCAAATATTTAGGTAAGATTATTTAACTGGTGATGATAGTAACTAAACCATGAATGACTAGGGGGTATTGGCAGCCGTGACCACACTTGGTACTTGATCATTCACTGATGTTCTGTTTTATATCGCACCCTGTCAGCATGACTTTTCACCCCTCACTGTCCCAAAACTAACTTTGTCCCAAAACTAACTTTGTCCCAAAACTAACTTTGTCCCACTCGTCTTCAACTAAAGCTCATCTATTATACTTCCAACTTGATGATGGAGCTTTTGGACCATTGATTAAACATGTCATTACAAAACAAACACAGAATCACTTCACATTGACATAATATTGGGCACAATATTCATTTCTTGTTTTGGTAGAAGTCGGTCTCCTACAGTTACAGTCAGTCAATCTGACTATAATGACCAGTGATTATTAAAGCTGGAGTACCTGTGGTTTGAAAGTTAGGTACCCCAGCTTTAAATAAAACCAATACCATGTGATACTGTCCCACATAGCAGCAAGTTTGTGTTAGAAATGAGAAATACTACTTAAAATCATCGACCAGCATAATAGATCCCCTTCACTCATTATGAATTTGTAAACACATTTTCTGCTATTAATTGTAAACTTGTTCTAGACTTTTCTGTGGCACATTCAGACAACGTGAATCTTGTTTTAATGTGTCTATAGCAGATTCATAATCACCCATCAAATTCTGTTTTTACCTACAATGCATCAGTTTACATGACAAACACAGTCATGGGTGCTAACATTACTGAGGAGGACATCTCTTTGTCACACGCTCTTATGTAAAGGGCTCTGGTGCTACATGACGCTACTTTTCAAAACCCACTGTGTATATTTGAAAAAGTAAAGGATTAAAACGTTCCACAAATATTTTTCTGAGCACTGAGAATGTCAAAATGATACTATTTGTCCTGCTGTCTATATACGAGGCAAGGCCATGGTGCTACATTTGTAAAGCTATTTCTTACACAACGCTACAAATCATCTTGTGTTTGCATATAGGGGATATCAATAGAAACTGTACTTGAAGACATTTTAACTAGGAAATGACATATATAAAGACTGTTAAGTTGTGGAAGGCTCTAGAACCCTCCTTGTTCTGTTGTAATTGTCCAACTCTCCAACATCACATCAATGGTAAACTGCCTCCCCTATCGTTTCCATAGATATGCACTTGTACATTTGCCTTTTTCACTCACGTACGCTGATTATTTTTGCATCTTAGAAATCTTGAAACTCTAAATCTGACTTGAGGCCCATAAAAAGTGGTGAACGTAAACAACAGGCAGCTACATTTGTTTTTGAGTTTTAGGATTTGTTTTTCATGTCAAGGATGCAGTATGTAAAAAAAAAAGTGCTTCTGTTCAGTCTCTCTCTTTGTAGCTGTATGGTGTAACATGTGAATACATAGTGTATGTGGTGAAAAGCCCACAATATTGTTTTATGTTGCCAGATAAAAAAAAATGTTGAAGTGAAAACACCTCTTGTGACTCTCTGGTTTTGTCCTGTAAGTGCAGTTACACTGACTGTCCAGAAGGGGGAACTATTCACCCAGGCGTCTTCCCTTTTTCCCCTTTTCAGGTATACATGAAGATGTGACAGGCCTCCTCTCTGACAATGTTTAAAACCAGGTTAAAAACGGTGCTGTTTAGCTGTGCTACAACTGAGGGATTTTATATTTTTATCTTTCGTTTTAATGTTCTGTAATTATTTATGATTTTAATGCTTTCTTGTTTTGTTCAGCACTTTGAGTTGCCTTGTGTATGAATTGTGCTATACAAATAAACTTGCCTTGCCTTGCCTTGCCTATACATGTATTCTTATAAGTTAAAATCATCTGTGTGTGTTTAGTAATAGCTGAATTTATCTAAAACAAATGAAGTTTGTGCACTGCAGAGAGTCGGACTTAATATGCTACATTTTTGCACAGTTTTTTTATTTTTGAATCTCAACACGAGACTCGACTTCTGACTTAAGACTTAATGTTTTGGTTTTATATAGTCATTGAATTTACTTAATTTTGACCATTCAAAGACACTATTCACTCTCCTTACACACGAGGGTGCAATTAGTCTGTCACTGAAGCTGCTCTCCAGAGCAGAGAGAGTGTCCTGCAGGGGGCGACAGTCATGGTCCAGCATAGATGTTAGTTTGCTCAGGACCCTCCTGTCCCCCACCTGCTGCACTGTGTCCAGGGAACAGCCCAGGACTGAGCTGGACTTCCTGATGTTCCAGCTTCTTCCTGTCCCTCTCTGTGATGCTGCTGTTCCAGCAGACCACACCGTACAAGAGGCTGATGCCACCACAGAGTCATAGAAGGTCTTCAGGAGTGGCCCCTGCACTCCAAAAGACCTAAGTCTCCTCAGTAGGTAGAGGCGGCTCTGGCCCTTCTTGAAGAGAGCGTCTGTGTTATGAGTCCAGTCCAGTTTGTGGTTCAGATGAACACCCAGGTACTTGTAAGAGTCCACTCTCTCGATGTCCTTTCCCTGGATGTTCACTAGAGCTGGAGCAGCAGAGTGACGTCTGCGGAAATCCACCACCATCTCCTTGGTCTTCCCCGCGTTGATGAGGAGGTGGTTCCGCTGACACCAGTTCACAAAGTCCTGTATAACTCCTCTGTACTCTGCGTCATCGTCCTCGGAGCTGAGTCCGATGATGGCAGAAGCAAGTGAATAAATAAACTGAAGACTTGCTCCAATATCAAACACTTTTATTGTTTATTAGGATGACACAGCGACCCGGCAATGGATAAAGTGGAAGAAAATGGACGGATGGACTCAGGACTCATACAGAGTGTAACCTGTGGGTGGTACGTAGGTGACATAAACTACAGTTTGACTCGAACTCATCTGACTTTTGTTGTGACGCTCCAAAGTGAAAGAGCTTCAGGACGAATAACAGAGAAACGCTGACGACACACGCTCTTTACAGATCCATTTCAGCTCCAGCAACGAGAACAAGTGCAGTGTCATCATAAATGTTTATATTCATTCATCTTCACATCATATTCTCTACTGCAGGGTCTCATGGGCTCCTTTATCTACATTTTCATAAGGGACATATTTTCTGAGGGGCCATGGTTGTGCACTGAGCCGTATATACTTTCACACATAAATGTAATTTTGGTGTTTCATATTAAACTCTAACACAGGGACCAGACCCAGACGTTACAGGCAGTGATGATGATTGAGCGGAGAGTACGGATGGATACAGTAAGACCAGGGTACTTCAGACCTGGACTAGACCTGGACTAGACTGTTCTTGGCTCTGCGTTCAGGAGGCTCTGCTCTGACAGTCCCCTGTGGAGCCGCTCTGTGGGGGTCCAAGGGACAGATGACAGTGTTGCATAAGTGAAAGACGGTTCCAGGACAGTTCTGAAAGTACAGGTTACATCATCACATCAGGGCTGAGGCTGTAGACCCAGGACTGAGGCTGTAGACCCAGGACTGAGGCTGTAGACCCAGGACTGAGGCTGTAGACCCAGGACTGAGGCCGTAGACCCAGGACTGAGGCTGTAGACCCAGGACTGAGGCTGTAGATCCAGGACTGAGGCCGTAGACCCAGGACTGAGGCTGTAGACCCAGGACTGAGGCTGTAGATCCAGGACTGAGGCCGTAGACCCAGGACTGAGGCTGTAGACCCAGGACTGAGGCTGTAGATCCAGGACCGAGGCTGTAGACCCAGGACTGACCTGTAGACCCCGGTTCAAAATCAAACAAGAGTAAACCGAATTAGTCATGGTCCTGGTCCTGGTCCAGGTCTCATAGTGATATGGTTTCCGCAGATGCTGGTCTCCTGCTGTGAATCTGAAATGTGCTTCTGAGATTCTAAATCAAAGAACGAAACAGAACGTACGAGCCAGAAACCCCCCAAAGGGAACCCCCGAGAGAGGAGGACTCCCTCTCTCTGGTCTCTCTCTGGTCTCTCTCTGTTCTCTCACTGGTCTCTCTCTGGTCTCTCTCTGGTCTCTCTCTGGTCTCTCTCCGGTCTCTCTCTCTGGTCTCTCTCTGGTCTCTCTCTCTGGTCTCTCTCTCTGGTCTCTCTCTGGTCTCTCTCTGGTCTCTCTCTGGTCTCTCTCTGTTCTCTCTCTGGTCTCTCTCTGGTCTCTCTCTGGTCTCTCTCTGGTCTCTCTCCGGTCTCTCTCTCTGGTCTCTCTCTGGTCTCTCTCTCTGGTCTCTCTCTGGTCACTCTCTGGTCTCCCTCTGGTTGTTTGTTCCAATCCAAGTCCTGAATCCAAGTGAAAAGGTAAACTAATGTTCTCTGAAACTGCTGCTCATAAACACTTGCATCTGACCCGAGAAAGAACTGTTTTGTAAAGAAGAATGGGCACAACTGTCAGTCCCTAGACATAGAGTCTTTCACATTTTGCTGTCGAGTTTATGTGACAGACCTGATCTATGACAATACCTCCTGCTGCGAGACCTGCTTTAGACCTGCTTTAGACCTGCTTTAGACCTGCTTTAGTCCTGCTTTAGACCTGCTTTAGACCTGCTTTAGACCTGCTTTAGTCCTGCTTTAGTCCTGTTTTAGACCTGCTTTAGTCCTGCTTTAGACCTGCTTTAGACCTGCTTTAATCCTGCTTTAGTCCTGCTTTAGTCCTGCTTTAGACCTGCTTTAGTCCTGCTTTAGTCCTGCTTTAGACCTGCTTTAGACCAGCTTTAGTCCTGCTTTAGACCTGCTTTAGTCCTGCTTTAGACCTGCTTTAGTCCTGCTTTAGATCTGCTTTAGTCCTGCTTTAGTCCTGCTTTAGTCCTGCTTTAGACCTGCTTTAGTCCTGCTTTAGACCTGCTTTAGTCCTGCTTTAGACCTGCTTTAGTCCTGCTTTAGACCTGCTTTAGACCTGCTTTAGACCTGCTTTAGTCCTGCTTTAGACCTGCTTTAGACCTGCTTTAGACCAGCTTTAGACCTGCTTTAGACCTGCTTTAGACCTGCTTTAGTCCTGCTTTAGACCCGCTTTAGTCCTGCTTTAGACCTGCTTTAGTCCTGCTTTAGACCTGCTTTAGACCAGCTTTAGACCTGCTTTAGACCTGCTTTAGACCTGCTTTAGACCTGCTTTAGTCCTGCTTTAGACCTGCTTTAGTCCTGCTTTAGTCCTGCTTTAGACCTGCTTTAGACCTGCTTTAGACCTGCTTTAGTCCTGCTTTAGACCTGCTTTAGACCTGCTTTAGTCCTGCTTTAGTCCTGCTTTAGACCTGCTTTAGTCCTGCTTTAGACCTGCTTTAGTCCTGCTTTAGACCTGCTTTAGACCTGCTTTAGACCTGCTTTAGTCCTGCTTTAGACCTGCTTTAGTCCTGCTTTAGTCCTGCTTTAGACCTGCTTTAGACCTGCTTTAGACCTGCTTTAGTCCTGCTTTAGACCTGCTTTAGATGTGCTTTAGTCCTGCTTTAGTCCTGCTTTAGACCTGCTTTAGACCTGCTTTAGACCTGCTTTAGTCCTGCTTTAGACCTGCTTTAGACCTGCTTTAGTCCTGTTTTAGACCTGCTTTAGTCCTGCTTTAAACCTGCTTTCGACCAGAGAAAGACCGGAGAGATCAATGAGAGAGACCAAAGAGAGAGATCAATGAGAGAGACCAAAGAGAGAGATCAATGAGAGAGACCAAAGAGAGAGACCATGTTATTCAAATGGCCGCCCATCTGAATAATGTTGTTGATTTCTCTGGCAGCGGTCGCACCGTCGGCCCCTGAGCCCCCATCGCTCTGAGACTTATTTTGGGAGAGATCAGGTGTCCATTAGAGTCTCATAAATCAGACAGAGAAGCCAGAGCAGCGGCGAGAGCTTAGGGCGGACACGGTGCTCCACGGGCTCAGAATACTACTGTTCTGTGAAGACACGTGTTTCAGCAAAAGTTCAGAAAATGTGTTTTTTTCTTTTAAAAACTCTTTCCAATTTTATTCCTCATCAAAGAAAAAAGAACGTCACTCAAACCACAACAGATGTACTCTCCTCGTTCTACTCCAGAGAGAGACCAGAGTGAAACCAGAGAGAGACCAGAGAGAGACCGGAGAGAGACCAGAGAGAAACCAGAGAGAGACCGGAGAGAGACCAGAGAGAGACCAGAGAGAGACCAGAGAGAGACCAGAGAGAGACCAGAGAGAGACCAGAGAGGGACCAGAGAGGGATGAGAGAGAGATCAGAGAAAGACTGAAGAGAAATGAGCAAGAGAGAGAGAAACCAAAGGAAGACTAAAGAGAGATCAGAGAGTGACCAGAGGAAGACCCAGAGAGACTAAAGAGAGACCAGAGAGAGACCAGAGAGTGACCAGAGGAAGACCCAGAGAGAGACCAGAGAGTGTGGAAATATGCAGCCCTGGATAGAGCCGTTCGGGGGGAGGGTCTTGCTCAAGGGCTGTCAGCTTTGGTCTCGACAACTTGTCATGATGTCAAAGTGTGTAATGTGCCTGAAGCAGCAGCACAACTCCAGTGACACACACTCTCTCTGGACCCTCTAGACCCACTGGACTCTCTCTGGACCCTCTGGACTCTCTCTGGACCCTTTGGACTACGAGACCAGCGCCTAAACCCAGACCCGACATGTGCAGACGCTGAGGACCGGCTCTGCGATGCTTCTGGAAACTAAAGTGGATGGAGAACCGAGCGGAGACGCCGTGACCCGCAAACCGTCCAGCGACATGGACTCCTGTGCTGTTTACGACTGCAGCAGAGACGACCAGCTCTGCAACAATGGACTCTTGACCTCGGAGTCTCGCGCCGCAGAGAGGTTAAGCCAAGGATTTCACCAATGCGAGTGTTTGGAAGCGCGTGATCCCGGTGCTAATCTCGGCGTAGCTTCTGGTCCGGGACAAGACCTCGACGAATGCAAGAGATGTAAGCCAGAAGATCCGCTGTTGTCTTCCCAAACGCAGACGGATCTCTCCACGCAGCGAGAGAAGCAGGAGTTTGGAGAGAAAGGATTTGGAGAGACTGGTTCTGAAGAGTTAGACGAGACAAACCAGTTCCTTTTGAACCAAGAACCCGGTTTGGAAGTGGACTTGTCTGACAGCTTTGAGGACTTGAGTCAGAGCGAGGCAGGTTCAGAGGAGGTAGAGGAGGACGAAGTCAGCAATCACAGCTTTTACGAAGAGGACGGTTGCAGCGACGTGAACGACAGCGGACTTCCCGAGGAGTTCGAGAACTTTGACGACATTTCGCAAGACAGCTGCGAAGGCATAGAACAGATACCGGCTGTAGGCGCAGACGAGGATCTATCCAGGAGCTGTTACGAAGTGGTTGAACTTGAGACTGACGCTTGTGACGAAGAGTTGCCTGATGATTTAGAGCAAGACAACGAAGATAAAGACGACAAAGATCTATCCCTGGACAGTTCTGAGGTGGTGGAACTTGAGAATAAAAAATGTAGTTACGAGTTTCAAGGTTATTTGCGTGGCGGAGATTTGGAGCGAGACACAAGTGAAGGTTTGGAAACGACTTTTGAACACGTTTCGAACCTCGACGAATCCACAGCAGACGTCGCGGAAGATTTGGCAGAAGACGGCGGTAACTTTGATCTGAGCGAGTTTTCCGAAATGCCAGAAGTAGCAGAAGAAAGCGAAATCTCACCGCAGGCAAACGCCGTCAACGTTATATTCTGTAGAGAAGACGATTCGTCCGATTGCTCTTTCAAGACTTGTCCAGAAGGCAGCGTTGCGTCCGCTCCCAGCTCCAGTTCCTCCGGAGTCTCCGACAAAAGCGGAGAAGGCGACTCCAGCGACGAGCAGACGCAGTGGGAGTCTTTCGAAGAAGAAGAGGAGGAGGAGGAGGAGGAGGAGGAGGAAGTGGCCGAAATAACAGAGAAGACAAAACCTGCGCCGGACTTTGTGGTCGAGGATTACTTTAGTTTTTTCGACAGCGATGATTTATACGGGTTCTCACAAAAACAGAGCTACATCTCGTGTTTCGAGGGCGGAGACGTCAGCGAGCACCTGAACTACGAGCAGCGCCAGGCCGAGAAGCAGAACCTGAGGAACAAAGGACGAGGTTTGGAGGAAGAGCTGACAATAGAGCAGCAGGAGGAGGAGGAGCAGGAGGAGGAGGAGCAGGAGGAGATAGAGGAGATAGAGGAGGCAGGTGAGGATCTGGGAGAGGGAGAAGAGGAGGAGCTAGAGGAGGAGGTTCTTGAAGCGGGTTATGAGGACAATATTGACGACAAAGCTTCTCCAAATGAAGCAGTTTACCAAGAAGAGGAGGAGGAGGAGGAGGAGGAGGAGGAGGAGGAGGAGGAAGCCTTTGTGGACAATAATGCTGATATAACTGAGCAAGAAACGACCAATTTCCACCAAGAACGGATAAAAAACTCTCAAAACAAACACCAAGAACTGATGGACAACTCTCCGGGTGCAGACAGTTCTGACCCGTTGGACCTGGATCGCGACTCGGACCTCGGGTTTCCTCCGTGGGTCGAGGACATTTCCGTGGAGGGCGACGCGTACTGCGACTCCTCAGACGTGAGCGACTTGTCGGAGGACCTGGAGGACGGTTTCTGCGTGAGCGAAGACGTGGCGTTGTTGGCGTGCTCCGAAGCCGAACCCTACTGCTCACGCTTTCACCTCCACCCCGCGGACCAGGAGGAGGAGGAGGACCGGGAGGAGGAGGAAGACCGGGAGGAGGAGGAGGACCGGAAGGAGGAGGAGGACCGGGCGGAGGAAGTCCTGGAGGTGGAGGAGTATTATGTGTTGGAGATGAGGAGTCTTCAGACGTCCTCGCTACAAGCTCTACGAGACTTTCTGCTCGATGTAGAACTGAAGATGGACATTCGAGGCGCGTTTTGGGACGAATCGGAGGGACTGGGAGAGGCAGAGTTAGCCGAGGCAGAGCTAGCCGAGCGGGGTTCCCAGGGTGCACTGCAGGGGGCGGCAGAGGGAGCTCCAGTCGGGTTGATCCACAGCGTTCCGGAGAGTGTGAAGAAGACGGAGGCAGACGGCGACTCGGAGGATGAAGGCAGCGACTCGGAGACGGAGGAGTGTGAGTGCGAGTACTGCGTCCCGCCCACAGACCAGGTGGGTGTGTGTGAGGTCATATGGTACTGTAGTAATAATACTGATACAATAATCAAATACTAATCAGTTCAGGGGCCACAAAACATACTCCATTATATACAACCAGTAGTACAACATGACAGTTACATTCAAAGTCTCTCTGGTCTCTCTCCCTGGTCTATATCTGGTCTCTCTCTGGTCTCTCTCTGGTCTCTCTCTGGTCTCGCTCTGGTTTCTCTCTGGTCTCTCTCTCTGGTCTCTCTCTGCTCTCTCTCTGGTCTCTCTCTGGTCTCTCTCTGGTCTCTCTCTGGTTTCTCTCTGACCTCTCTCTCTGGTCTCTCTCTGGTCTCTCTCTTGTGTCTGTCTGGTCTCTCTCTGGTCTCCCTCTGACCTCTCTCTCTGGTCTCTCTCTGGTCTCTGTCTGGTCTCTCTCTGGTCTCCCTCTGACCTCTCTCTCTGGTCTCTCTCTGGTTTCTGTCTGGTCTCTCTCTGGTCTCTCTCTGGTCTCTCTCTGGTCTCTCTCTGGTCTCTCTCTGGTCTCTCTCTGGTCTCTGTCTGGTCTCTCTCTGGTCTCTCTCTGGTCTCTCTCTCTGGTCTCTCTCTGGTCTCTCTCTCTGGTCTCTCTCTGGTCTCTCTCTCTGGTCTCTCTCTGGTCTCTCTCTCTGGTCTCTCTCTCTGGTCTCTCTCTCTGGTCTCTCTCTGGTCTCTCTCTGGTCTCTCTCTGGTCTCTCTCTGGTCTCTATCTGGTCTCTATCTGGTCTCTCTCTGGTTTCTGTCCTGCCTGTCTGCACAAGTCTCGCTCTCTGTTAATCAACATATTACAGCGGCTAGAATTCAGAAATACTAAACCAGGACTGGACCAAACTTCAGCCAGATCCAAATCTAGATCCTGGCGCTAAACTGGGACCAGACCTGAGGCCAGAGAGTGACCGGAGCTAATGAGACAAAATGTTTCCGACCAGACCTTTCATCTCCAACAGAGATTTGGACTTTCCTCAAGAGACGACCAGAGAGAGACCAGACAGAGACACCAGAGAGAGAGACCAGAGAGAGAGACCAGAGAGAGACCAGAAAGAGACACCAGAGAGAGAGACCAGAGAGAGAGACCAGAGAGAGGCCAGGGAGAGAGACCAGAGAGAGAGACCAGAGACAGAGACCAGAGGGCGACCAGAGAGAGAGGTCAGAGGGAGACCAGAGAGAAACCAGAGAGACCCCAGAGAGAGACCAGAGAGTTTTGGTAATTAATATTAATGAGAATAAATATATGTTTATATTGTTAGCTCTAAGCTAACAGCGGTTAGCTCACACTGTTAGCTTCTCTGCAGGAGAATGTGTTCAGGATAATCCTCGATGACTGAAACATCGCTCTGATTCACCACAGCTGCTGTTTGACACCTCACTACAGAGAAGAAACATGATATACACACACACACAGACACACACACACACACACACACAGAGAAGAGACATGATATACACACACACACAGACACACACACACACACACACACAGAGAAGAGACATGATACACACACACACAGACACACACACAGACACACACACACAGACACACACACACAGACACACACACACAGACACACACACAGACAGACACACACACAGACACACACAGAGATAGAGACATGATACACACACACACAGACACACAGAGACAGAGACATGATACACACAAAGACACACACACACACACACACACAGACACACACACAGAGAGACAGAGACATTATACACACACACACAGACAGACACAGACACACACACACACACACAGACACAGAGTAGAGAAGGGTAGGGTAGGATAGAGTAGAGTAGAGTAGAGTAGGATGGAGTAGAGTAGAGTAGAGTAGAGTAGGATGGAGTAGAGTAGAGTAGAGTAGAGTAGAGAAGGGTAGAGTAGGATAGAGTAGAGTAGAGTAGAGTAGGATGGAGTAGAGTAGAGTAGAGTAGAGTAGAGAAGGGTAGAGTAGGATAGAGTAGAGTAGAGTAGAGTAGGATGGAGTAGAGTAGAGTAGAGTAGAGTAGGATGGAGTAGAGTAGAGTAGGGTAGAATAGAAGAAGGGTAGAGTAGGATAGAGTAGAGTAGAGTAGAGTAGATGGAGTAGTAGAGTAGAGTAGAGTAGGATGGAGTAGAGTAGAGTAGAGTAGAGAAGGGTAGAGTAGGATAGAGTAGAGTAGAGTAGAGTAGAATGGAATGGAGTAGGGTAGAGTAGAGTAGAGTAGGGTAGGGTAGAGTAGAGTAGAGTAGAGTAGAGTAGAGTAGGTAGGGTAGGGTAGGGTAGAGTAGAGTAGAGTAGGGTAGGGTAGAGTAGAGTAGAGTAGAGTAGGGTAGGGTAGGGTAGGGTAGAGTAGGGTAGGGTAGGGTAGGGTAGGGTAGAGTAGGGTAGAGTGGAGTGAGTAGAGTAGAGTAGGGTAGAGTAGAGTAGAGTAGAGTAGAGTAGAGTAGAGTAGAGTAGAGTAGAGTAGAGTAGAGATATGAAGTCCTGTGCCAGTCTGTGTCTGAGCAGGCAGTGACCTGTGGCTGTGTTTTCTCTCCTCCAGGCCCCCTGTGAGCCGCTGCTGCCCCAGCCCCACTGCTCTGAGTCTGGGAAGATGTGTGTCGTCATCGACCTGGACGAGACGCTGGTGCACAGCTCCTTCAAGGTCAGCACCAGAGACTTTAGTCCTGCTTTAGACCTGCTTTAGACCTGCTTTAGACCTCCTTTAGACCTGCTTTAGTCCTGCTTTAGTCCTGCTTTAGTCCTGCTTTAGACCTGCTTTAGACCTGCTTTAGACCTGCTTTAGACCTGCTTTAGACCTGCTTTAGACCTGCTTTAGTCCTGCTTTAGACCTGCTTTAGACCTGCTTTAGACCTGCTTTAGACCTGCTTTAGACCTCGTTTAGTCCTGCTTTATTTAGACCTGCTTTAGACCTGCTTTAGACCTGCTTTAGACCTGCTTTAGTCCTGCTTTAGACCTGCTTTAGACCTGCTTTAGACCTGCTTTAGTCCTGCTTTAGTCCTGCTTTAGTCCTGCTTTAGTCCTGCTTTAGTCCTGCTTTAGACCTGCTTTAGTCCTGCTTTAGACCTGCTTTAGACCTCCTTTAGACCTGCTTTAGTCCTGCTTTAGTCCTGCTTTAGTCCTGCTTTAGTCCTGCTTTAGACCTGCTTTAGACCTGCTTTAGACCTGCTTTAGTCCTGCTTTAGACCTGCTTTAGTCCTGCTTTAGACCTGCTTTAGACCTGCTTTAGACCTGCTTAAGGCCTGCTTTAGACCTGCTTTAGACCTGCTTTAGTCCTGCTTTAGACCTGCTTTAGTCCTGCTTTAGTCCTGCTTTAGACCTGCTTTAGTCCTGCTTTAGTCCTGGTTCAGTCCTGCTTTAGTCCTGCTTTAGACCTGCTTTAGTCCTGCTTTAGACCAGGTTTAGTCCTGCTTTAGTCCTGCTTTAGTCCTGCTTTAGTCCTGCTTTAGTCCTGCTTTAGTCCTGCTTTAGACCTGCTTTAGTCCTGCTTTAGTCCTGCTTTAGACCAGGTTTAGTCCTGCTTTAGTCCTGCTTTAGACCTGCTTTAGACCAGGTTTAGTCCTGCTTTAGACCTGCTTTAGACCTGCTTTAGACCTGCTTTAGTCCTGCTTTAGACCTGCTTTAGACCTGCTTTGGTCCTGCTTTAGTCCTGCTTTAGTCCTGCTTTAGAGCTGTCTTAGAGCTGTCTTGAAGCTGCCCTAGAGCTGCTTTAGAGCTGTCTTAGAGCTGTCTTAGAGCTGTCTTGAAGCTGCCTTAGAGCTGCCTTAGAGCTGCTTTAGAGCTGTCTTAGAGCTGTCTTAGAGCTGTCTTAGAGCTGCCTTAGAGCTGCCTTAGAGCTGCTTTAGAGCTGTCTTAGAGTTGTCTTAGAGCTGTCTTAGAGCTGTCTTAGAGCTGCCTTAGAGCTGCTTTAGAGCTGTCTTAGAGCTGTCTTAGAGTTGTCTTAGAGCTGTCTTAGAGCTGCCTTAGAGCTGCTTTAGAGCTGTCTTAGAGCTGCTGTAGAGCTGTCTTAGAGCTGCTTTAGAGCTGTCTTAGAGCTGCTTTAGAGCTGTCTTAGAGCTGCTTTAGAGCTGTCTTAGAGCTGTCTTAGAGCTGCTTTAGAGCTGTCTTAGAGCTGCCTTAGAGCTGCTTTAGAGCTGTCTTAGAGCTGTCTTAGAGCTGCTGTAGAGCTGTCTTAGAGCTGTCTTAGAGCTGCCTTAGAGCTGCCTTAGAGCTGCCTTAGAGCTGCCTTAGAGCTGCCTTAGAGCTGTCTTAGAGCTGTCTTAGAGCTGTCTTAGAGCTGTCTTAGAGCTGCCTTAGAGCTGCCTTAGAGCTGCCTTAGAGCTGCCTTAGAGCTGTCTTAGAGCTGTCTTAGAGCTGCTTTAGAGCTGTCTTAGAGCTGCCTTAGAGCTGCTTTAGAGCTGTCTTAGAGCTGCTGTAGAGCTGTCTTAGAGCTGCCTTAGAGCTGCTTTAGAGCTGCCTTAGAGTTGTCTTAGAGCTGCTGTAGAGCTGTCTTAGAGCTGTCTTAGAGCTGCTTTAGAGCTGCTTTAGAGCTGTCTTAGAGCTGTCTTAGAGCTGCTGTAGAGCTGTCTTAGAGCTGCCTTAGAGCTGTCTTAGAGCTGTCTTGAAGCTGTCTTAGAGCTGTCTTAGAGCTGTCTTAGAGCTGCTTTAGAGCTGCTTTAGAGCTGCCTTAGAGTTGTCTTAGAGCTGCTGTAGAGCTGTCTTAGAGCTGTCTTAGAGCTGCCTTAGAGCTGCTTTAGAGCTGTCTTAGAGCTGTCTTAGAGCTGCTGTAGAGCTGTCTTAGAGCTGCCTTAGAGCTGTCTTAGAGCTGTCTTGAAGCTGTCTTAGAGCTGTCTTAGAGCTGTCTTAGAGCTGCTTTAGAGCTGCTTTAGAGCTGTCTTAGAGTTGCCTTAGAGCTGCCTTAGAGCTGCCTTAGAGCTGTCTTAGAGCTGCCTTAGAGCTGCCTTAGAGCTGTCTTAGAGCTGCCTTAGAGCTGTCTTAGAGCTGCCTTAGAGCTGCCTTAGAGCTGCCTTAGAGCTGTCTGTATCTGCCTAGTGCAGTGTCTGGTTGCAGACTCAGGTTGCAGGGCGTGTGTGTCACATGACTGAGGCTGTTTTTAGCTCCGTCGTCTCTGAATACACACAAACATGAGCAGCTCGAGGTGAGCTCTAAACAGCTCTGAGCTCATCACATAAACATCTGAGAGACACGTCCCCCCGACCCTTCTGTCACACTCACAGCCAAATCCAACTATGTACTGCACTAAACTGAACCAGCAAAGATGCTAACACAGACTGTATACAGATGCTAATGCTAACACAGACTGTATACTGATGCTAATGCTAACACAGACTGTATACTGATGCTAATGCTAACACAGACTGTATACAGATGCTAATGCTAACACAGACTGTATACAGATGCTAATGCTAACACAGACTGTATACAGATGCTAATGCTAACACAGACTGTATACAGATGCTAATGCTAACACAGACTGTATACAGATGCTAATGCTAACACAGACTGTATACTGATGCTAATGCTAACACAGACTGCATACTGATGCTAATGCTAACACAGACTGTATACTGATGCTAATGCTAACACAGACTGTATACAGATGCTAATGCTAACACAGACTGTATACAGATGCTAATGCTAACACAGACTGTATACAGATGCTAATGCTAACACAGACTGTATACAGATGCTAATGCTAACACAGACTGTATACAGATGCTAATGCTAACACAGACTGTATACAGATGCTAATGCTAACACAGACTGTATACTGATGCTAATGCTAACACAGACTGTATACAGATGCTAAAGCTAACACAGACTGTATTCTTGGGTTTCATTAAACTGGCCAGTAGGGGGTAGCCTGGCTCTGCCAGACCCTTGTAGTTCCGCCATGCTCCACCAGAGGCGTTTGGCTGAACCACATGGGTCTGGTATCGAGCCCATAGCGAACGCATTCCCCAGATTATTTTTTTATCGACAGAATCAGAATGGCCGGTGTTAAGTGGGGTTTGCACTGCCTTCTCAAGCTTCTCTCATGCAGCAGCGAGAGGAATCCAAGATGGCGGACGTAAAGTCCGCGAATCTTTTTAAAACAGTAAATACGATTGAATTGAGACACGGAGGTAACTTTTAATGCAATTTGAGGCGAGATGGTTCTATGTTGATGGTTCTATGTTGATGGTTCTATGTTGATGGTTCTATGTGGATGGCTCTATGTTGATGGTTCTATGTTGATGGTTCTATGTTGATGGTTCTATGTTGATGGTTCTATGTTTATATATGTGTGTTTTAAGAGTCAAATGTTCCTGTAAAGTTTGGTTGAAGCACTGGTTCAGTGTTCCTGTTTACACACTATGCAGCAGGGTTGCCAGGTTCGGTGGTTCCCGCATATTTTTTTCCAAGAGACTTGTAGGTATTAAAGTGGTTCTCACCCCCGCTCCTCGGAGCTTACGTCACTCACATTTCCTGTTCAAATCTTCCTCTAAATGGGCGTGGCCTGGAGGACTAAAGGGGGCGTGAACGAGACTGGGCCGTTTATATAGCTCTGGGCGGGGGGCTGCTGACGTCAGGTCTTGCTTCAGACGTCAGGTCTTGCTTCAGACGTCAGGTCTTGCTTCAGACGTCAGGTCTTGCTTCAGACGTCAGGTCTTGCTTCAGACGTCAGGTCTTGCTTCAGACGTCAGGTCTTGCTTCAGACGTCAGGTCTTGCTTCAGACGTCAGGTCTTGCTTCAGACGTCAGGTCATGCTTCTGACGTCAGGTCTTGCTTCAGACGTCAGGTCTTGCTTCAGACGTCAGGTCTTGCTTCAGACGTCAGGTCTTGCTTCAGACGTCAGGTCTTGCTTCAGACGTCAGGTCTTGCTTCAGACGTCGGGTCTTGCTTCAGACGTCGGGTCTTGCTTCAGACGTCAGGTCTTGCTTCAGACGTCAGGTCTTGCTTCAGACGTCAGGTCTTGCTTCAGACGTCAGGTCTTGCTTCAGACGTCAGGTCTTGCTTCTGACGTCAGGTCTTGCTTCAGACGTCAGGTCTTGCTTCAGACGTCAGGTCTTACTTCAGACGTCAGGTCTTGCTTCAGACGTCAGGTCTTGCTTCAGACGTCAGGTCTTACTTCTGACGTCAGGTCTTGCTTCAGACGTCAGGTCTTGCTTCAGACGTCAGGTCTTGCTTCAGACGTCAGGTCTTGCTTCAGACGTCAGGTCTTGCTTCAGACGTCAGGTCTTGCTTCAGACGTCAGGTCTTGCTTCAGACGTCAGGTCTTGCTTCAGACGTCAGGTCTTGCTTCAGACGTCAGGTCTTGCTTCAGACGTCGGGTCTTGCTTCAGACGTCGGGTCTTGCTTCAGACGTCAGGTCTTGCTGCCGCGCCAGTGTTGGCGCCAGATTCAAAATTCAAATGTAGTAATACAGGTCGCCAGCAGATGGCGCCTCACAGACGGTTTTAGGCAGAAAGTTTAACTTTCAACTAATTTGCACCAAAGTGACAAAATTATGACCAGGATATGTAGACAACACTATTGGACACTCATTTAAATCGTTTATCAGCAAAAAAAAGTGGATTTGAGGGTGAGTTGTCCTTTAAATAAACAGAAAGACAATAAACAGAATCATGACAGCCCAAGTTGATTACATTACGTTTTTAGCCAAAAAATCATTCTCGTGGACTTTGGGTTGGAAAATCTTGCTGGGATTTGGCAACCTATGGGAGCCGTGTGCTTCGATGTGATTGGTTGAAAGCAGACTTCATTCAAGATAACGGACACGTGGTCTATCCAATCACATACAAGGATTTTTTTTACAAGGCCCTGCCTTCTGAAATCCAACCACTATGGCTCAGTACCAGACTCATGTGTGAAGTGCAGCGGACTACATGGGTCTGGCAGAGTCTGGCCTGTAGGGGGCGCATGAGTCTGGCCTGTAGGGGGCGCATGAGTCTGGCCTGTAGGGGGCGCATGAGTCCGGCCTGTAGGGGGCGCATGAGCAGAGGTGGGACAGTGTTGCTCCCTCTGAAAACCATGTAAAGTCTGTTTTGGAGTCAGAGGCTCTCCTCCTGTGCGCTGTACGGTTGTTGGAAACATCGGGGACACTCAAATCTGAGGGAGTACAAAAACATATTTCGCAAAAGAGTCTTGATTTTGGGCATTAAAAAAAAAATATAATAATAATAACAGATGAAATGTGTCATTGGGGTGGCCTGCAGGCGGCGCTTATCTGGGAAAACCTCGATCCACCTCCGCCTCATTCCAGTGATGTTTTCAAAGTGTCGTCCTTTATATGAGACACAGTTGGAACATGAACAAACTCTTGACTTTCTATTTGTGCGGTTGCTACAAACGTACACCGCACAAAAAGATGCTTCTTCTTCTACTATATCTCCGTGTATAAACCTCTTCTTCTTCTACTATATCTCCGTGTATAAACCTCTTCTTCTTCTACTATATCTCCGTGTATAAACCTCTTCTTCTTCTACTATATCTCCGTGTATAAACCACTTCTTCTTCTACTATATCTCCGTGTAGAAACCACTTCTTCTTCTACTATATCTCCGTGTATAAACCTCTTCTTCTTCTACTATATCTCCGTGTAGAAACCCGGCAGACTGCAGAGCCAGGGTACGTCACGTCCTGTCCTACGTTTGTTATTCACGCCGCTGTCCTGACGTCATATGAAACCCAAGAATACAGATGGACAATGCTAACATGCTAGCTCAATGAAGCCCATAGGGAAGTGCTCATGGTGCAGTTTGGATCAAACTCTGTGAAACTCCTAAAGAGAGAGACATCAGAGAGACTGGATTGACCAATCAGGTGCTGTCTTTCTGCAGAGTCTCTTTGATGTCTCATAATCTTCCTGTAGAACCTTTGTGTCTCTCTCTTTCTCCGGTCTCTCTCTCTGGTCTCTCTCTCCGGTCTCTCTCTGGTCTCTCTCTGGTCTCTCTCCTGTCTCTCTCCGGTCTCTCTCTCCGGTCTCTCTCTCTGGTCTCTCTCTGGTCTCTCTCTCCGGTCTCTCTCTGGTCTCTCTCTGGTCTCTCTCTGGTCTCTCTCTGGTCTCTCTCTCCGGTCTCTCTCTCCGGTCTCTCTCTCCGGTCTCTCTCTCCGGTCTCTCTCTCTGGTCTCTCTCTCTGGTCTCTCTCTCTGGTCTCTCTCTCTGGTCTCTCTCTCTGGTCTCTCTCTCTGGTCTCTCTCTCTGGTCTCTCTCTGGTCTCTCTCTGGTCTCTCTCTGGTCTCTCTCTCTGGTCTCTCTCTCTGGCCTCTCTCTCTGGTCTCTCTCTGGTCTCTCTCTGGTCTCTCTCTGGTCTCTCTCTCTGGTCTCTCTCTCTGGTCTCTCTCTCTGGTCTCTCTCTCTGGTCTCTCTCTCTGGTCTCTCTCTCTGGTCTCTCTCTCTAGTCTCTCTCTGATGTCCCAGATATTTCCATGTAGACTCTTTGTATTTGTCCCCTGGTCTCGGACTGGTCTTGGACTGGTCTCGGGCTAGTCTCGGGCTAGTCTCGGACTGGTCTCTGTTCATGGTCAGCGTCTCAGGTGTGATTCTTTGTGTTCCGCAGCCCATGAGCAAAGCAGACTTTGTCATTCCAGTGGAGATCGATGGTACCATCCACCAGGTGAGACACCAGCAAACACACAACCTCCACAGACTGGGGACTAAACCTGGACCACACTCTACTCTACTCTGCTCTGGCTCTGAGTCTGGTGTGGGTCTGGTCTAGGTCTGGGTCTGGGTCTGGTCTGGATCTCTGGTCTCTGCGACCGCAGATGTAAATACTGGATCATAAAACAAGCAGGAGGCGTTTTATAGACTCTCAGGTTCAGAGACGAGTCACTGAGACCAGAGAGAGAAACCAGAGAGAGACCAGAGAGAGACCAGAGAGAGACCAGAGAAAGACCAGAGAGAGACCAGAGAGAGACCAGAGAGAGACCAGAGAGAGACCAGAGAGAGACCAGAGAGAGACCAGAGAGAGAGATCAGAGAGAGACCAGAGAGAGAGAGACCAGAGAGAGACCAGAGAGAGAGACCAGAGAGAGACCAGAGAGAGAGACCAGAGAGAGACCAGAGACAGAGATCAGAGAGAGACCAGAGAGAGAGACCAGAGAGAGACCAGAGAGAGACCAGAGAGACCAGAGAGAGGCCAGAGAGAGACCAGAGAGAGAGACCAGAGAGAGACCAGAGAGAGACCAGAGAGAGACCAGAGAGAGAGACCAGAGAGACCAGAGAGAGAGACCAGAGAGAGACCAGAGAGAGCGACCAGAGAGAGACCAGAGAGAGACCAGAGAGAGAGACCAGAGAGAGACCAGAGAGAGACCAGGGAGAGAGACCAGAGAAAGACCAGAGAGAGACCAGAGAGAGACCAGAGAGAGACCAGAGAGAGACCAGAGAGAGAGACCAGAGAGGGGGATGGAGATTTATGATCAAGGAGAGAGTCTCTGACCTCAGTGTCATTTGAAGAGAGAAACCTGTAACATGTACGTCCCGTAATTAGAGAAGAACAAATAATATAAACTAAGAAGAACTGAGGAAAGTGAGACAATGCTTAATAAAAGACAGATACGAGAGGTAGGATTATGGGTTGTGTTGTGATGAGGGATATGTACAGAAATATATACAACATGTACCAAGTGCACTGTTGGTAGTTGATCGGAGTAAGGTCCACAGTCCAGAACCCTGACCCAAGAGTGTAATCCACAACGCGATGGGTTATTGTCCACGTGTAAAAGCAGCACAGATAGTTCCAGAGTATGAATATTGTCCCCAAAAGCGTTGGAAGTGGGTGAGGACGTGGCTGTGGGTGAGGACGTGGCTGTGGGTGAGGACGTGGCTGTGGGTGAGTTATGTGGCTGTGGGTGAGGATGTGGCTGTGGGTGAGGACGTGGCTGTGGGTGAGGACGTGGCTGTGGGTGAGGACGTGGCTGTGGGTGAGGACGTGGCTGTGGGTGAGTTATGTGGCTGTGGGTGAGGACGTGGCTGTGGGTGAGTTATGTGGCTGTGGGTGAGGACGTGGCTGTGGGTGAGGACGTGGCTGTGGGTGAGGACGTGGCTGTGGGTGAGGACGTGGCTGTGGGTGAGTTATGTGGCTGTGGGTGAGGATGTGGCTGTGGGTGAGGACGTGGCTGTGGGTGAGTTATGTGGCTGTGGGTGAGGACGTGGCTGTGGGTGAGGACGTGTCTGTGGGTGAGTTATGTGGCTGTGGGTGAGGACGTGGCTGTGGGTGAGGACTTGGCTGTGGGTGAGGACGTGGCTGTGGGTGAGGACGTGGCTGTGGGTGAGGACGTGGCTGTGGGTGAGGACGTGGCTGTGGGTGAGTTATGTGGCTGTGGGTGAGGACGTGGCTGTGGGTGAGGACGTGACTGTGGGTGAGTTATGTGGCTGTGGGTGAGGACGTGGATGTGGGTGAGGACGTGGCTGTGGGTGAGTTATGTGGCTGTGGGTGAGGACGTGGCTGTGGGTGAGGACGTGGCTGTGGGTGAGGACGTGGCTGTGGGTGAGGACGTGGCTGTGGGTGAGGACGTGACTGTGGGTGAGGACGTGGCTGTGGGTGAGGACGTGGCTGTGGGTGAGGACGTGGCTGTGGGTGAGTTATGTGGCTGTGGGTGAGTTATGTGGCTGTGGGTGAGGACGTGGCTGTGGGTGAGGACGTGGCTGTGGGTGAGGACGTGGCTGTGGGTGAGGACGTGGCTGTGGGTGAGTTATGTGGCTGTGGGTGAGGACGTGGCTGTGGGTGAGGACGTGGCTGTGGGTGAGGACGTGGCTGTGGGTGAGGACGTGGCTGTGGGTGAGGACGTGGCTGTGGGTGAGGACGTGGCTGTGGGTGAGGACGTGGCTGTGGGTGAGGACGTGGCTGTGGGTGAGGACGTGGCTGTGGGTGAGGACGTGGCTGTGGGTGAGTTATGTGGCTGTGGGTGAGGACGTGGCTGTGGGTGAGGACGTGGCTGTGGGTGAGGACGTGGCTGTGGGTGAGGACGTGGCTGTGGGTGAGGACGTGGCTGTGGGTGAGGACGTGGCTGTGGGTGAGGACGTGGCTGTGGGTGAGGACGTGGCTGTGGGTGAGGACGTGGCTGTGGGTGAGGACGTGGCTGTGGGTGAGGACGTGGCTGTGGGTGAGGACGTGGCTGTGGGTGAGGACGTGGCTGTGGGTGAGGACGTGGCTGTGGGGTGAGGACGTGGCTGTGGGTGAGGACGTGGCTGTGGGTGAGGACGTGGCTGTGGGTGAGGACGTGGCTGTGGGTGAGGACGTGGCTGTGGGTGAGGACGTGGCTGTGGGTGAGGACGTGGCTGTGGGTGAGGACGTGGCTGTGGGTGAGTAAGGACAGAGGCACTAACTCTCATTATGACTACAGGAAGTTGCGTTTGAGACTGCCCCGCGGAGTATCGCGAGACTAGCGTTACTATGGTAACGAGGAGCGGTAGGAATGAAAATAATACAGTGGAAGGCAACCAGAATTTGAATATGGGTTACAAACCTCTTTGGTCTAGTGTTCTTGCTGGTTGCTGATTGGTCGGTTCTAGTGTTCTTGCTGGTTGCTGATTGGTCGGTTCTAGTGTTCTTGCTGGTTGCTGATTGGTCGGTTCTAGTGTTGTTGCTGGTTGCTGATTGGTCGGTTCTAGTGTTCTTGCTGGTTGCTGATTGGTCGGTTCTAGTGTTCTTGCTGGTTGCTGATTGGTCGGTTCTAGTGTTCTTGCTGGTTGCTGATTGGTCGGTTCTAGTGTTCTTGCTGGTTGCTGATTGGTCGGTTCTAGTGTTCTTGCTGGTTGCTGATTGGTCGGTTCTAGTGTTCTTGCTGGTTGCTGATTCGTCGGTTCTAGTGTTCTTGCTGGTTGCTGATTGGTCGGTTCTGTGTGTCCAGGTGTATGTTCTGAAGAGGCCTCACGTTGACCTCTTCCTGCAGAGAATGGGACAACTGTTCGAGTGCGTGCTCTTCACCGCCAGTCTGTCCAAGGTACTCTCTCTCTTTCTCTCTCTCCACTCTCTCCTCTCCCTCTCTTTCTCTCTCTCCACTCTCCTCTCTCTCTCCTTTCTCTCTCTTTCTCTCGCTCCACTCTCCTCTCGCTCTCTCCTTTCTCTCTCTCCACTCTCCTCTCTCTTTCTCCTCTCTCTCTCTTTCTCTCTCTCCACTCTCCTCTCTCTTTCTCCTCTCTCTCTCTTTCTCTCTCTCCACTCTCCTTTCTCTCTCTCCCTCTCTCTCTCTTCTCTCTCTCTCTTTTTCTCTCTCTCCACTCACCTCTCTCTTTCTCTCTCTCCACTCTCCTCTCTTTCTCTCTCTCCACTCTCTCTCTCTCTCTCCTTCTCTCTCTCTTTCTCTCGCTCCACTCTCTCTCTCTCTCGCTCTCTCCTTCTCTCTCTCTCTCCACTCTCCTCTCTCTTTCTCTCTCTCTCTCTCTTTCTCTCTCTCCACTCTCTCTCTCTCTCTTCTCTCTCTCCACTCTCTTCTCGCTCTCTCCTTTCTCTCTCTTTCTCTCTCTCTTTTTCTCTCTCTCCACTCACCTCTCTCTCCTCTCTCTCTCTTTCTCTCTCTCCACTCTCCTCTCTCTTTCTCTCTCTCCACTCTCCTCTCTCTCTCTCTTTCTCTCTCTCCACTCTCCTCTCTCTAAACAAATTAAACATACATTAAAATACATGTCTAAACAAAGAAAACATCAGATGCATAAAAAACTGATTAAATGACAAATATTATTAGTAAATAGTGAATCAGTAAAGTAAGGAGGCTGACGTCAGAACAGTGCGACCCCGCCCTCTGCTGGTGTCTGCAGGAACTACACACATGTCACCAATGGGTTTCCTCAGTCACTGATCTGATGTCTCTCTCTCCCCTCTCCTCACTCCCCCCTCAGTATGCAGACCCGGTCTCAGACCTGCTGGACTCCTCGGGAGCCTTCAGGTCCCGTCTCTTCAGAGAGGCCTGTGTTTTCCACAGAGGGAACTATGTGAAGGACCTGAGCCGTTTGGGCCGAGACCTGAGGCGGGTCATCATCATCGACAACTCCCCCTTCTCCTACGCCTTCCACCCCCACAACGCTGTGAGTCCAGGACCAGGACTGACACCAGAGACCAGGACCAGGACTGAGGACTGAGGACTGACACCAGAGACCAGGACTGAGGCCAGACCCTCTGTGCACATCCATGAGAGCCACACACGCATATTTGGCGCAAAGCATCATGGGAGCACTGCACAGAACCAAGAGTACCAGAGGCATGACCAATTATGGGCAGGTTCGGACCAAACCAGACTAAATTCATTTTCCCCATAAAACACAATGTAAACTAAAACAGCTCGACCTCGTCTGACAGAGAACCTGACAGAGAACCTACAGAGAACCTACAGAGAACCTACAGAGAACCTGACAGAGAACCTGACAGAGAACCTGACAGAGAACCTGACAGAGAACCTACAGCTTTCATAAAGATCAGATTTTGTGGGGATTTTAGTGTCCCTTGTCGTCCTGAACTTTTTTTCTTCTTAAATCCTTCGGTTTTGTTTAAATCCACACTTTAGTGCCACAAACTCTGCTCGTCTGGCTCTCGCTCTAACTCCCGCTCTGATGAACTGCTCTGATTGGTCAGAGCTCTGATCAGCAGTTCTGATTGGTCAGAGCTCTGATCAGCAGTTCTGATTGGTCAGGGCTCTGATCAGCAGTTCTGATTGGTCAGGGTTAAGCCCCTCTGTGCACGTGCATGAGAGCCACACACGCGTATTTGGCGCAAAGATAAGTGTGAGCTGGTCCACTGCACAGAACCGGCAGGACCGGAGAATGCCCAAATATGGGCGAGTTCTACCCATCTTTCGGCGCCGATGTCGGGACATGCGCCACTAAACACAAGCCATTCATTTGGGGCCATCTTGGATCTTCGGGGCTTGGTTTGAATAGGTGGACATCTTGGATCTTCGGGTCTTGACTCTATCAGACTGAACCAGACTAGACCAGACTGAACCAGACCAGACCAGACCAGACTGAACCAGACTAGACCAGACTGAACCAGACTAGACCAGACTGAACCAGACTAGACCAGACTGAACCAGACTAGACCAGACTGAACCAGACTAGACCAGACTGAACCAGACTAGACCAGACTGAACCAGACCAGACTGAACCAGACCAGACCAGACTGAACCAGACTGAACCAGACCAGACCAGACTGAACCAGACTAGACCAGACTGAACCAGACCAGACCAGAGTGAACCCGGTCCTCCCTCCGCAGGTCCCCGTGGTCTCGTGGTTTGACGACGTCTCGGACACAGAGCTCCTGGACTTGATCCCGTTCTTCGAGAAACTGAGTCTGGAGCAGGAGGTGTACGCAGCGCTAAAGCAGCAGACGTGTAGCTTACCGAGCTAGCATCGAGCTAACACTACAGCTCTAACATAGTGCTAACACCCCATAGCCAACAACAACAGAGATAACACACAATATCATAGAGCTAATGCTACGGCTAAATACACAGAGCTACCTCCACAAAGATAATGCAATAGAGCTATTGCGTCAATGACTCAGACACAAACAACTGAAAATAATGCTAATGCTAATGCTACACTGTACATATGTTTATCGAAGCAACTGTTCTGACGTTTTTATATTTGAATGTTTTAATTCATGCAGGTCTGAACCAAATCTGAACCAGGTCTAAACCAGGTCTAAACCAAGTCTAAACCAGGTCTAAACCAAGTCCAAACCAAGCCTAAACCAGGTCTGAACCAGGTCTAAACAGATCCAGTTTGAAGTGAAGCCAAAGAAAAGCCCCATATGTTTCTTATGGAGAAACGTCATTATTTATACTGTTTTAAATATTGTTTGTGTATTTTTGTGTTTTTAAATAAAGTTCCACTCAGTCATGTGACCAGGTGTCTGTGTTCAGGGGCATAGACTGGAATTCAGGGGTAACACTCACACTGAAGCGGGCCTATCCTACTCTACTCTGGCACTAGATCATGTACTTTAACCATCGAAATGGTTAAAGGTGGTCTGAGTAAGATGGTTAAGGTTAGGGTTAAGGTGGTCTGAGTAAGATGGTTAAGGTTAGGGTTAAGGTGGTCTGAGTAAGATGGTTAAGGTTAGGGTTAAGGTGGTCTGAGTAAGATGGTTAAGGTTAGGGTTAAGGTGGTCTGAGTAAGATGGTTAAGGTTAGGGTTAAGGTGGTCTGAGTAAGATGGTTAAGGTTAGGGTTAAGGTGGTCTGAGTAAGATGGTTAAGGTTAGGGTTAAGGTGGTCTGAGTAAGATGGTTAAGGTTAGGGTTAAGGTGGTCTGAGTAAGATGGTTAAGGTTAGGGTTAAGGTGGTCTGAGTAAGATGGTTAAGGTTAGGGTTAAGGTGGTCTGAGTAAGATGGTTAAGGTTAAGGTTAAGGTGGTCTGAGTAAGATGGTTAAGGTTAGGGTTAAGGTGGGTCTGAGTAAGATGGTTAAGGTTAGGCATAAATAGGTAGTTTATTATATTTACTTCCGCTTCATCCCGATTCCGTATATGATCTAGTGCTGACCACTCTATTGTACTCAAGAGCTAATGCTACGGCTAACTCCCACAGAGCTAATGCTACGGCTAACTCCCACAGAGCTAATGCTACGGCTAACTCCCACAGAGCTAATGCTACGGCTAACTCCTACAAAGCTAACGCTTTGGCTAACTACAGATGGAAATTGCGGCCATCTTTTAAATGCAGCTGCATTGTCCTTAATAAATTAAAATTTAACTCTCACATAGCTAATGCTGCAGCTAACAGCACAGAGCTAATGCTGCAGCAAACAGCACAGAGCTAATGCTGCAGCAAACAGCACAGAGCTAATGCTGCAGCTAACAGAACAGAGCTAATGCTGCAGCAAACAGCACAGAGCTAATGCTGCAGCAAACAGCACAGAGCTAATGCTGCAGCAAACAGCACAGAGCTAATGCTGCAGCAAACAGCACAGAGCTAATGCTGCAGCAAACAGCACAGAGCTAATGCTGCAGCTAACAGAACAGAGCTAATGCTGCAGCAAACAGCACAGAGCTAATGCTGCAGCTAACAGAACAGAGCTAATGCTGCAGCTAACAGAACAGAGCTAATGCTGCAGCTAACAGAACAGAGCTAATGCTGCAGCTAACAGCACAGAGCTAATGCTGCAGCAAACAGCACAGAGCTAATGCTGCAGCAAACAGCACAGAGCTAATGCTGCAGCCATGGATCTATTATACTGTAATAACTGGATAGGGTATTACAGCTTGTAGCTGAATAACTCATGTGCTCGGGGGATTCTCGCGGTACTGCAGACTGAACCAGACTGAACCAGACTGAACCAGACTGAACCAGACTAAATTCACGTGGGCTACCCAGAAATTTTCCCCATAGAACTCAATGCATATTAAACAGTTCAACCTCAGCTGACAGAGAACCTGACAGAGAACCTACAGAGAACCTGACAGAGAACCTGACAGAGAACCTGACAGAGAACCTACAGAGAACCTGACAGAGAACCTGACAGAGAACCTGACAGAGAACCTGACAGAGAACCTACAGAGAACCTGACAGAGAACCTGACAGAGAACCTGACAGAGAACCTACAGAGAACCTGACAGAGAACCTACAGAGAACCTGACAGAGAACCTACAGCTTTCATAAAGGTCAGATTTTGTGGGGATGTTAGTGTCCCTTGTCATTGTGAACTTTTTTTCTTCTTAAATCCTTCGGTTTTGTTTAAATCCACACTTTAGTGCCACAAACTCTGCTCCTCTGGCTCTCGCTCTAACTCCCGCTCTGATGAACTGCTCTGATTGGTCAGAGCTGAGCCCCTCTGTGCACGTGCGTGAGACCCTCTGTGCACGTGCGTGAGACCCTCTGTGCACGTGCGTGAGACCCGGCGTGAGACCCACACACGCGTGTTTGACGCAATGCACTATGGGAAATCATCCACTGCACAGAACCGGGAGGACCAGACGATGCCCAAATACAGAGAGTTTCCATAGATCTTTGAGAGTTTCCCATAGACCTTTGAGAGTTTCCCATAGATCTTTGAGAGTTTCCATAGATCTTTGAGAGTTTCCCATAGATCTTTGAGAGTTTCTCATAGATCTTTGAGTTTCCCATAGATCTTTGAGAGTTTCCCATAGATCTTGTTTCCCATAGATCTTTGAGAGTTTCAGGCGACTTCCGCTAATCTTTCAGCCCCCATGCCGTCACAAAGCGCCACTGAGCACAACCATTCATTTGAATAGGGCGCCATCTTGGATCGCCGGGGCTTGATACAGTGACCAACACAAAGCTAATGGTGCAGCCTACGATACATATCATAGTAGCTCTAGTCTCTTTCTCTGGTCTCTCTCTGGTTTTTCTCTGGTCTCTCTCTGGTCTCTCTCTGGTCCCTCTCTGGTCTCTCTCTCTGGTCTTTCTCTGGTCTCTCTGGTCTTTCTCTGGTCTCTCTCTTGTCTCTCTCTGGTCTTTTTCTGGTCTCTCTCTTGTATCTCTCTGGTCCCTCTCTGGTCTCTCTCTGGTCTCTCTCTCTGGTCTCTCTCTGGTCTCTCTCTCTGGTCTTTCTCTGGTCTCTCTCTGGTCTCTCTCTGGTCTCTCTCTGGTCCCTCTCTGGTCCCTCTCTGGTCTCTCTCTGGTCTCTTTCTCTGGTCTTTCTCTGGTCTCTCTCTGGTTTCTCTGGTCTCTCTCTGGTCTTTCTCTGGTCTCTCTCTGGTCTCTCTCTGGTCTCTCTCTGGTCTCTCTCTGGTCTCTCTCTGGTCCCTCTCTGGTCCCTCTCTGGTCTCTTTCTCTGGTCTTTCTCTGGTCTTTCTCTGGTCTCTCTCTGGTCTCTCTCTGGTCTCTCTCTGGTCCCTCTCTGGTCCCTCTCTGGTCTCTCTCTGGTCTCTCTCTCTGGTCTTTCTCTCTGGTCTCTCTCTCTGGTCTTTCTCTGGTCTCTCTCTGGTTTCTCTGGTCACTCTCTGGTCTTTCTCTGGTCTTTCTCTGGTCTCTCTCTGGTCTCTCTCTCTGGTCTCCCTCTGGTCTCTCTCTGGTCTCTCTCTGGTCTCTCTCTCTGGTCTCTCTCTGGTCCCTCTCTGGTCTCTCTCTGGTCTCTCTCTGGTCCCTCTCTGGTCCCTCTCTGGTCCCTCTCTGGTCCCTCTCTGGTCCCGTCTCTCTCTGGTCTCTCTCTGGTCCCTCTCTGGTCCCTCTCTGGTCTCTCTCTGGTCTCTCTCTGGTCTCTCTCTGGTCTCTCTCTGGTCTCTCTCTGGTCTCCCTCTGGTCTCCCTCTGGTCTCTCTCTGGTCTCTCTCTGGTCTCTCTCTGGTCTCTGTCTGGTCACTCTCTGGTCTCTCTCTGGTCTCTCTCTGGTCTCCCTCTGGTCTCCCTCTGGTCTCTCTCTGGTCTCTCTCTGGTCTCTCTCTGGTCTCTCTCTGGTCTCTCTCTGGTCTCTCTCTGGTCTCTGTCTGGTCACTCTCTGGTCTCTCTCTGGTCTCTCTCTGGTCTCTCTCTGGTCTCCCTCTGGTCTCCCTCTGGTCTCCCTCTGGTCTCCCTCTGGTCTCCCTCTGGTCTCTCTGACCTGGAAACACAGATTTGTAAATCATGAGAATAAAGTTTTATTTCAAACAGAGAGAATCACATTCACTCAGAAAATTATTTACAACATTTCAAAAAGAAAATTAGAAAATCAGAAAAACACTGCAGGAAAATACAATGAGACTAAAGTTACGTCCCTCAGCTTTAAAGTCGCACATGAACAGATACATCTTTATAACGATCATAATAATTACATTTAAATAAACTAACAACACTTTAAAAACACGTTACGTTTATTTTCTAAATAAATTAAAACTAAATCAGAATTCTTCTTCTTGCAGCACTCGGCCCTGTCCACGTTTACACTCATTCAGTGACATCACAGACCAGAGAGAGACCTGAGTGAGACCAGAGAGAGACCAGAGAGAGACCAGTGAGAGAGACCAGAGGGAGACCAGAGAGAGAGACCAGAGAGAGACCAGAGAGAGACCAGAGAGAGAGACCACAGAGAGACCAGAGGGAGACCAGTGAGAGAGACCAGAGAGAGACCAGAGAGAGACCAGAGAGAGACCAGAGAGAGACCAGAGAGAGACCAGAGAGAGACCAGAGAGAGACCAGAGAGAGACCAGAGAGGGACCAGAGAGGGACCAGAGAGAGAGACCAGAGAGAGACCAGAGAGAGACCAGAGAGAGACCAGAGAGAGACCAGAGAGAGAGACCAGAGAGAGACCAGAGAGAGAGACCAGAGAGAGAGACCAGTGAGAGACCAGTGAGAGACCAGAGAGAGAGACCAGAGAGAGACCAGTGAGACACCAGAGAGAGACCAGTGAGACACCAGAGAGAGACCAGAGAGAGAGACCAGTGAGAGAGACCAGAAAGAGACCAGAGACAATGAGAACTGTCTGGATGTGGTTTCTGTCTGAGAATAGCTCCAGGTTCATGTTGTAAATTGATGATTAGAAAACCATAAAACTGTCTTCTGTGATTTGGTGCTGTTTGTGGTCTCAGTCTCAGCTCTTCTTTCTTGGGTCTTAAGTTTTGGCTCTTGGGTCCTATTGGGTTTCAAGTCTCTGGTTAGTCCTGTGAGGTCATAGGTCTCAGGTCTCAGTTCTATTGGCTGTTGTTAGGGATTAGGTCTCTGGTCTTGGATCTTAGGTCTGTGGGCTTCGTCCTCTCAGGTCTCTCGTTATTCCTCTCTAGTTGGTCTCTGGATTCTGGTTTTTACATCTCAGGTCTCTGGTCTGTGTCTCTGGTCTCTGGTCTCTGGTCTGTGTCTCTGGTCTCTGGTCTGTCTGGTCTCTGGTCTCAGGTCTCTGGTTAGTCCCTCTGGCTCTCGCTGCTGAAGAGGTGCAGACAGTCACTCGTGGTCAGCTGTGAAAATAAATCTCAGGTTCAGATTCTGACCTAATTCTGTCGAGTTGTAAACAAGGACCTGCTGTGAGACCAGAGAGAGACCAGGGAGAGACCAGAGAGAGACCAGAAAGAGACCAGGGAGAGCCCAGAGAGAGACCAGAGAGAGACCAGAGAGAGACCAGAGAGAGACAAGAGAGAGACCAGGGAGAGACCAGGGAGAGACCAGAGAGAGACCAGAGAGAGACCAGAGAGAGACCAGAGAGAGACTAGAGAGAGACCAGAGAGAGAGACCAGGGAGAGAGACCAGGGAGAGACCAGGGAGAGACCAGGGAGAGAGACCAGAGAGAGAGACCAGAGAGAGACCAGAGGGAGACCAGAGAGAGACCAGAAAGAGACCAGAGAGAGACCTGAGGAAGACTAGAGAGAGACCAGAGAGAGACCAGAGAGAGACCAGAGAGAGACCAGAGAGAGACCAGCGGGAGACCAGAGAGAGACCAGAGAGAGACCAGAGGGAGACCAGCGGGAGACCAGAGGGAGGCCTCTCACTCACAGATGCTCAGTCGGGCGCTGCTTCTCATCTCGCCGCAGCAAAACACCACCTCCCCCCCTCCCTCACCCCTGCCCACCCCCCCTCCCTCCCCCTGGGACCCTCTCAGTGTGAGTCTGTGCACTGTCCCCATCTTCTCCACCAGGACCCTGGGACCCGGCTCCAGGACCTCCCCCTCCAGAGTCCAGACCGGAGCCTCCGTCAGAGGAGCCGACACCTCCACCTCGAAACACGCCTCCTCTGAAGACCGGACACACAGGTCAGAGAGGTGACGGACCAGGGTCACGGACTGAGCTGAGGAGAGAGACCAGAGGTTACAGAGACCAGGGAGAGACCCGAGAGACCAGGGAGAGACCCGAGAGACCAGGGAGAGATCAGGGAGAGGCCCGAGAGACCAGGGAGAGACCCGAGAGACCAGGGAGAGATCAGGGAGAGGCCCGAGAGACCAGGGAGAGACCCGAGAGACCAGGGAGAGACCCGAGAGACCAGGGAGAGATCAGGGAGAGGCCCGAGAGAGACCACAGAGAGACCAGAGGTTACAGAGACCAGGGAAAGATCAGCGAGACCAGGGAGAGACCAGAGAGACCAAAGAGAGACCACAGAGACCAGGGAGACACCAGAGACCACAGAGAGACCAGGGACCAGAGAGAGACACACCAGAGAAAGACCAGAGAGAGAAACACCAGAGAGAGAGCAGCGAGACACCAGAGAGACCAGAGAGAGAGCAGCGAGACACCAGAGAGACCAGAGAGAGAGCAGCGAGACACCAGAGAGACCAGAGAAACACCAGAGAGACACCAGAGAGACCAGAGAGACACCAGAGAGACCAGAGAAAGGCCAGAGAGATTGGAGAGATACCAGAGACCCCAGCTCTGACCCCCCCTGGTCCTCACCCTCCACGCTGAGGCGGGCGGAGCAGCTGTCCTCCCCCACCTGGACGCTGTACTCCCCCTCGTCCTCCAGCGCCACCTGCTGGATAATGAGTTTGCGGTTGCATCCCTCGCTGCAGATCTCGAAGCGGTCAGACGGAAGGATCACGCTGAGACCGCGATACCATCGACACGAGCACCGAGGAGTGGACACCGTACAGTCCAGGAGCACACGAGACCTCTCTACTGCCACCTGGTCCTGGAGAGGCTTCACTATGGAGACAGGGAGCTCTGAGGGGAGAGGGGGGAGGGAGGAGTGAGACGAGAGGAGAGAGGAGAGGAGAGGAGAGGAGAGGAGAGAGGAGAGAACGGAGGAGAGAGAGGAGAGGACGAGAGAGAGGAGGTGAGAGAGGAGAGAAAAAAAGAGAAGAGAGCAAGGAGAAAGGAGAGATCAATGTGATGTCCTGAGGAGAGACAGTGTCCTTCTCACTCACAGCTGTTTCATGTTTGTAAAGACTCAAACATCCTAGTATAACTCAGGTCTCTCTGTTTTCTCTCTCTGGTTTCTGTTCTAGCTCTCTAGTCTCGCTCTGGTCTCTGGTCTCGGTTCTTGCTCTGGTCTTGGTTCTCACTCTGGTCTCTATTCTCGCTCTGGTCTCTGGTCTCGGTTCTCACTCTGGTCTCGGTTCTCGCTCTGGTCTCGGTTCTCGCTCTGGTCTCGGTTCTCGCTCTGGTCTCGGTTCTCGCTCTGGTCTCGGTTCTCGCTCTGGTCTCGGTTCTCGCTCTGGTCTCGGTTCTCGCTCTGGTCTCGGTTCTCGCTCTGGTCTTGGTTCTTGCTCTGGTCTCGGTTCTCAATCTGGTCTCGCTCTGGTCTCTGTTCTCGCTCTGGTCTTGGTTCTTGCTCTGGTCTCGGTTCTCAATCTGGTCTCGCTCTGGTCTCTGTTCTCGCTCTGGTCTCACTCTGGTCTGTGTTGTGGCTCTGGTCTCTGTTCTCTCTCTGGTCTTCCTGGTCTCTCTCTGGTCTTCCTGGTCTCTCTCTGGTCTTCCTGGTCTCTGGTCTTCGGTCTCTGGTCTTCCTGGTCTCTGGTCTTCCTGGTCTCTGGTCTTCCTGGTCTTCCTGGTCTCTGGTCTTCCTGGTACCTTCTACATCCAGAAAAGCCGTCGACTCCACGTCTCGAGCCACAAACTTGATTTCTCCTGAATCTTCAGGTCGAACGTTGCACATGAGCAGGAAGTGCTTTGTCCCTGAACAGGAGCAGACTTTAAACTACAGACTCCTCCCTCTCCCGCAACCTGACTCACCCCAACTCCTCCCCCCCTCCCCCTCTCTCACCCTCTTGCCTGGTCCATCTCTCTCCCCCTCTCTCCCCCTCCTGCCTGGTCTCTCTCCCCCTCTCTCACTTTCCTTACTGGTCTCTCTCCCCCTCTCTCACCTTCCTTCCTGGTCTCCCCCCCCTCTCTCACCTTCCCTCCTGGTCTCTCTCCCCCTCTCTCACCTTCCCTCCTGGTCTCTCTCCCCCTCTCTCACCTTCCTTCCTGGTCTCTCTCCCCTGCTCTCACCTTCCCTCCTGGTCAGTTTTTCTCCCCCTCTCTCACCCTCCTTCCTGGTCCCTCTCTCCCCCTCGTGCCTGGTCTCTCTCCCCTTCTCTCCCCTCTCTCACCCTCGTGCCTGGTCCTGATGCTGCTGCTCTGTTGTATCTTCAGTCCTTTCTTGAACCATTCTCCGCTGACGTCCTCCACGGACAGTTCACACATGAACACAGCGTTCTGCTCCTCCTCCACCTCCTGGTCCTCCAGCTCCTGCAGCACCAGGAGCTCCCTCTCTGAAAGAGGAGATACAACATGAGAAACCTCCTCTTGTTGTCTCCTGTGTGTGCGTGTGCGTGTGCGTGTGCGTGTGTGTGTGTGTGTGTGTGTGTGTGTGTGTGTGTGTGTGTGTGTACTGTAGACCTCCACGCTGCAGGAGGTGCTGTTGTCTCCTGTGTGTGTGTGTGCGTGTGTACCGTAGACCTCCACGCTGCAGGAGGTGCTGTTGTCTCCTGTGTCACATGTATACACCCCAGAGTCGCTGAGTCCACACTTTGTCACCTGCAGGAAACGCTTTCTGCCCAAAGAGTAAATCCTCAGAGACTTAGAGGGTTTCACCTCCACTCCATTCTGCAACACACATAGACATTATGGGGACATGCACAGAGAACTGCTGTTTTAATCTTCCCATTCTGCTGTGCTGCGGGTTAAAGCATTTTTAAGCAAAAGACTGATCGTCCACATGGTCAGAGCAGCGAGTGACGTCCATATGGTCAGAGCAGCGAGTGACGTCCACATGGTCAGAGCAGCGAGTGACGCGTCTCGCTGGTCTCTGCTAAAGTTTAAATACAAGTGGTGTGTGTGTGGAGCTGATGGTAAGGACCATGAACACAAACATGGTCCATGTGGTTTGACTGGAGCCGCGTTTTTGCGAGGATCCTTTGGGCTCCGTGACACAGACGAGCGCGACAGACCGGTATGTGTGTGTGCGTGTGTGTGTGTAAATATAAGCTCCAATGTAGTTCTGACCCGCACCAGTGTGCAACTTTGGCGGTAACAGAGGGCATGCGTCTGGATGTTACGTATCAATGGAGGGGGAAGTGTGTGTGTGTGTGTATATATGTGGCGCGTGCAGCATGAGAGTTGTCCCACGACTCCCATGCCGATGCTAATACATTGCCGCATACAGCAAGAGACGGACCCGGTCGTCACACCGCGCAAATAGGGCTTAAAATAGCGTTATTAAGAGACCCCCTCCTCCGCCTTTTTAGTTTTTTTTTACCGACAGCTTTGACCGGTTAACGCTGTGACGGTCAACCACCGGTTAAACGGCCACCGATTTACATCCCTAGTACAAAACACACACAGATACACAAAAACACACACAGACATGCATACCAAAGTTATGGACACACAGAGACACAAACAGAGGTTATGGACACACACACAGAGACACACAAACACATAGACAGAAACATACGAACAGATGTTATGGGGACATACATACACACACAAAGAGAAGATCTCTGGGACTTTTGAGAGCCACACAAGGTTATAAAAACAAACATATAGTGTCATGGACACACACACACAATGTTATTAGGACACACACACACTAGTTGTGTGTTGTATAGTGTTTGGAGAGTAATGCGTCTCACCTTCATCCACTTGACGTCCACGTTGTGTCTGGACAGTTCACACTCGATAGAAATCACGGCTCCTTCAGGAAACTTCTGATCCTCCAGCTTCCGGATGATCGTCACCGGAGGCTCTGGAAACACATTACACCTGTGTTTAAGAGTTCTCACATTACACTTGTGTCACAGACCTCACATTACACCTGTGTTTATGAGACCTCACATTACACCTGTGTTTAAGAGTTCTCACATTACACTTGTGTCACAGACCTCACAATACACCTGTGTTTATGAGACCTCACATTACACCTGTGTTTAAGAGTTCTCACATTACACCTGTGTCACAGACCTCACATTATACCTGTGTTTAAGAGACCTCACATTACACCTGTGTTTAAGAGTTCTCACATTACACCTGTGTCACAGACCTCACATTACACCTGTGTTTAAGAGACCTCACATTACACCTGTGTCACAGACCTCACATTACACTTGTGTTTAAGAGTTCTCACATTGCACCTGTGTTTAAGAGGCCTCACATTACACCTGTGTTACAGACCTCACATCACACCTGTGTTACAGACCTCACATTACACCTGTGTTACAGACCTCACATCACACCTGTGTTACAGACCTCACATTACACCTGTGTTACAGACCTCACATCACACCTGTGTTACAGACCTCACATTACACCTGTGTTACAGACCTCACATTACACCAGTGTTATGCCTGTATTGCACCTCTGTTAAACCTGTGTTGTACATGCGTTTCACCTGTGTTAGGCTTGTGTTACGCCTGTGTTACGCCTGTACCTTGGACCACCAGGCGGCCTGAGGTCTTCAGTCCCTGCACACTGAACGTAAACGTCCCGGTGTCCTCCACACTGAGCTGGACGATAGTGAGGCTGTGCGAGCGCTGGTTGCAGCTGATCCTGTAGTGGGCGCTGTTCTTCAGAGGAGTCCCGTTCTTGGACCATGTCCCCGTCAGGTCCTCGTGCGACACGACCACCTCCAGGGACGCCGTTTCTCTTTCCACGGTGCGCACCTCACACAGGCCCTTCACGATGGAGATCTGACGAGCTGAAGACCAGGAACACAGGAAGAGGAAGATCCAAGTCTGCACTCATTCATTTCAATGGGAAATGTTTGAATGACCAATACTTCCACTGAGGTCAAGATCAAACGTGGGGAAATAAGAGCGGCTGTTCAGGGCTGTTCAACATCTCCATAGTCTGAGGGTCTCTCTGGTCTCTCTCTCTGGTCTCTGTCTCTGGCCTCTCTGGTCTCTCTGGTCTCTCTGGTCTCTGTCTGGTCTCTGTCTCTGGTCTCTGTCTCTGGTCTCTCTGGTGTCTTTTTCTAGTTTCTCTCTGGAGTCTCTGGTCTCTGTTGGGGCATGCAGTTGTCATCGAGTCTCCAAAATAAACATGTTTTTTTCCGCTGTGTGTGTGTGTGTGTGTGTGCGTGTGTGTGTGTGTGCGTGTGTGTGTGTGTGTGATGGTAAAGTCCCCAGATCTCAAACCCAGGACTTAACTTATCAAAGCAGTGTTTTGACTCTGTATTGTCTTTGATCTGAACTGGATCTGGTGTCATCGCTCTGTGAAGTCTGACCTTTTCTAATCCAGTTTATTCAACATGTCATAGTACTGAGACAAGGCCAGTACATGCATCTAAGAGCTTTGGTCTCTCCCTGGTCTCTCTCTGGTCTCTCTCTAGTCTCTCTCTAGTCTCTCTCTCTGGTCTCTCTCAGTCTATCTTTGGTCTCTCCCTGGTCTCTCTCTGGTCTCTCTCTGGTCTCTCTCCAGTCTCTTTCTGGTCTCTCTCTGCTCTCTCTCTGGTCTCTCTCTCTGCTCTGTCTCTGGTCTCTCTCTCTGGTCTCTCTCTGGTCTCTCTCTCTGCTCTCTCTCTGGTCTCTCTCCAGTCTCTTTCTGGTCTCTATCTGGTCTCTCTCTGGTCTCTCTCTCTGGTCTCTCTCTGGTTTCTCTCTGGTCTCTCTCCGGTCTCTTTCTGGTCTCTTTCTGGTCTCTCTCTGGTCTCTCTCCAGTCTCTCTCTGGTCTCTCTCTGGTCTCTCTCTCTGGTCTCTCTCTGGTCTCTCTCCAGTCCCTCTCCAGTCTCTCTCTCTGGTCTCTCTCTCCAGTCTCTCTCTGGTCTCTCTCTCTGGTCTCTCTCTCTGGTCTCTCTCTCTGGTCTCTCTCTGGTCTCTCTCTCCAGTCTCTCTCTCCAGTCTCTCTCTGCAGTCTCTCTCTGGTCTCTCTCTGGTCTCTCTCTCCAGTCTCTCTCTCTGGTCTCTCTGTGGTCTCTCTGTGGTCTCTCTCTCTGGTCTCTCTCCAGTTTCTCTCTCTGGTCTCTCTCTCTGGTCTCTCTCTGGTCTCTCTCCGGTCTCTCTCTCCAGTCTCTCTGGTCTCTCTCCAGTTCTCTCTCTCTGGTCTCTCTCTGGTCTCTCTCTCTGGTCTCTCTCTCTGGTCTCTCTCTGGTCTCTCTCTGGTTTCTCTCTGGTCTCTCTCTCTGGTCTCTCTCCAGTCTCTCTCTGGTCTCTCTCTCTGGTCTCTCTCTCTGGTCTCTCTCTGGTCTCTCCCTGGTCTCTCCCTGGTCTCTCCCTGGTCTCTCTCTGGTCTCTCCCTCTGGTCTCTCTCTGGTCTCTCTCTGGTCTCTCTCTCTGGTCTCTCTCCAGTCTCTCTCTGGTCTCTCTCTGGTCTCTCTCTCTGGTCTCTCCCTGGTCTCTCTCTGGTCTCTCTCTCTGGTCTCTCTCCAGTCTCTCTCTGGTCTCTCTCTGGTCTCTCTCTCTGGTCTCTCTCTGGTCTCTCTCTGGTCTCTCTCTGGTCTCTCTCTCTCTGGTCTCTCTCTGGTCTCTCTCTGGTCTCTCTCTGGTCTCTCTCTGGTCTCTCTCTGGTCTCTGTCTGGTCTCTCTCTGGTCTCTCTCTGGTCTCTCTCTGGTCTCTCTCTGGTCTCTCTCTGGTCTCTCTTTCTGGTCTCTCTTTCTGGTCTCTCTCCAGTCTCTCTCTGGTCTCTCTCTCTGGTCTCTCTCTGGTCTCTCTCTCTCTGGTCTCTCTCTGGTCTCTCTCTGGTCTCTCTCTCTCTGGTCTCTCTCTGGTCTCTCTCTCTGGTCTCTCTCTCTCTGGTCTCTCTCTGGTCTCTCTCTGGTCTCTCCCTGGTCTCTCTCTGGTCTCTCTCTGGTCTCTCTCTCTGGTCTCTCTCTCTCTGGTCTCTCTCTGGTCTCTCTCTGGTCTCTCTCTCTCTGGTCTCTCTCTGGTCTCTCTCTGGTCTCTCTCTCTGGTCTCTCTCTCTCTGGTCTCTCCCTGGTCTCTCTCTGGTCTCTCTCTGGTCTCTCTCTGGTCTCTCTCTGGTCTCTCTCTGGTCTCTCTCTGGTCTCTCTCTGGTCTTCAACACTAGTACTAGTGAGTATGGCCTAGTAGTCATAGTAATGTAGTAATATTGTAGTAATTTTGTAGTTTTTCTGTAGTACTCACGTGTGACAGTGAGAGTGGCCTGGGTCCGGTCGTGCAGGGTCTCGCAGCTGTACCTCCCTGCGTCCCCCAGACCCAGACCCAGGACCCTGAGGCTGTGGACGCGGCCCCTCTTCAGGAGCCTGTACTTGGGGCCATCGTGGAGCAGCACCCCCTGCCTCATCCACTGCACCTCCCCCTGCTCCTGGTCCACCTCCACCTCCAGCACCGCCTCCTCATACTCCTCTGCAGAGACTGGGACCATCTGACGAGTGAAGACCACCTGGGGCTCTGAGGGACCAGGACACAGAGGAGACCAGGTGAGCTGAGGCACAAAGTCTGACAGACAGATCAGAATGTGACCAGACAGAGACCAGAGGGAGACCAAATAGGGACAAGAGAGGGGCCAGAAAGGGACCAGAGAGGGACCAGAGAGAGACTAGAGGGAGACCAGAGAGGGACAAGAGAGGGACCAGAGAGGGACCAGAGAGAGACAATAGGGAGACAAGAGAGGGACAAGATAGAGACCAGAGAGAGAGGGAGCAGAGTGACCAGAGGGAGACCAGAAGGAGACAAGTAAGGGGCCAGAGTGAGACCAGAGAGAAACCAGAGAGAGCAGAGAGAGACCAGAGAGGGACGCGAGATAGACCAGGGATAGAGACCAGCGAGAGATTACAGAGAGACCATGTAGAGTAGTGTCCCTGGTGTGTATGTAGTGTTAGAGCCTTCTTCCCCTGACCCACATGGTTATAACCTTAGACCTTTACCCACATGGTTCTGACCTTAGACCTGCACCCACATGGTTATAACCTTAGACCTTTACCCACATGGTTCTGACCTTGGACCTGCACCCACATGGTTCTGACCTTGGACCTGCACCCACATGGTCCTGACCTTGGACCTGCACCCACATGGTTCTGACCTTGGACCTGCACCCACATGGTCTTGACTTTAGACCTGCACCCACATGGTTCTGACCTTGGACCTGCACCCACATGGTTCTGACCTTGGACCTGCACCCACATGGTCCTGACCTTGGACCTGCACCCACATGGTTCTGACCTTGGACCTGCACCCACATGGTTCTGACCTTAGACCTGCACCCACATGGTTCTGAAACTTAGACCTGAACCCACATGGTTCTGACTTTAGACCTGCACCCATATGGTTCTGACCTTGGACATGCACCCACATGGTTCTGACCTTGGACCTGCACCCACATGGCTCTGACCTTAGACCTGCACCCACATGGTTCTGACCTTGGACCTGCACCCACATGGTTCTGATCGTAGACCTGCACCCATATGGTTCTGACCTTGGACCAGCACCCACATGGTTCTGACCTTGGACCTGCAGTTCTGCCGTAGACACGACTCCCTCGGCGTTGGCGCTTACGGTCCCTGCGTCTCCCGCTCTGCACTGACTGAGGCGCAGCGTGTGGCAGGTGCCGTTGCAGGACACAGACACACGTCCACCTGTAGGGGGCGCTCCCTTCATGGTCCACACCAGCTGCACATCCTCCGGAGACACCACACACTTAAACACTGCGTCCTCTCCTTCTCTAACAGTGACGCTCCTGAGACCAGCAACAAACTCCACCACTCGAGGGTCTGAGCAGAGAGAGGACAAATATATCAGAGAGAGAGAAACCAGAGAGATCTGAGAAACCAGAGAGATCTGAGAAACCAGAGAGATCAGAGAGAGAAACCAGAGAGATCAGAGAGAGAAACCAGAGAGCTCAGAGAGAGAAACCAGAGAGATCTGAGAAACCTGAGAGAGAGACCAGAGAGAGACTAGAGGGAGACCACAGTGAGACAAGAGAGAGACATCAGAGAGAGAGACCAGAAAGAGAGACCAGAGAGAGACCAAAACGACAGACCAGAGACGGTCCAAAGAGAGATCAGAGAGAGAGACCAAAACAACAGACCAGAGACAGACCAAAGAGACAGACCAGAGACAGAACAAAGAGAGACCAGAGAGAGAGACCAGAGAGAAGGACCAGAGAGAGAGACCAGAGAGAGAGACCAGAGAGAGAGACCAGAGAGAGAGATCGTAGAGAGACCAGAAAGAAAGACCAAAACGACAGACCAGAGACAGACCAAAGAGAAGGACCAGAGAGAGAAACCAGAGAGAGAGACCAGAGAGAGAGATCGGAGAGAGACCAGAGAGAGACTAACCCTCTACAGTCACGGTCGCAGTGGTCCGGTCGTCCGTGGAGGCGCAGCTGTATTCTCCTGAGTCCTGCTGTGAGACCTGGTGGACGGTGAGACTGCGCTCTGTCCCCACAGCGCGGATAATGAACCTGCGGCACAGCGCCACCTCCTGTCCGTCCTTCAGCCACTGCACGTCTCCTGAGGCTTTGTTCACTTCACACTGGAGCGCCAGGCTGTGTCCCCGCAGGGCCACCGTACTCTGCAGCCGACGCACAAACTTCACCTTTGTCTCTGTGGAGCACAACACAAGTCTTTAATCTACAGCCTCAGTCCTGGGTCTAGTAAGTAGTAAGTAATGTTTATTTATATAGCGAATTTTACAGCCCAAGGTCACCCAAAGCGCTTTGCAGAGTTCCAATCACGCCACACGGTGATGACGGAAGTGAGTCACCGATCACACTGGAGCATCAAAGCCCCCAACCAACACCATCCAGTCACTCTCTCATTTACATTAATTTACATATAATTTACATATTGTGTATGTTTTTAGTGGAAGGGGAAACCGGAGGAAACCGGAGAGCACATGCAAACTCCACCCAGAAAGGCCCTGTTACGACCAGGATTCGAACCCAAGACTTTGCTGAGAAACGAAAGTGCTAACCACTAACCTGGGTCTACAGGCTCAGTCCTGGGTCTACAGCCTCAGTCCTGGGTCTACAGCCTCAGTCCTGGGTCTACAGCCTCTGTCCTGGGTCTACAGCCTCAGTCCTGGGTCTACAGCCTCAGTCCTGGGTCTACAGCCTCAGTCCTGGATCTAGAGCCTCAGTCCTGGGTCTACAGCCTCAGTCCTGGGTCTACAGCCTCAGTCCTGGGTCTACAACCTCAGTCCTGGATCTACAGCCTCAGTCCTGGGTCTACAGCCTCAGTCCTGGGTCTACAGCCTCAGTCCTGGTTCTACAGCCTCAGTCCTGGTTCTACAGCCTCAGTCCTGGTTCTACAGCCTCAGTCCTGGTTCTACAGCCTCAGTCCTGGGTCTACAGCCTCAGTCCTGGGTCTACAGCCTCAGTCCTGGATCTAGAGCCTCAGTCCTGGATCTAGAGCCTCAGTCCTGGGTCTACAGCCTCAGTCCTGGATCTACAGCCTCAGTCCTGGGTCTACAGCCTCAGTCCTGGATCTAGAGCCTCAGTCCTGGGTCTACAGCCTCAGTCCTGGGTCTACAGCCTCAGTCCTGGATCTACAGCCTCAGTCCTGGATCTACAGTCTGTATTTCTCAGAATTTTCCCACTGGGTTTGTGAGTGGTTTATTGCTAAGAAAACCACTCACAAGGTTTCTGAGGACATTAATATGTACTCTCTCTGGACTCTCTCTAGTCTATTTCTTATCTCTCTCTGGTCTCTCTCCCTGGTCTCTCTCTCTTTGGTCTCTCTCTGGTCTCTCTCTCTGGTCTGTCTCACTAGTAGCTCTTTCTCTGGTCTCTCTCTCTGGTCCTTCAACCTCACCTTTGACCGTCAGCCTGAAGACCATGCGGTCGGTTCCTACGTCGCACACATACTCCCCAGAGTCTGTGAGCTGCAGAGAGCTCAGGGTCAGCCGCTGCTCCGCTCCGAAGCTGCCGATGTGGACGTTATCACCAGAGACCAGCATGAGATCGTCCTTCAGCCAGCGCACAGACTGAGCGCTCTCCAACTCACGAGTCAGCTCTGCGGAGAGGCTCACATTGTCGCCCTCCAGCGCACAGTGAGAGGAGGCGGAGGGAGGTTTGTTCAGGAAGGAGAGAGGAGGCTCTGCAACAACAACAACTGAGTGGTCTCTCTCTGGTCTCTTTCTGGTCTCTATGGCCTCTCTCCGATCCCTGGTCTCCTCCCAGGTCCCTGGGCCCCAGTCTCTGGTCTCGTTCTGGTCTCTGTCTCTCAGGTCCCTTGTCTCTCAGCTCTCTATGGTCACTCCCTCACCTTGTACCAGGACGATGGTGGTCATCTGGTCATCCCCAGTGTCACAGATGTACTCCCCAGAGTCCTGTGGCTGCAGATTCGTCAGTACAAACTTGCGGACCACGTCAACGCTCTGGATGGTCACTCTGGTGTCTGCGCTCAGCTGGTGCCCGTCCTTCAACCATCGCACCGGAGCGTTGCCGTGGGAAACCTCACACTCTAGCACCAGGTCCTCTCCGCTTAGCAGCAGGTGGCGTTCTGGAGCTCCAGAGTTCCCCACGATCTGAACTGGAGGATCTGGAGACAAATGACCTTTACCTCTTTCTAACTTTATCAGAAAGAGCTGAAGAGGGAGCAGCGACTGCAGTCAGAGCTGTGTCGGACTGTTGTGGTGAAGAGGGAGCAGTGTCTACAGTCAAAGCTCCACGTTCCCTACCTCAACTGATAGAATATAGTAGAGTAGAGTAGAACAGAGTGCAGTGGAGTGGAGTGGAGCGGATTATATCAGAGTAGATCAGAGTAGAGTAGAGTAGAACAGAGTCGAACACGGTAGAAAAGAGTAGAGTAGAGCCTGTACCTCTGACAATGACACAGAAGCTCATGTGGTCGTGTCCCGCCTCGCAGCTGTACTCGCCCTGGTCCTCTCTGGTCGCACACATCACCAGCAGAGACCGGAACACCCCCTGCTCCTCGGCACAGTACCTCCCACTGTCCTCCAGGGGGCGCCCCTCTCTGCACCATGTGACCACAGCATTGGGCCTGGACACCTCACACACCAGGATGATGTCATCGCCCACGACAAAGGTCTTCTCTGAGCGGGACTCGGGTTTCCCCACGAACCTAACCGCCGCCTCTGAACCAGGAAGAGAGGGTCGTTCAGAGGACTAGAGGCCACCTGCAGCCTGAATCCACATGGTCTATCTCTCTCTGGTCTCTCTCTGGTCTTTCTCTGGTCTCTCTCTGGTCTCTCTCTGGTCTATCTCTCAGGTCTCTCTCTGGTCTCTTTCTGGTCTCTCTCTCTGGTCTCTCTCTGGTCTCTCTCTCAGGTCTCTCTCTGGTCTCTCTCTGGTCTCTCTCTGGTCTCTCTCTGGTCTCTCTCTGGTCTCTCTCTGGTCTCTTTCTGGTCTCTCTCTCTGGTCTCTCTCTCTGGTCTCTCTCTGGTCTCTCTCTTCAGGTCTCTCTCTGGTCTCTCTCTGGTCTCTCTCTCTGGTCTCTCTCTCTGGTCTCTCTCTCTGGTCTCTCTCTCTGGTCTCTCTCTGGTCTCTCTCTGGTCTCTCTCTGGTCTCTCTCTGGTCTCTCTCTGGTCTCTCGTCTCTGGTCTCTCTCTGGTCTCTTTCTGGTCTCTCTCTGGTCTCTCTCTGGTCTCTCTCTGGTCTCTCTCTGGGTCTCTCTCTGGTCTCTCTCTGGTCTCTCTCTCTGGTCTCTCTCTGGTCTCTCTCTGGTCTCTCTCTGGTCTCTCTCTCTGGTCTCTCTCTGGTCTCTCTCTGGTCTCTCTCTGGTCTCTCTCTGGTCTCTCTCTGGTCTCTCTCTGGTCTCTCTCTGGTCTCTCTCTCTGGTCTCTCTCTGGTCTCTCTCTTTGGTTCTCTCTCTCTCTGGTCTCTCTCTCTGGTCTCTCTCTGGTCTCTCTCTCTGGTTCTCTCTCTGGTCTCTCTCTGGTCTCTCTCTGGTCTCTCTCTGGTCTCTCTCTCTGGTCTCTCTCTCTGGTCTCTCTCTGGTCTCTCTCTGGTCTCTCTCTGGTCTCTCTCTGGTCTCTCTCTGGTCTCTCTCTCTGGTCTCTCTCTGGTCTCTCTCTGGTCTCTCTCTGGTCTCTCTCTCTGGTCTCTCTCTGGTCTCTCTCTGGTCTCTCTCTGGTCTCTCTCTGGTCTCTCTCTTTGGTTTCTCTTTGAACTCTTTCTGGTCTCTCTCTTTGTTCTCACTCTCTGGTCTCTGTATGGTCCTGTGAAAGTAGAACCACAGCACATCGACTGCACAAGACAGGGAGAACCAGAGAGAGAGAGACCAGAACAAGACCCGTGAGAGACCAGAGCGAGACCAGAGCGAGACCAGAGCGAGACCAGAGAGACACATACCTTTGATGGTGACGGTGAAGTCCATGAGGTCATCCTTGGCGTCGCACACGTAGAGACCCGCCTCCTCCTCCCTCAGGGCGTGGATCAGCAGCTGCCGGGTGACTCCCTCCTCCACGATGGAGACGTTCCTGGTCTCCTCCACCTCCTCGCCGTTCCTCTTCCACGCCACGTCTGCGTTCGGACGCGACACCTCACACTCCAGGAGCACACAGTCGCCCACCTCCTTCTCCACTTTACTCACAGACTTACGGGGACGGAGGAAGCGAACAGGAGGCTCTGAGGGAGATGAGAGAGAGGAGAGAGAGGAGAAAGGAGAAAGAGGAGAGAGGAGGAGAGGAGAGAGGGGAGAGAGAGGAGAGAAAGCAGTGAGGAGAAAGGAGAAAGAGGAGAGATGAGAGAGGGGAGAGAGAGGAGAAAGAGGAGAGAGGAGAGGAGCGAGGAGAGAGAGGAGAGGAGCGAGGAGAGAGGAGGAGAGGAGAGAGAGGAGAGAAAGCAGTGAGGAGAAAGGAGAAAGAGGAGAGATGAGAGAGAGGAGAAAGAGGAGAGAGGAGAGGAGCGAGGAGAGAGAGGAGAAAGAGGAGAGAGGAGAGGAGAGAGAAGAAAGAGGAGAGAGGAGAGGAGCGAGGAGAGAGAGGAGAAAGAGGAGAGAGGAGAGGAGAGAGAAGAGAGAGGAGAAAGAGGAGAGGAGAGAGGACGAGGAGAGAGGAGAGAGAGAGAGGAGAGAGAGGAGAGAGAGGGGAGAGAGGGAGAGGAGAGAGGGGAGAGAGGAGGAGAGGAGAGAGGAGGAGGAGAGAGAGGAGAGAGAGGAGAGAGGGGAGGAGAGGAGAAAGGAGAGGAGAGAGAGGAGGAGAGGAGAGAGGAGGAGGAGAGAGAGGAGAGAGAGGAGAGAGGAGAGAGGGGAGGAGAGGAGAAAGGAGAGGAGCAGAGGAGAGAGAGGAGGAGAGAGAGGAGAGAGGGGAGAGAGGGGAGCAGAGGAGAGATTATCAGTAGCCTCGTTTCCACCGCAGCAGTTCCTGGTAAAAGGAGCAGAGTTTTTACAGTGACCTCTCAGTGCAGAGAAGGAGCACTCTGCGACGTCATGAGTTTCTGCTCCGTTTACTGTGGTCTTTGAGTTTATTTATAGACCTGCTTCAGTTTTTGGAACTTTTCACGTTTTTTTTGGAGTGTGATGAATCCTCAGTGCCTCGAGGTGAAGCTGACATGTCTAAATATATATTTTTGTTGCCGCGATGCCTCAAGCCCCGTCTGAATGTTGTGCTGTTGTTCGCTGTTTCCAGTGGTGTTTGCTAGGCTAATGCTACCGGGCTGAGGCTACTAGGCTAATGCTGCTAGGCTAATGCTGCTAGGCTAATGCTGCTAGGCTAATGCTGCTAGGCTAATGCTGGGTCCGGTCGTGCAGGGTCTCGCAGCTCTACCTCACTGCGTCCCCCAGACCCAGACCCAGGACCATGAGGCTGCTAAGACCAGATAGAGGGACCAGAGAGAGACCAGAGAGAGACCAGCTCCACATCCATGTCAAAGAGGCCTTGCTCCTGGATCTACAGCTTCAGTCCTGGCTCTACAGCCTCAGTCCTGGATCTACAGCTTCAGTCCTGGCTCTACAGCCTCAGTCCTGGGTCTACAGCCTCAGTCCTGGGTCTACAGCTTCAGTCCTGGCTCTACAGCCTCAGTCCTGGGTCTGCAGCCTCAGTCCTGGGTCTGCAGCCTCAGTCCTGGGTCTACAGCCTCAGTCCTGGGTCTACAGCCTCAGTCCTGGGTCTACAGCCTCAGTCCTGGGTCTACAGCCTCAGTCCTGGGTCTACAGCCTCAGTCCTGGGTCTACAGCCTCAGTCCTGGGTCTACAGCCTCAGTTTGTACCTGCGATGTTGACGAAGAAGGTCATGGAGTCGTCGCTGGTGTCGCACACATACTCGGCTGAGTCCTGGACGCTGGTCTTGGGGATGACCAGGCGCCTGTAGACTCCGTCCTCCTCGACCAGAAGGTTGGGGCTCTCCTCGACTTGGAGACCATCGCGGTACCATCGCACCACAGCGTTGGGTCGCGAGATCTCACAGCTCAGTACCATGCGCTCTGAGGTCTGCTGACACAGCTCCATCTGAGGCTGGCTGGGGGAGACGATCCGGACCGGAGGCTCTGAACAGGAAGAAACCAGAAAGATCAGTCCCGGAGATACAGTCCTGGGTCTACAGCCTCAGTCCTGGGTCTATATTCTCAGTTCTGGGTCTACAGCCTCAGTCCTGGGTCTACAGCCTCAGTCCTGGGTCTACAGCCTCAGTCCTGGGTCTACAGCCTCAGTCCTGGGTCTACAGCCTCAGTCCTGGGTCTACAGCCTCAGTCCTGGGTCTACAGCCTCAGTCCTGGGTCTACAGCCTCAGTCCTGTTACCTGTAATGTTGATGTGGAAGAAGATGGAGTCGTGGTCGGTGTCGCAGACGTACTCGCCGCTGTCCTCAGGTCTCCCGCTCCCCAGCCTCAGCCGCCTGTAGGGCCCCTCCTCCTTCAGCTTGATGTTCTCGCTCTCCTGAAGCTTCTGTCCGTCTTTGAACCAGACCACGGCCCCGTTGGGTCGGGACAGTTCACAGCTCAGGACCACCTCCTCCCCAACATGACGGTCCAGGTGCACGTCCTCTTTGGGGAAGACGATGGAGACCGGAGACTCTGGAGAAGGAGACACATCTGAGAGACCAGGGAGAAACCAGAGAGAGAGAGGCCAGAGAGAGACCCGAGAGAGACCAGAGAGAGACCAGAAAGAGAGACCAGAGAGAGAGACCAGAGAGAGACCAGAGAGAGAGACCAGAGAGAGACCAGAGAGAGACCAGAGAGAGAGACCAGAGAGAGACCAGAGAGAGAGACCCGAGAGAGACCAGAGAGAGACCAGAGAGAGAGACCCAAGAGAGAGACCAGAGAGAGACCAGAGAGAGACCAGAGAGAGAGACCCGAGAGAGAGACCAGAGAGAGACCAGAGAGAGAGACCCGAGAGAGAGACCAGAGAGAGACCAGAGAGAGACCAGAGAGAGACCAGAGAGAGACCAGAGAGAGACCAGAGAGAGACCCGAGAGAGACCCGAGAGAGACCCGAGAGAGACCAGAGAGAGACCAGAGAGAGAGACCAGAGAGACACCAGAGAGAGAGACCAGAGAGAGACCCGAGAGAGACCCGAGAGAGACCACAGAGAGACCACAGAGAGACCAGAGAGAGACCAGAGAGAGACTAGAGAGAGAGACCAGAGAAAGACCAGAGAGAGACCAGAGAAAGACCCGAGAGACCAGAGAGAGACCAGAGAGAGACCAGAGAGAGACCAGAGAGAGACCAGAGAGAGACCAGAGAGAGACCAGAGAGACACTGTGGATCGTCCCCTGGTACCTCTCACAGTGACCTTGAAGATGAGCACACTGTCTCCGGTTCTGCAGGAATAGGTCCCGGTGTCACAGAGCTCAGCTGGTCTCAGGGTCAGGGTCCGGACCGTTCCTTCAGCCTGGACCTCCACTCGCTCACAGCAGGAGACCTCTGCTCCATCCCGGTACCACTGCACCTCCCCCTCAGGAGCAGGAGCAGACACCTCACACCGAAGGACCAGCACCTCCTGCTCCACCACTGTCTTCAGGAGGTCCGCCTCCGGGATCTCCATGAAGGTGACCGGAGGAGCTGCAGGAGACAAGGAGAGAGAGAGGGGTGAGGAGGCGAGAGGGAGGAAGAGGAGGAAGCGAGGTGATGAGAAGGAGAGAGGAGAGGAAGAGGAGGAGAGAGAGGTGAGGAAGAGAGAGGGGAAAGCTGAGAGGAAGAGGAGAGGAGGAGAGAGATGAGAGGAAGAGGTGAAGAAAAGGAGAGGGAGAGGTCATAGCCATGCGGATGGACCTGAGCATGCTCCACACTGCCACCTACAGGGGCTGGTGTTGATGAGGGATGTTATTTATATAGCACATTTCACACTTGTTCAGTGATTCTCTTTCTCTCCACACGGGGGCGACAGAAGCCTCTGACGTCACCTTCATTCAATCTCTTCATCTCTTGACGGTTCAGATCTCGATGTCGTCTGAACAATTCTCTGAGGAATTGTTCAGACGACAATTCTAATCCAAGCTTGTGACCATCGTGAGGGTGAGAAAACTGAGCAGTGAACACAGAGCTCTGACTGCAGTCTCGACAGTCCATCCTCCAGAGGACCCGGACCAGGACAGGACCAGGACCAAGGCCCGGACCAGGACCCGGACCTGGAGAGGACCAAGACCTGAACATTTCTCTGGTCCAGATGGTCTTCACACTCCGCTCAGGCCCAAACCTTGTCCCCTGGAGACAATGGATCCAGGCTTAGCCTGAATTCAGCCGATGTATTCTGTCTTGAAGATATTAAACCTTTCTCTGTTAAACCTAAACTGAGCCTGACCATTTCCAGTCACTCTCAGTTTGTGCAAGAAAAAAAGTCCAAAGAGATAAGTTTCTACAGCGTGACCCGCAGCATGAGGATGAGATGGAGAAGCTTCAGGGTTAGAACCAGCGGATGAAGAACTTTAGATTTTCTAATAAGACACAGAGGAAAGAAGCTGGAGCTGCGGAGTCTGCAGAGTGAAGCAGCTTCCAAACTCTGGTTCTCTCGTCTTTTTAGTAGAACAATGTTTTAAGGTAATGAAAAAAACCAAGGACCTTAAACTCTGTCTCATTAGAAGAACATCTAAAGTGCAAACATGGTCTTAATGGGATGAGATGAGATGAGAATAACTGGACTGGACTGGACTGGACTTCACCTGGGCCCCGAGTCGGGACAGGGCCCTGTGGGGAGAGGGCTTCTTGGAGCGACCTGGAGGAACCCTGTGGGAAGGGGACCGTGGATGGTTCCTTCTGCTCTGGACCTGCTGTCTCTGCATCCACCTCTGGAGCTGCTGTCTCTGTGTCCATGTCTGCTGAGAGCCAGAAGGGGGCGCTACAGAGCCTCATATCTCACTCATGTCAGCACCACAGACCTCAGTACATGTGTTAGCTCTACCAGTCACCAGTCTGAGTGAATATGACATCACCAGTGTTAGCCTTAATACAGAAGAAGCTAATTTTTTGCATAAGTTGGAGCCAGTTTCCTTATATGGGCATTTGCTCCGACGGCATTAGCATTGTGCAGTAACAGGGGCAGAAGCTTTGCTAAGACAGTTGCAAAGACAAGCTGGAGTTTCCCCCGCGACTTAAAGCATCTGATTGGTCAATTCTTAAATAGCTCATATCTAGATTTACGAAGATAATCTCACGTATAAACACCAGGACCACAGAGAGAAAAATACCCTGGATTGTCTCACTCTCTGGTCCCTCTCTGTGGTCTCTCTCTCTTTATCTGGTCCCTCTCTGTGGTCTCTCTCTCTAAACCCAAAATGCCAAGTCTGACATAAACGCTTACTAAGTTAACTTTTACATGTAAGTCAATAGGAACCAGAGAGAGGAGCCAAACTTCCCTATTGGTCTTCATTAAGCTAGCAGGTTAGCATTGAGCTAGCGGGCTAGGATTATCCCTCTGTATACAGTCAGTGTTAGCATTAGCATCTGTATACAGTCTGTGTTAGCATTGTCCATCTGTATCGAGGGATCCTACGGTCATGTGACTAGCAGCCACGGCAGCCATACTGGAGGACAACCTCGGCGAGTAACAGCCCTGCTAGCTATCTATAACTGGACGTTCAAAACTAGAACTCTCTCGAACTACATGAAAACTGAACATAGAATTTTAAACTTCAGCAGTTAGTGACCCAAATATATACTCAACCTAAATTCATGAATCAGATCCTCTGAAAATGCATCCTAAAATGTATTATTAATGTTTATCGTCACATCCAGGTTTACCGCGGTCGCATATTGTCGCATTAAAACAGTGTTTTTTCATGAAAACGTGAACAGAAAATTCTGAAAACCTCTGTGCACGTGTATTAAGAATGTATATGTATAATGTATTCTCCGATTAACATTTAATGTGTTTATTGTTACACCATGGATCTATGTGTGGCTACACTGCAGTGGAAATAATGAGATTACATTCAAATCAATGGAGCTTTCTGCGTCTACTGTGAGGAGCCGTATATTTTATTAATAAATACTAGTACGGGGCACCCTGGAGCACGGCTCAGTCGTTCACATGTCTGCTGGCCTTCGGTAAGTCAGACCCCCTGTGAACCGGGTCAGGTCCTGTGTGAGACCAAATATAAGATGGCGCCTCGTACGGTCGACATGGCTCTTTGCTGCTCTCTTTTTCTTTTGTTTTTACTTTTTAACTGTGCATCTGGCTGTTCCTACACCCGTGAGGAACTTATGAACATCCGACCCTCCGTTCCCATGGACCTATTGCCTGTTTTCTTGGCATCTGCGGCTGATTTAGTTCATGTTCTAGCCAAAAAAGTGTGGGCCCGTAAAAGGGGAAAGCGAGGAGGCCTGCTCGTGCGTCTTAGGAGGAGAGGAGCGCGCACGGCTCTCCCCGGCATTTTTCTCTCCAACGTACGCTCACTGGGCAATAAGATGGACGAATTCAGCCTGCTCATGAGAAGAAACAAGGACTTCGCCACATCCTGTGTCCTCTGCTTCACTGAGACCTGGCTAAATGAGCGGATCCCGGACTGCGCTCTGGAGCTGCAGGGCTTTGGGCTGTTTCGCGCGGATCGCCATTGTGCGCTCTCAGGGAAGAGCAGAGGCGGAGGGCTCTGTTTCTACGTCAATACAAACTGGTGTAACGATGTGACAGTGATCTCCAAGCACTGCTCTCCTGCTCTGGAATATCTGCCCGACCAGAGAGGAGAACACTCTGGATCACTGTTACACCACCGTGCGCGGAGCTTTTCGCGCTGTTCCCAAGCCAGCCCTCGGCTTCTCAGATCACTCCATGATACATCTGGTTCCTGCTTACAGACAGAGACTAAAGCTCTCGAAACCTGCAGTGAGGAGCTCCAAAGTGTGGTCTGATGAAGCTGTGGAAGAGCTGCGCGCATGCATGGAATCTACAGACTGGGACCTTTTCAGAGCTGCCACAGACAGCTTGGATGAATATACGGACACTGTGACGTCATACATCCACTTCTGTGAGGATAGCATCATTCCAACAAGGACCAGGGTCATCTATAACAACGACAAACCCTGGTTCACTGCTAAACTCCGGCAGCTCAGGAAAGCAAAGGAGTCTGCTTTCAGGGAGGGGGACCGCAGCGGCTACAAAGCAGCTAAATATCAGTTCAGGAAAGAACTGAAAGCAGCCAAGTCCCGGCACAGAGAACGACTACAGGAGCAGTTTGGTAACAACGATACTGCTTCTGTCTGGAGGGGCCTACGGGAGATCACCAACTACAAACCCAAAGCCCCCCCCTGTGCTGATGACCACAAGCTAGCTGACGATCTGAACTTATTTTTCAGTCGCTTTGATGCTGCCCCTGACACCTCTCCCTCCCCCACCCCCCACTACTCTAACGACCCACCCATCAGCCCTGCCCCCAGCCTAACAATAGCCGCTAAAGAGATTAAACAACTCTTCCTGAGGCTGCACCCCCGCAAAGCTCCTGGCCCGGACCACGTGTCTCCGGCCACTCTGAGACACTGCGCCAGTGAGCTTACTCCTGTGTTCACGGACATTTTCAACTCCTCTCTGCAGTCCTGCCATGTCCCGGCCTGCTTCAAATCCTCCATCATTGTCCCCGTCCCGAAGAAGCCCAGGATCACAGGACTCAATGACTACAGACCTGTAGCACTTACGTCTGTCGTCATGAAGTCATTTGAACGCCTGGTTCTCTCCCATCTCAAGTCCCTCACCTCCCCCCTCCTGGACCCCCTGCAGTTCGCCTACAGAGCCAACAGATCTGTAGACGACGCCATTAACCTGGCCCTCCACCACATCCTACAGCACCTGGACTCCCCGGGGACCTACGCCAGGGTCCTGTTCGTGGACTTCAGCTCTGCCTTCAACACAATCCTGCCATCCCTGCTCCAGGACAAGCTCTCCCAGCTCAACGTGCCCGATTCCACCTGCAGGTGGATCACTGACTTCCTGACGGACAGGAAGCAGCGAGTGCGTCTGGGGAAGAATGTCTCGGACTCTCGGATTATAAATACAGGAGCCCCACAGGGCTGTGTTCTTTCTCCCCTGCTCTTCTCCCTGTACACCAACCACTGCACCTCCAGCCACGACTCCGTGAAGCTGATCAAGTTCGCGGACGACACCACCCTCATTGGACTCATCTCCAACAACGATGAGTCCGCCTACAGGAGGGAGGTGGACCGGCTGGTGTCCTGGTGCAGTGGTAACAACCTGGAGCTGAACGCCCAGAAGACAGTGGAGATGATTGTGGACTTCAGGAAGAGCACTGTCCCCCCGCCCCCACCCTCCGTGATGGACTCCCCCATCACCTCTGTGGAGTCCTTCCGTTTCCTGGGCACCACCATCACCCAGGACCTCAAGTGGGAGCCGACCATCAGCTCCCTCATCAAGAAGGCCCAGCAGAGGATGTACTTCCTGCGGCAGCTCAGGAAAGCCAAGCTGCCTGCACAGATGTTGGTGCAGTTCTACACGGCCATCATCGAGTCCATCCTCACCTCCTCCGTCACCGTGTGGTTCGCTGGAGCCACAGTCAGGGACAAACAGAGACTACAGCGCATTGTGCGCTCTGCAGAGGAAGTGATCGGCCGCAGCCTTCCATCGCTGCAGGACCTGTACGTCGCCCGAGCTCGAGGCCGGGCTGGTCGTATCACAGCCGACCCCTCTCACCCTGCACATGGACTATTCCAACCACTCCCCTCAGGCAGGAGGCTGCGGTCCATCAGGACTAGAACCTCCCGCCACAAGAACAGTTTCTTCCCCTCTGCTGTTGGACTCTTGAACACTTCTTAACCTGTCCCCCCGCCCTTTATAAAGTCACTTTACTGCCCATCATACGTCACTTTACTTCACTGTACTGCTGTCACCTTACATTGTGTGCACCATGTGCACTTGTATATTGTAAATAGTAACTGTAACTCTATTTTAAATTTAAATTTATTCTTTAGAAGTGTTTTTTATTCTTATTTTTATTATCTCTTTTTGACTGTTGCACTGAGCCAAAGCAATTTCCAAGTCTGTGACCTCCCGTTACTTACGTTGGCAATAAAAATGATTCTGATTCTGATTCTGATATAACAGCTATGCTACAAGCTAAGCTACAGTCTATGGAGCAACCCCACGTTGCAGTCAGACAGATATGTTTTATCCTTAAACTTCTGTTTGTTTTGGAATAACACTAAATCCACCATCAAATTGATTTCACTTAGCAGAAATGAAATGATCCGAGCATATTCGGGCGCTCTGGGGGCTATTAGTTTGTTGTTGTTGCGTTGTGCCATTTCTCTCTCGTTTCTTTGAGATTTCTTCTGTTTTTGAGCTGTGTGAAGTAAGGACGGCTGGCAGTCGGTAACACAACTTATTTTCCCTGTCTCTCCTTTAGCTGCAGCCAAAAACGGCAAAAAATGTTGAACATGTTTATGCGGTCCCGGGTGCACGCCACTATCATACAGCGTTTGCTTGTCCTCCAGTATGGTTCGAGGCATCGTGACGTCACGTGAGATATCTCTAGACAGTCTGTGTTAGCATTGTCCCTCTGTAAACAGCCTGTGTTAGCATCTGTATACAGTCTGTGTTAGCATTAGCAACTGTATACAGCCTGTGTTTGCATTGTCCATCTGTATACAGTCTGTGTTAGCATTAGCATCTGTATACAGTCTGTGTTAGCATTAGCATCTGTATACAGCCTGTGTTAGCATCTGCATACAGAGGCCACACACTTCACCTTGCACGGCAACAATAAAGGTGACCACGTCGCCGCTGAGGCTGCAGCTGTACATGCCGGCGTCGCTCGGCTTAGCGCAGTGCACCAGGAGCTTCCGGACGCAGCCCTCGCGCTTCATGTCCAGGCCGGTTCTACAGAACAGCTCCACGCGCTCTTTGGACCATGTGACCTGAGCCGCGACCTCAGACACCTGGCACTGCAGCACTATGGGAGCCCCCGCACGCACCAGTCTGTGCCTCTCTGACAGAGTCGTGGGCAACAGGCGAGCTCTGCCTGGAACAGGGAGGACAGGTTTAACGCTGGTGCAGGACCAGGAATGGGGCGAACAGACCATGTGGCGCAATATGGTGGATTTACCATGTGTAACACGAGAACGCCAAGAGCAGTGTCTTTGCTGCTAATCTGGTCTTTACAACTCTCTGCTCTGTTTCTACTTGTTTGTTCTACCTTTAACTCCATTCATTTAACGATAGAAAGGAGGATTGTCTTTTTCCGGGTGGATCATCAAGACTATTGGTGCTTCTAACTGTCAATCATTCTGGTGATACGGGACTAGAGGCCCTGGTACATGTTCATCTAAATAGTGTTTAGATTCTTTGAAAGGTCGGCTTCCCACTGATGCTTCAGTCGCTAAGTTTCTACTCCATTCTTGGGTTTCATATGACTTTAGGGCAGCGGCGTGAATAACAAACGTATCCTGGCGGAGCAGTCTGCCGGGTTTCTACACGGAGATATAGTAGAAGAAGAAGCATCTTTTTGTGCGGCTTGTAGCAACCGCACAAATAGAAAGACAGAGTTTGTTCATGTTCCAACTGTGGTCTCATATAAAGGAGGACACTTTGAAAGAATCACTGGAATGAGGCGGGCGAGGTGGATCAAGGCTTTCCCAGATAAGCGCCCCCTGCAGGCCACCCCAATGAAACGTAGCCATTTTTAGTTTTTTTTCCAAAAATGCCCGAAATCAAGACTTTTGAGAAATATTTTTTAGTGCTCCCTTAGAATTGAGTGTCTCCGATTAAGATTGTTCCAACAACCGTACAGCGCACAGGAGGAGAGCCTCTGACTCCAAAACAGACGTTACATGGTTTTCACTGGGAGCAACACTGTCTCATCTCTGCTCATGCGCCCCCTACAGGCCAGACTCATGCGCCCCCTACTGGCCAGTTTAATGAAACACAAGAATAGGTAAAGCTTGCATTCTTTTTGGACAAATCCATTTCAAATCTTTTCCAGTAAAAGTTATCTACGTCTATAATGTATTACAGACGCAAAAGCTCACTTTATTCTTAGAAAGAAAAAAATAAGTGAAATTTTCTCCAAGAGGGAGAGTAAGCTGGTGCACAAGAAGGGCTCTGTCTCTCCACACGTTTGGGTCGGCGCTTTATCTGGAGCAGATCTACAGCCTCAGTCCTGGGTCTACAGCCTCAGTCCTGGGTCTACAGCCTCAGTCCTGGGTCTACAGCGTCAGTCCTGGGTCTACAGCCTCAGTCCTGGGTCTACAGCCTCAGTCCTGGGTCTACAGCGTCAGTCCTGGGTCTACAGCCTCAGTCCTGGGTCTACAGCCTCAGTCCTGGGTCTACAGCCTCAGTCCTGGGTCTACAGCCTCAGTCCTGGGTCTACAGCCTCAGTCCTGGGTCTACAGCCTCAGTCCTGGGTCTACAGCCTCAGTCCTGGGTCTACAGCGTCAGTCCTGGGTCTACAGCGTCAGTCCTGGGTCTACAGCCTCAGTCCTGGGTCTACAGCCTCAGTCCTGGGTCTACAGCCTCAGTCCTGGGTCTACAGCCTCAGTCCTGGGTCTACAGCCTCAGCCCCCCTCACTTTCACATGGACCTAAACCCAGGCTTTCGTCCCATCCCTCGCTCTCTTCACCCTCTGCTCCATCACCTTTGACGTCCACCTGAAACTGGACCTGGTGGTGTTGGGTGGAGCAGGTGTAGACCCCGCTGTGCCGAGCTGAGGCCGACTGGATCCTCAGCTGACGCACCACTCCTTCCACCTCCACCTCAGCCTCGGGGTCCACCCCCTCCCCGTCTTTGGACCAGGTGACCTCAGCGGCATGGTCCTGGCCGAGCTCGCACCGGAGAACCAGCGGAGAACCTTCTGGAACCTTCTGCTTCCTGTCTGCGTCTCTGAGCTCTAAGAACCTCGCCGCTCTCGCCGTGGGCTCTACGGCCGACACAAGTGGAGCCAATTATTTCAAAGACACCAGAGTAAAGAGTTTAAGACAGGAGCTTTGGGACAGACGACTGCGCTGGAGACTCAGAAGGAGTTAAAGAAGTTAGAGACAAACCGAGGAAAACAGAAGAAACAACAGACGGTTAAAGATCAGGCAACAACCATGTCTGAAGTCCAAGAGAATCATGGTCCAGCAGGAAAAGTAGGAGTTAAAGTCTAGTGTTAGCCTCAAGAACAGATTCTGAGAAGGGAAAACACAGAAATGCTGAAGTGGATCAACTTTTCGGAATTAAAGAAAAGTAAATAACGTGTTCCTTAAGAAGAAAAGTGTGAAAAGATGTGGGAAAGAGGACAGAGACAGCCTCAGTCCTGGGTCTACAGCCTCAGTCCTGGGTCTACAGCCTCAGTCCTGGGTCTACAGCCTCAGTCCTGGGTCTACAGCCTCAGTCCTGGGTCTACAGCCTCAGTCCTGGATCTACAGCCTCAGTCCTGGGTCTGCAGCCTCAGTCCTGGGTCTACAGCCTCAGTCCTGGGTCTACAGCCTCAGTCTTAGATGTCTGTTGTGGAGGTAATCCACTTTCAAACAGAATCAGGAGGAAAAGGATTCATTCCAGACTAAATGTAAGGCTTGATTTTAACCCTGGCTACAGTTATAGTCTCGTGTTGATCTCGCTGCAGCAGTGAGTCCTTAATCTCTCATCTCTCAGACCACATTCCCTCTGGTCTCAACAATCAGAGACTTTTAAGTCCGATAAAATTCTATCCGTAGTCATTCCGACGTGTTTAATATAATCATGTCGTTAGTATCTGTAGCTTCTTCTTCGGTTTCAGATGCAACCGTTGGTGTTTTTATCTTGTAACTCTACTCTACCATGTGCAGAGTTAACCGTTAGCCGCCGTGTTAGTAGCAGCGCACACGTTAGCCACGTTAGCTCGTCACCTCGCACATCCACGGTGAACTGGACGTGGTCGTCTTTGGATTCACAGCGGTACACGCCGCAGTGCTGCCGCTGAGCAGACGCCACATACAGGCTCCTTCTCTGGCCCTCTGATTGGACACCCACTCCGCTGTTGGCCAGAAGCTCCGCCCCATCTTTGTACCATGTGACCTGACCATGTGCGTGTGAGAGCTCGCACTGCAGAGCCAGCGGCCGGCCCTGCACCACACTCTTCCAGAGCTCGGCCTCAGGCAGAGCGCTGAACCTGAGCACAGGGGCTGAAACAGGAGGAGGAGAGGTCACAGCTGCCCCAGGGCAAGTCACAGCTGCCCCAGGACTGCACCAAACAAAGCTGTTTGTACTGTAATGCAATGTTTCCCAACCAGAGGTATGCGACCCCCTTAGATGAACCATCACATCTGATGTATCGTAACATTTGAACCTGTCGTTAGATTAAGTTAAATAAAATAAATTGATGATAATTACAGCCTTCTCTGTCTTTGGTCTTGTTTGGTTCAATCCAAACAAACACTCGTTACAAACAGGTAATTAATAAGTCAAAATCCTTCATAAATTACATAAATAAATGTATTAAAGTTTTTATGGTTTCGGCCTCTGAGCTGAATGAGATTAACTTCCTGCCGTAGAGTCTACGAGGGAAATCTTTTCAACTGATCAATAATTCATCCTTTAAAACCCATTGTGTGTATTTGTGTAAACACTTTACAGTACTATGTTATTATTATGTTGTTTACTTTGAAACATTGATAGTTTTACTCTTTGAACAAAGTGATCTATAAGTAAGAGTAAAGATAAGATACGTATAAGTGATGGAGCAACGACAGTTCTCTCCGGAACCCTGAGGGAGAAGGTTGGGAACCACTGCTGTAATGCAATTAATACACACACACACACAAATACACACACTTAAACACACACTTAAACACACACACAGATACACACACTTAAACACACACACAGATACACACACACAGATACACACACACAGATACACACACTTAAACACACACACAGACACACACACAGATACACACACACAGATACACACACTTAAACACACACACAGATACACACACTTAAACACACACACAGATACACACACTTAAACACACACACAGATACACACAGAAGAGCTTAAGAACATGGGTCTATAAGCAGAAGATTGCTACAGCATTAGCTCGGTCTTGCTTTAGCATTAGCTCCGACCAACGTTAGCGTTAGCTCGGTCCTGCATTAGCATTAGCTTGGACCTACGTTAGCATTAGCTCGGTCCTGCATTAGCACATGCAGCTACAGGAGGCTACAGCACTCTCTTCACCTTTGACCTCCACCTCAAAGACCACGCAGCGGCTGTCCGTGTGGCAGCCGTAGGTCCCAGAATGCCTTGGGGCAGCTGCAGCGATGCTGAGACTGCGCATTGAACCATCGCAGAGAATCTTCAAGTCCGGTCCCTCACAAACCAGAGCCCCGTCCTTGGACCAGGTCACGGTCCCTCTGGGGTCGGACACCTCGCAGGTCAGGTCTATGTCCTGGCCCGCGTCACATGACCTCTGTGTCTCCCCCAGGGCGTTGAGGCTGACGGGGGCTAAGGACGTCACACCAAAACAACGTTATCACCTCAGACTGAGAGCGGCAGGAGCTCTGAGGGTTAGACATGCCACAGCTACACGTCAGTTCTCCTTCTGTTAGTGTGGACACAAGCACACCTCTTAGACACATCCACGTCTTATCTCACACCTGGAATAGAACCAACACCCTGCTCCTGTAAGGGCCTTTACATGGGGCCTGGAACTTTCCCACAACTGAGATTTATCCAGTTGGTCAAGTTCACAGACAGTTCTAAGCGATGTGAGTGACTGAGGCCTGTTTGAAAGCCATGGATGAAGCTAAAAGTCAAAGGTCTGTGTTGTATCTGGATATTGTTGTATCAGCTCTAGTATTTTGGAGGTCTTAGACGTTTCTACCAAAGGCGCTTGTAGTCTAAGCCTGTGTCCAGCCATACATGGTAGTATGTATTCAAGCTGAACATTCGGTTTCGCAGGATCAGCTTCACAGCTGTGGGTTGGACTTGACTCTGTCTCATATATATATTTAATCTTTATATACTTAAGCAGAGTGTGTGATTATTTCTGTAGGGGAAACACAGTGCCAGATTGAAGTTACCACATCTGTTTTAGGATTTAAAGTGGAGATGTATCTACAACTAGAATCTCAAACGAACCACTAAAACACATACTTTCTACATTAAGATAAACTGAAATTCCCAGATCTGGAACTTTGGTGCTTTGTTCTGCTCATGTACACAATGTCACAAGATCTACATTGTCTCGACCCCGTTCAGTTGGAAATGCAGGAAATCACCTTTAGAACCCGGATTCGCTCTGTCACCGCTGTGATCTCCAATACTCTTAGAGAAATATGTTTCTTTAGACGGTTTTATCTGATCAGCTGCTGCGTGCAACCTCTGTCCAGAGAAGAAGAGACCATCTGTGTCTCTCTGGAGGAGGTCTGACTGGAGGAGGTCTGTTCTCTGTGGTGACATGAGCTGTGATGGCTGTGACCCTGACCAGAGGTTCTGGTTCGGTCGAGCAAAGCGGAGATTGTCACTGACGACACTGTGGGAGCTGCAAGGATGTGTCTGACCACTGGGGGCACTGTATCTGCCCTGAACTTCACTAAGCTGTGAACACAGAGCAGTCTCTGAAGAGGGTTCTTTCAGCTGAACGTTGTTTGTTCTAAACTCCTGGATGCTGCAGTCACTGAGGTCTCTGCAGGTCTCTGTCGTCTGAAGGAGGTTCTCATAGTTCTGTGACAGACGCAGCTCCACATGGTTCAGGTCTGCCATAGTTTGAATGGACATCTGCTCTTCAGCTGCAGGTCTTCTCTCCTCCCATCGGACTGAAGAGCTCTGTGCTGTGAGTCCAGACTGCTCTAACGGAGTCTGACCCCTGCCAGAGTCTGTGCCTCTGGGAAAGTGTCTGTGAGCTCCAGGGCCAGAGTGTAAGCTGTCGACAGTGTGGAGCTCAGACCTGCAGGCCTCAGCGGAGGGAGAGTTCTGTGGATGTAGAACCTCAGTCACAGAAGGTTTGATCAGTGTCTGTTGGAGCATGTTGGACTGAGCAGACACTGCGGCCGACCTGCCATCCTCCAGAGACTGTCTGAGCTGAGTGAAGTAGATAAAGTCCTCCTCAGCGGAGCTGAACCTGTCCGTGCCGTGCTGAGTTAGTGTCACAGCAGAATCAGCAGCGTCTGTCCACAGAGAGTCTTCCAGGAGCTGAAGAGGGACCTTCCTGCAGACACCATTGGAGACAGACTCAGTGTCTGTCTTTAGCAGATAGTTTGGTTTCTTCAGTGAAACTGCCTTTGAGCTCAGCAGAGAGGGAACAGTTTGTCTGGAATGCTCTGCTTCTGTGTGTTTGGTCACTGGTTTTCTTCTGCTGCAGACAGAGCTTTTGAGCAGTGAAGAGGAGACCTGCTTTAGAGGCTCTTTCTCTGAAACATCCTCTGGACCCTCAGCCCCTAGGCCAGGTCCCCCTGGATTTTTCTCCTTAGTGCTTTTCTCCTCTTGTTCAGGACTTCTTTCTCCAGGTCTCATCTCTCTGGTCCTGTTCCACCTGTCGCCTAGGCTCTGTTCCTCTGCACTCTCTGCCTTATCCTCCTCATATGGTCTCTTCTTCTCATTTACCTTGTTCTTTTTGAGAAGTCTCTCTGGGGCCTTTGCCTCCAGTCTCTCCAGCTCTAGCCTCTCCAGCTCTAGCCTCTCCAGCTCTGGCCTCTCCAGCTCTAGCCTCTCCAGCTCTAGTCTCTCCAGCTCTAGTCTCTCCAGCTCTAGCCTCTCCAGCTCTAGCCTCTCCAGCTCTAGCCTCTCCAGCTCTAGCCTCTCCAGCTCTAGCCTCTCCAGCTCTAGCCTCTCCAGCTCTAGCCTCTCCAGCTCTAGCCTCTCCAGCTCTAGTCTCTCCAGCTCTAGCCTCTCCAGCTCTAGCCTCTCCAGCTCTAGTCTCTCCAGCTCTAGTCTATCTAGCTCTAGCCTCTCCAGCTCTAGCCTCTCCAGCTCTAGCCTCTCCAGCTCTAACCTCTCCAGCTCTAGCCTCTCCAGCTCTAGCCTCTCCAGCTCTAGCCTCTCCAGCTCTAGCTTGTCTTCTTCTATATTCTTGCTCCTGCTTGTATGTTCTTGGTCTGCTTTCTCTGTCCTGGTCTTTAGCCTCTCCTCCTTTGAGCCCCGTTGCTCTTGGCTCCTCGTCTCTCTGGCCCAGTTCCTCTCCTGGTCTTGGGGCGCCGCCGTTGGGGCTAAAGGCAGTGGTGGTGCACAGAGAAAGGTTTCAGTGGTGATGGTCTCAACAGAATGTTTGCATCATGTGGGTTAGCATGGAGTGATGGAGGATCCATTGCAAAGACAAACAAGATGGCCCAGATTGGCCATTGGTTTCTCCCTCCTAAGAACTTCTGTTTAATAACTTTCTTATCCGTTCCCTACAATTATCCGTAAAATCCCATAAGGTCCAGTTTTTGTCATTGCAACGGGGTCATGTTCAGGGCAGCAATGACATGGAGGGGTCTTGTGTTGATAAGAGTAAGATGACATTTAAGAGTAAAGGTTAGAAGCAAGATAGCGGTTAGCATGAAGAGGACTCACATGGAGTTAGCAAAGACAAGACAACACTGAGAAGAAGGGCAGGAGATGGTGGAGAAGGTGATGGAGAAGCGGTCACACATCTTCAGGCGCAGGGATGGTTCCACTCTGGTTAGAGGCGTTTGATTGTGTTACATGGATGGATGACTGAAGATGAAATCACCTTTGTCTTGGACAGTGTTTGGGGCCGACTCAGCCTGTCTCGGACTGTCGGGAGCCTGGCCCTGCTCTGTTCAAAGAGAAAACAGTGAGGCGTGGCCTTTTCAGACCACACAAGGAAAAGTGCAGGGCGGGACTCCACCTGTATCGCTTGCATTTGTGGGAACCCGGTTTGCAAAGGCCTCAGCGCTGTTAGAAGAGGAGTAGACGATCTGCGCTGGACTAAAGACAAGCCCAGGACCGGGGCTTTCTATCAAACTATTAAGATGAGCAGTGTTCTGCAGCTCTATCGCTCTATCAGCGACTTTAGGACTTAAGGAGTGTCCAGCTTCGCAGCTTTGTCCAGCTCTATCAGGCTCACTTCTGACATCAAGGAGGTTCTCTATCTCTGCGCCGATCGGAGTCCCGTCTTTGTACCAACGGGCTCTGGCCACGGGATCGGAGATTTCAAACTGCTGAACGATGGATGTGGGCCCCACGCTCGGACCGGTCTTCTCCGCTTCAAGCAAAACAGTCACAGAAAACACTGAACATTCATCTATAACGTCACAAACATGAAATCCTACTGAGTTATGGCAACACAACTCAGAAACACAGAGACACGTTCAAAGCGACACACACAGTTAGTCATGACTTGGACGCACTACAAAACATAAAAAAATCACCTTGGTTTTGCATTACAACATCGTCAGGTGTTGGGTAACAGAGCAGGCCCCAGTTTGACGTTGCTGTGTGTTCTGTTAAAAGGCTCTCCTTCACTTTAGCTGCTTCACTTTGGCAGCTCAACACTTCAGTCAGGGTTGCGTTAAGCTGTGCTGACGCCTGGACCACACAATCCAGTTTTACACACATTTCTGTCGCACAAAAGTCATCGACCGTCTCCAAAGTGGGCGACAATGGCGAGGACGAAGCTACAGATGTGGTAGATATTACAAAGATTGTTTGGTAACGAAGAGGGGACAATGTACTCCAAAAATACCATGAGAAAAGGAGGTTAAAGACATTACACATTTAGAACATGGAAACCCAGGGACCAGGACAACATGTACATTGAGTAGTTGTTAGTTGGACTCTCAAAAACAGCTACACACTACCACAGAAGCAGTCACCTTTCTGATGCACAGAGACGGGGACAGTAGCGTCATCCTCGGTCTCACAGCGGTTTAACCCTGAATGCAAGATCTCCGCGGACGAAACAACGTGAATTTCTCTTTCTGTGACTTTAGGCTCATTCCGAATGACGTGTTTTCGCATTGGGGGCAGTGGCGATACGTTGTCTTTGAACCAGCAAATGGAAACGGCGGAGTCTGGGACCTCGTACTCCAGCTCCAGGGGTTCGACCGCCTCAAGAGACCTCGTCCGCTCAAAGACAGTGGGCGCAGGGATAGCTAGCATTGGGACATTTAAAACATCACAAGACATTGGAGTGAGATACAGGTTACAGAGCGAACAGAAGACTGAAGCAGCGGCGGTTAGACGCATCTACACAAACAGGTTATTACAGCGATAGCACAAGGGAATTACACTGGAGAAATCAGAAGATAGTAGCTAACAGGAAAAACAGACTTAAAACAGTAAACTAAAGAGAAGAACGTAGCAGGGAGTAGCTTCACTCATGGCGAAGGCCTCCATCTCGTATCCATAATGTTATTACTCTGTCTGGAATTCGTTCTTTCGTCTGAATGAGATAGAATCTGATTTAGGCAAACTTACTCTAGATCTGGGAGTTCTAAGAAGTAAATTACATTGAGCGATCCAGGTGCTAAACTGGGAAATAACATGGTCTTTGCATATGTTGTGGTTTAGTTCTGTGTCAAGGGTAAGAGGGGATTTTACTCCTGGGTTTAAAATCAGGATTGGAGGTCTCCATCTTTGCCTGTATTGTCTATGTTGGCGATATCTATCTTTAAAGACATATTTACTACATGACATAAAGGCAAATCATACTGACCAATTTGACCATAATGAGTCGATGTTTAGTCCTCTCCTGTTCTCTACATATGGCCAGACTATCTATGTACTGTGTGAATGTACAGGAGGTGTGCATAAGACATCTGTGACATACGAGAGATACAGGTATCTCCTGAGATGATGCAGAGGTCGGAGGCCCCTGCTTTAGAGTCTTTAGAGATCGCTGAGGAAAGACTTAAGCAGTTTTCTGCCTAAGTCCTGGATCTACAGCCTCAGTCCTGGATCTACAGCCTCAGTCCTGGATCTACAGCCTCAGTCCTGGATCTACAGCCTCAGTCCTGGGTCTACAGCCTCAGTCCTGGGTCTACAGCCTCAGTCCTGGGTCTACAGCCTCAGTCCTGGGTCTACAGCCTCAGTCCTGGATCTACAGCCTCAGTCCTGGATCTACAGCCTCAGTCCTGGGTCTACAGCCTCAGTCCTGGGTCTACAGCCTCAGTCCTGGGTCTACAGCCTCAGTCCTGGGTCTACAGCCTCAGTCCTGGGTCTTGTGGTTTGATTCCAGACATAGCAATAACATCAAGTGGGATTTTGTAAAGTTACAAAGAGCAGCTTTAGTTCAGCTGCAGCAGAGGGAGAAGTGTCACCTTGCACGTCCACCGTGAAGTCCAGCGAGTCGTCGCCCGTGGTGCAGGTGTAAACACCGGCGTGGGTCATCTCTGCCGCGGGGATGCACAGGGCCCGGGTGCTGCCTTCTGCCCACATCTGGCAACCTGCCTGTGCCCCGAGCTCCATGCCGTCCTGGAACCACTGCACTGGCGCCCCCACCTCAGACACCGAGCACTGCAGCCTCACAGGGAGACCCAGGGGAACGCACAGGGCTCGGGCTGTGTCCAGGGAGGTCAAGAGCACGGGCCGAGCTGCGGTTCACAGGCAACAAGGAGAGGCACGGGTGAGACGGGTGAGACAGGGGTGAGACAAGGGTAAGACAAGGGTGAGACAGGGGAAAGACAAGGGTGAGACAGGGGAAAGACACAGACACCGTGACCTAATGCACACAGCTAAAGAGCGGCCAGGTTAAAACAGATTTCATTCCATAGCAAAGAAATCAAGAAACAACGGCACACAATCTGTGATAAAAATAATTATTATTATTATTAGGCCTTGGTGCGCCACACAGAGTCCACGGCCAACAACTGTTTGTGTATCTCGGCCTTGAATGTCTTACATCTTTAGTAAAAACATAAATATTACAATAAAAAAGAAGAGGTAGAATCACACGAGGAATTATGGAGCGCCCCAGGGGTCAATGTTTGGTCTTTTTCTGTTCTCTACATACTGCCTTTCTGGTGCTTTGACTAAAGACACTGCTCCCTCTTCACCACAACAATCTGATACAGCAACAGCACAATGTATTATGTTTATTTGGCCCACATTTATCCATCATTACAGAAAATAACTCTACAACAGACGCTGCTCTGACCAAGACCGACCAAGTCTGACAGACTGGAACTCCTCCTGAGGAATGACCTCTGCTCCTGGAGAGGACCAGGACCAGGAGAGGACCAGGAGAGGACCAGGACCTCCATATTTCAAACTGTACCTTTCATACAGACATTTATCCATTCATACTGTACCTTGTCTCACACATTTGCCCAAAGGCACAACATCTCGAACATCACTGAGGGTTAGAGTTAAAGAGGTTTAAATAAAAACATGAATCAGCTCTGATTAAAGATGAAGCCAAAATATAAAACAAGACATAAGCTCTGGGCTGTTAATGCTGAGGTCAGAGGTCAGTGGGACACAGAGAGAGACAGAGAGGGACAGTGGGGGACAGAGGGGGACAGTGGGAGACAGAGGGGGACAGAGACAGAAAGGGACAGTGGGAGACAGAGGGGACAGTGAGAGACAGAGGGAGACAGTGGGAGACAGAGGGGGACAGTGGGAGACAGAGGGGGACAGTGGGAGACAGAGGGGGACAGTGGGAGACAGTGGGGGAAGGAGGGGGCCAGTGGGAGACAGAGGCGGACAGTGGGAGACAGAGGGGGACAGTGGAGGACAGTGGGGGACAGAGGGGGACAGTGGGAGACAGTGGGGGACAGTGGGAGACAGAGGGAGACAGTGGGAGACAGAGGGAGACAGAGGGAGACAGTGGGAGACAGAGGGGGACAGTGGGAGACAGAGGGGGACAGTGGGGGCAGGAGGGGGACAGTGGGAGACAGAGGGGGGACAGAGGGGGACAGTGGGAGACAGTGGGGGACAGTGGGGGACAGTGGGAGACAGTGGGAGACAGTGGGGGACAGAGGGAGACAGTGGGGGACAGAGGGGACAGTGGGGGACAGAGGGGGACAGTGGGAGACAGAGGGAGACAGTGGGGGACAGAGGCGGACAGAGGGAGACAGTGGGAGACAGTGGGGGACAGAGGGAGACAGTGGGGGACAGAGGGGGACAGAGGGGAGACAGTGGGGGACAGAGGGAGACAGTGGGGGACAGAGGGGGACAGTGGGAGACAGTGGGGGACAGAGGGAGACAGTGGGGGACAGAGGGGTTCACCTGTGACGTCCACAGAGAAGCTGACAGAGTCTCCTTTAGTCTTGCAGGTGTAGAGCCCAGAGTGGTGAGTCTGAGCCTCTGGGATCAGCAGAGTCCGGAGTCTGCCCTCGGACCTCAGGTCCAGGTCGCTGTGAGGAAGCACCTTAGAGCCGTCTTTGAGCCACTGCACCTGAGCCCCCTCCTCTGACACCTCACACTGTAAGACCAGGGGCCGACCACAGGGGACACGCCGGGCCCTGTCCGCCTCGGCCACCGACGAGAACCGCACCGGGGGAGCTAGGGCCAGCGCATCAGTTTCATCAGAACATAATAAGAATTATAACAAAGCATCCTCAGGATTCATGGACTCACAGACACAACAACAGACACAACAACAGACACAACAACAGACACAACAACAGACACAAGAACAGACACAAGAACAGACACAACAACAGACACAACAACAGACACAAGAAAGTAAAAAAACCCAAGAAGGAAACCATTCATAAGACATTTTAGACATTCTGAAAGTCATGTCTCCAAGGCCTCGCACCTAAGTACATCTGAACCAACTCTGACTCTGAGGAGCACAGGGACTGGCCTCCTGCTGGGACTCTGAGGAGCACAGGGACTGGCCTCCTGCTGGGACTCTGAGGAGCACAGGGACTGGCCTCCTGCTGGGACTCTGAGGAGCACAGGGACTGGCCTCCTGCTGGGACTCTGAGGAGCACAGGGACTGGCCTCCTGCTGGGACTCTGAGGAGCACAGGGACTGGACTCCTGCTGGTTCCAGAGTCAGGACTAAACATGAGGAGGCAGTGTTTCAGATTCATGCAGCTAAAATCTGGAAGTTTCTTCTCTGAGAATGTTCAAATCTAACAAAGGGCATGTATCTTTACTCTTTATAATGTTCTGTGACTGTGATGATTGAACCAGAGAGAGACCCGAGAGAGACCAGAGAGAAAGACCAGAGAGAGACCAGAGAGAGAGACCAGAGAGAGACCAGAGAGAGAGACCAGAGAGAGACCAGAGAGAGACTAGAGAGAGACCAGAGAGAGACCAGAGAGAGACCAGAGAGAGAGACCAGAGAGAGACCAGAGAGAGACCAGAGAGAGAGACCAGAGAGAGAGACCAGAGAGGGACCAGAGAGAGAGACCAGAGAGAGACTAGAGAGAGACCAGAGAGAGACCAGAGAGAGACCAGAGAGAGAGACCAGAGAGAGACCAGAGAGGGAGACCAGAGAGAGACCAGAGAGAGACCAGAGAGGGAACAGAGAGAGACCAGAGAGAGACCATAGAGAGACCAGAGAGGGACCAGAGAGAGACCAGAGAGGGAGACCAGAAATACAGAGACTCCTCATCCTATCTCTAAGGGAGCACTCGGTCTGTGATCTCGTCCGTTCGGTCCTAAAGCTCAGGACAGATCTGAGGTCAGATTATCAACAGTAAAATCTCTTTACCTTCCACCTCCACGTTGAAGCGGATGACGTCATCGATGGCGTCACAGCAGTACACGCCGGAGTGGGAGAACTCTGCTGATTGGATGACGATGCGTCTCATGGTGCCCTCCGATTGGATGTGGAGACCCTCGCTGGTCTGAATCTCCACCCCGTTCTTGTACCAGTGCACGGGCGCCGCGGGGTCCGACAGCTCGCAGTACAGCACGATCGGGTTCCCCATCTCCACAAACTTGTTCCTGTCCATCTCCGACAAAGAAGAGAACTTCACCAGAGGAGCTGAGGGCCAGAGAGATTAGACCAGAATTATGAGACGACAGGGCGACAGCAGCTCAGTTTGTAGAGCATTGGCCTTTGAGCCAGAGGGTCGTGGGTTCAAGCCCAACCTTCACCATCGACTCCCACTGATATCTGCTGTCGTTGTGTCCTTGGCAAGACACTTAAACTCTGGGAACACCAGCCACAGTGGGGCGGCTGCGGCTGTAAAGTGCGAAACTGCTGTTGTGTCCTTAGGCAAGACACTTCACCCCCATTGCCTAGAATGAGTCTGTTGTGTGTGTGTGAATGGTTGGTGGTGGTCGGAGGGGCCAATGGCGCATACTGGTTGCCTAGCAGTGTGCCCCAGGGCAGCTGTGGCTACAGTAGTAGTTAATCACCACTGTGTATGGAGAGAATGAATAATGACATGTAAAGCGTCTTTGAGTGTCCAGAAAAGCGCTATATAAAACCGATGCATTTAAGATTCGGCCTGGATTATGAGACTACACCTGAGATTAGACCTGGATTATGAGACTACACTTGAGATTAGACCTGGATTATGAGACTACACTTGAGATTAGACCTGGATTATGAGACCACATCAGAGATTACAGATTACAGACCATACAACAGCTCCATGGTCTAACCGCAGTCCTTCACCTTGGATGTAGAGGGCGGCAGAGTCCCGGATCCCGTATGCAATGAAGGTAATCTCGGCCCCGTTGTCGGAGTCGCGTACGCCTCGGATCCTGAGTGACTGGTGCGTACGTGTGCGGCGCGTTGAGAACCTCTCGTCCTCCTGGATCTGAGTCCCGTTCAGGAACCAGGTCCCGATCACAGACGCTGTCAGCTCAATGGAGAAGATCGCATCCTGGCCCTCAGGGACCAGGGCATCCTGCAGCGGGGCCTGGATCCTGGCCACAGGGACTGAGGAGGAGAGGAGGAGGTGTCTCACTCAGATCCCCAGTGTCCCCCCCTCTCACCCAGATGAACAGAGCCTCCCCCCTCCCCCCCCCCTCACCCAGATGAACAGAGCCCCCCCCCTCCCCCCCCCCCCCCCCCCCCCTCCCCCCGCCCGCTCTCACCCAGATGAACAGTCTCCCCCCTCCCCCCGCCCGCTCTCACCCAGATGAACAGAGTCTCCCCCCTCCCCCCGCCCGCTCTCACCCAGATGAACGGAGTCTCCCCCCTCCCCCCCGCCCGCTCTCACCCAGATGCACGGTCCTGGGGAACTCCACGTTGGCGCTCTTGCCGTACTTGTTGAGGCTGCAGATCCTGAACCTGAAGTCTGCCTCACAGGGAACGCTGTCCCCCAGGATCTCCACAGACCGCGCTGAGTCTGTGGTGAGGCATTGCAGCCACTCCTGCGACCCGGTGCCCACCTCCTGCCGCTCCAGCACGTACCCCGACGGAGGGTTCTTACGGCAGTCCCCCGCCGGGACCCAGGACAGCAGCGCCGCGTTCGCCCTCTCCGTGTTTATCTGCACCGAGACCGGGGCGCTGGGCGGGCTGTGGCGGGCGGCTGAGACCGGAAACACAGAGGCTTTAGACACAGACTGAGGCTTTAGACACAGAGTGAGACTTTAGACACAGAGTGAGACTTTAGACACAGACTGAGACTTTAGACACAGACTGAGACTTTAGACACAGACTGAGACTTTAGACACAGACTGAGACTTTAGACACAGACTGAGGCTTTAGACACAGACTGAGGCTTTAGACATAGACTGAGACTTTAGACACAGACTGAGGCTTTAGACACAGACTGAGGCTTTAGACACAGACTGAGGCTTTAGACACAGACTGAGGCTTTAGACACAGACTGAGACTTTAGACACAGACTGAGGCTTTAGACACAGACTGAGACTTTAGACACAGAGTGAGGCTTTAGACACAGACTGAGGCTTTAGACACAGACTGAGGCTTTAGACACAGACTGAGGCTTTAGACACAGACTGAGACTTTAGACACAGACTGAGGCTTTAGACACAGACTGAGACTTTAGACACAGACTGAGGCTTTAGACACAGACTGAGGCTTTAGACACAGACTGACACTTATGACCCTCCAACCCTCCCCCTGACCCTTCCCTCTCTGACCCTCACCCTGACACTCTCCCTCTGACCCCCTCCCCTCTCTAACCTCTGACTCTTCCCTTTCTGACCCCCTCCCCTCTCTGACCTTTGACCCTGAGCTGGGAGCTGGTCTTGGAGCGGTCCACGTAGAACATGACCTGGCCCGTGTCCTGGGGGTTGGTGTTGACGAAGACGAGGATGTGCGTTCGGCCGAAGGACTTGAGGATGGTCTGGTGCGTCTCCTTCAGCTCCACGCCGTCTTTGTACCAGTGGATCTCCATCTCCTCCTTCTCCACCTCCACACAGAACGCCGCGTTCTCCCCCTCCAGCACGTCCACCTTGCGGGGGAGCTTCCTCAAGATGGTGCCTGAGGAGGAGCAGGAGAAGAGGGTGAGGGGGAGAGAATGAGGAGCAGATGGGGAGGAGAGTGTGAGGATGAGAGTGAAAGGAGGGGGAAGAGGTGAGGAGGAGTGGGAGAGGAGGAGGAGAGAGTGAGGAGCAGATGGAGAGGAGAGTGTGAGGAGGAGTGTGAGGAGGAGGGGGAAGAGGAGGAGTAGAAGTAGAAGGAGGCAAGAGTGAGGAAGAGGAGAAAAGGAAGAGAAGGGGGTGATGAGAGAGTGAGGAAGAGGAGAGGGTGAGGAGGAGGCGGAGAAGATGAGGAGGAGGGGGAGAGCAGGAGGAGGAGGAAAGAGTGAGGAGGAGGAGGAAAGGAGGAGAAAAGGGTAATGAGAGAGTGAGGAAGAGAAGGAGAGAGTGAGAAGGAGAGTGAGGAGTGCTAAAATGCTAACATGCTAAGGCCCTGTTTGTGGTCTCCTCTCTCTCTTCCTCCCCTGGTGCGCCCCCCCCCCTGGCCTCGCTCCCCTGACCTCCCTCCCCGTCTCTTCCTCCCCTGGTGCCCCTCCCTTGGTCTTCCTCTCCCTCTCTCCCTCCCCTGGCCTCCCTCCCCTGACCTCCTTGGGCGGTACGGTGGCTGAGTGGATAGCACTCGGCAAGAATTGGAGCTGATGGTCCAGTGTGTTCTGGACTCACTTCTGTCATCACCGTCTGTGGAAGGATTGGAACAATATCTGACTCTGAACATTGGAAAGTGCTTTGGGTCTGTACCTTGGTCTGTAAAATGTGCTATATAAATAAACATTACTTACTTACTTACTTACTCCTTCCCCTCTCTCCCACCCCTGGTCTCCCACCCCTGGTCTCCCTCCCCTGGCCTCCCTCCCCCTCTCTCCCACCCCTGGCCTCCCTCCCCCTCTCTCCCCCTCACCTCTCACAGCCACCTCAGCGATGCTCCTCCCCCCGTCCGGCAGCTCGCACAGGTAGATTCCGTCGTCGTCGACCCCAATGTCTCTGATGGTCAGTCTCCTCTTGGTCCCCCACTGTTCCATGCCGTACTTGTCCCCTGGTTGCAGCCTGCGGTCCTCCAGGTACCAGGTGATGGGGACCGAGTCTTCTGGTACCTCACACTCCAACACGGCCAAGTCCCGCTCCCACACCTCCAGGTCGATCAGCGGCTGTTTGAACCGGACAGGAGGCTCTGAGGAGAGACCAGGAGTAAGACCCAAGACTAGAGACCAGAGACTAGGGCACCAAAATGAGGGAGCACATAACTCCGGTGTTAAAATCACTCCACTGGCTCCCTGTGGAGTACAGAATAAAGTTTAAAATCCTTCTCCTAACATATAAAGCCATAAATGGCTTGGCTCCTTCTTATCTCCAAGACACGTTAGTGTCGTATCAACCAAGTCGAGCGTTGCGCTCACAAAACGCCAGACGTCCTAAGGTCTCAAAAAGCACTGTCAGTGGCAGAGCATTTAGCTCCAAGCTCCTTTACTTGTCATCGTGTGGACTTTTTGGATTATTTTAACTTGGTTTTATTTACTTTATTAGCTCTTGTATTTTGAGTGTGATTCCTGTGTGTCCTGTTGATTGTTAGCCCCGCCCTGATGTGATCCACCTGTGTCTGCTGTGTGTGTGTTTATACCCTGTGCTTTGTTGTTGTCCGTCCATTGTCTCTACCAAGTTTGTCTAGTTTTTCACTTCTGGACTTTTGTGCTTTTTGTTTCTCTGGATTTCGATTTTTATTAAATTACATTCGACTTTCAGTCCTGCATTTTGGGTTCCCTATTTTTTCAGTTCTCACGTGACATTACTGTGGAATCAGCTCCCCATCCACGTTAAGGGAGCAGACAGCCTTAAAACACTCTAATTTAGCATTTGGTTAGGTTGTTTGTCTAGTCCGGTCTGGTCTGGTCCAGTCTTGGAGTCTATGTGTATGGGAGCCGGTCCGCTGCATCTTCAACCCTACGTTCTAAACTAGGTTTATAACAGTCCTCTTTAGTTTAGCATATGGCTAGGAAGGTAAGACTCAGGGAAGGCTAAACTCCTCAGACTGTCAGTCAAGCTGCATAGGGAGCCCCCTGCTGGAGAAGTTTGGTAACAGCATTATCCTCTCCTCTTTCCTACTTTACCTGTTTAGCATTATTAGGATTTTGACTGTAGTTTGTTCATTGCTATTCACCCGTTGTCCCATTGTCCTCTGGACCTGGCCTCCTCCATCTACACCTGCAGACTGCCCCGCCCGACCCGCCTGGGAGTGCTTCAGTCCTGCACCGGACCTGTCCACGTTCAGCGGCCGCTGGTCCACGTTCTGTAGCTTAGGTCCTGGATCTACAGCCTAAGTCCTCGTTCTACAGTCTGAGTCCTGGATCTACAGCCTAAGTCCTCGTTCTACAGTCTGAGTCCTGGATCTACAGTTTAAGTCCTCGTTCTACAGTCTTGTATTAGGGAAATACAACATTAAATTGTATTGCATTGTTAGATTAGGGACCAGGGGTAAGACCAAGACCAGAGACCAGAGACCAGAGACAAGGGACCAGAGACAAGGGACCAGGTTTGACCAGGACGAGAGACTAGAGACCAGCGAAAGAAGACCATAGAGCAGAGATAAAAAACCAGAGACAAGAGACCAGGACCAGAGACCAGAAGTTGGACCAAGACCAGCGAGCAGTGATCTGGGACCAGGAGCTAGACCTGGTCCTCCAAAAACGTTAAAAATAATTAATCCAGTGAAAATAAAACAGAAGATTTAACAATCACCATCTTTCACTAAACAGACGGACAATGCACGAAGCGTTGACGTCCCCATGAATGAAGGCCTCTGATTGGTCAGTCCTTATATGGCTCATATCTGGATTTACAAAGACAGAGAGCGCGATAAACCACAGATTCAAGGCCATAAAGGTGATGTCACACAAACGTTCCTGAGCTAGAGGAGTTTACGTTTACATGGAAGTCAATAGGACCTAGAGATAGTAGCTTCATAGAGCTAGCGGGTTAGCATTGTCCATCTGTATACAGCCTTGCTGCAAAGCTACAGATGTCAAACAAATGCCCATATAAGGCTCTAGTTTATGTTCAAATCGACCTTTCTGCATCAAGGCAAACACTGTGGTGATGTCACATGGTGGTGATGTCACACAGTGGTGATGTCACACTCCTCACCCTTCACGGTCAGGTGCACGGCGCTCAGAGTCTGTCCCGCTGTGTTGGAGGCGGCGCACACATAGACTCCATTGTCCTTCTGTTTGCAGTAGAGTACTTTGAGCGTGAAGTATCCCTCGCGGTCCTCGTAGAGCAGATACCGCCTCCCGGAGAGGATCAGCCGCCCGTCCTTCCTCCAGATGATCTCGGGTTTGGGTTTTCCCGTCACAAAGCAGCGGAACTTGGCGTGCTTCCCCTCAGTCACGGCGAACATCTTCACCTTCGCTGTCTTCGTTACCGTGTCGCCCACTCGGTTTGGTGCCGATCGGCCGCCGCCGCGACCACCACCGGACTTCCACTGACCGTTAGTGTAGCCGTTTCTGAGGGAGACAAGCGTTGGTGTTAGAGACCAGAGAGAGACCAGAGAGAGACCAGAGCGAGACCAGTGAGACCAGAGAGAGACCAGTGAGAGAGACCAGAGAGACCGGAGAGAGACCAGTGAGAGAGACCAGAGAGACCGGAGAGAGACCAGAGAGAGAGACCAGAGAGACCGGAGAGAGGCCAGAGAGAGACCAGTGAGAGACCAGAAAGAGACCCTCTGTCCTCAGTCCTTACCCTCTCTGTCCCTCGTCCTCATGCCCTGGTCCTGCGTCCACCAGGAGGACGGCCCCCGCCAGCTCCTCCCCAAACTCGTTCCTGGCCGTGCAGGTGTAGACCCCTCCGTCTGGGGCTCGTGTTTTGAAGATCTTGAGCTGGAACCAGCCTCCGTCCTGAGAGCCAACGCTGAAGTGAGTGCTCTCGAAGATCTCCGTCAGCTTCTTACCGTCTTTCTCCCAAACCACATCAGGCTTTGGGTTTCCCCAGACCTGAGGGGGGAGGAACGGGGGAGAGGGTGAGGGAGCGAAGCTATGGGAGGGAAGGAATGAGAGTTGAGAGTTTCTGGTTCCTCTGGTCTATGTTTAGTCTCTTTCTGGTTTCTCTCTGGTCTACCTCTGGTCTACCTCTGGTCTCCCTCTGGTCTCCCTCTGGTCTCCCTCTGGTCTCCCTCTGGTCTCCCTCTGGTCTCCCTCGGGTCTCCCTGTGGCCTCCCTCTGGTCTCCCTCTGGTCTCCCTCTGGTCTCCCTCTGGTCTCCCTCTGGTCTCCCTCTGGTCTCTCTCTGGCCTCCCTCTGGTCTCCCTCTGGTCTCCCTCTGGTCTCCCTCTGGTCTCCCTCTGGTCTCCCTCGGGTCTCCCTGTGGCCTCCCTCTGGTCTCTCTCTGGTCTCCCTCTGGTCTCCCTCGGGTCTCCCTCTGGTCTCCCTCTGGTCTCCCTCTGGTCTCCCTCGGGTCTCCCTGTGGCCTCCCTCTGGGTTCCCTCTGGTCTCTCTCTGGTCTCTCTCTGGTCTCTCTCTGGTGTCCCTGTTGTCTCCCTGTGGTCTCCCTCTGGTCTCCCTCTAGTCTCCCTCTAGTCTCCCTCTAGTCTCCCTCTGGTCTCCCTCCGGTCTCCCTCCGGTCTCCCTAGAGTTTCGCTTTTCAGCCCGAGCCCGAGCAGGCCCGAGGCCCGACCTGAGTTCGGGCCGGGCTCGGGCCTCATTTGGCGCTCAGCTGTCGGGTTCGTGCCGGGCTCGGGCTTCTTTTTTTAAATATATCTTTCTTTTTTGTTATTATTATAATTATTTTTAAATGATTTTTATACATAATGATTTGCATATATATATATATTAATAACAATGTCCGTTGATTGACAACAAGTTATTAAAAAAAGTGAATATATTAATGACACCGTAACCAGCGTGTCCTACAGCAGCAGCGAGCCGTGAACGCATCATCCCCGTGTCTCCTGCTGCTGTGGTCAACAGCGAACAGGAACAATAGTAGAAATGGATCAAGTGGAGACAAAACAAATTCAAAAGTGGAGACTAAACTTGCAATTGGAAGGTGAGTGCGTACAACGGGAAATCAGATGTGTCGGGTTCTGTCGGGCTCGGGCCTGTTATACAGCGTTCATTGGTCGAGCTTATACGGGCTCGGGCTTAACATTAGCGGGCTCGGGCCGGGTCGGGCTTCATTTTTCAGGCCCGAACGAAACTCTACTGTAGGTCTCCCTCTGGTCTCCCTCTGGTCTCCCTCTGGTCTCCCTCTGGTCTCCCTCTAGTCTCCCTCTAGTCTCCCTCTAGTCTCCCTCTAGTCTCCCTCTAGTCTCCCTCTGGTCTCCCTCTGGTCTCCCTCTGGTCTCCCTCTGGTCTCAGACCTTGCAGGAGAACACAGCGTCCTCCCCTCTCCCTGCTCTGGTGGACAGTGGTTTGATGAGGAAGCGAGGCTTGTTCTCTTCCCTCAGCTCCTGCTCCTGCGCCTCCCCCTCCACCTTGAGGGTGGCGGCGGCGTACGTCTCTCCGATGCTGTTCTTGGCTTTACAGATGTACTGCCCGCTGTCCTCCACCGTCACCGCGGCGATGATCAGGTTGTACACGTTACCGTCCTCGAACACACGGTACCGACCCCGCGCCTGGATCAGATCACATTCAGTTTGGTTTGCTATTTACAGTAAAACCACATTAGAAACATGTTAAAGAGTGAGAAACCATTCATTCACCAGAGAGAGACCAGAGAGAGACCAGAGAGAGACCAGAGAGAGACCAGAGAGAGACCAGAGAGAGACCAGAGAGAGATCAGAGAGAGACCAGAGAGAGACCAGAGAGAGACCAGAGAGAGACACAGAGAGAGACACAGAGAGAGACACAGAGAGAGACCAGAGAGAGACATGAGAGAGACCAGAGAGAGACCAGAGAGAGACCAGAGAGAGACATGAGAGAGACCAGAGAGAGACCAGAGAGAGACCAGAGAAAGAGGGAGACCAGAGAGAGACCAGAGAGAGATCTAGTGCCTTGTTCAGACTGATAGCAGCTTGTGTAAAGACGCTGTCAGCTGTCAGACAACAATATGTTCTGTCAGAGAGAAGAAGCTGGAACATGGCTCTTCCAGGGGCCATAATAGTCATGGATTATGTAAACAGCCGGATGTGTAGGAACCTTGATGGTGTCGTTGTTGCGCTCCCAGATCACAGCAGGTCTTGGGTCGCCTCCGATCTGACACTTGAGGACCGCGTCAGCCCCGCTCTGCACCAGCACGGGCCGCGGGTACGCCAGGAACCGCGGGGCGCCCCCAAACACATCCATCACCACGGCAACAGGGGGTCAGGTCACCACGGCCACAGGGGGTCACAGTCAAGACCTGGAAAACAAACCAGATGTAAGAAGACCTGTAAAGCTGGGGCACATCAGAACCAAGCCCCAGGTCTCCAAGATCAGCCTTGGGTCTACAGCCTCAGTCCTGGGTCTACAGCCTCAGTCCTGGGTCTACAGCCTCAGTCCTGGGTCTACAGCCTCAGTCCTGGGTCTACAGCCTCAGTCCTGGGTCTACAGCCTCAGTCCTGGGTCTACAGCCTCAGTCCTGGGACTACAGCCTCAGTCCTGGGTCTACAGCCTCAGTCCTGGGTCTACAGCCTCAGTCCTGGGTCTACAGCCTCAGTCCTGGGTCTACAGCCTCAGTCCTGGGTCTACAGCCTCAGTCCTGGGTCTACAGGCTCAGGGTTTCAGGTTAATGCACATATAAATGCAATTGAGTTGAGTCTGTAATTAGCTGTTAGCCCGAAGAGCAGCACATAACTACTGACAGAAAGGGTCTTGTCTTGTGAAAGATGATTAACCTAAACCTGTTCCTCTTCGACAGGAGGGGGGAGGAAGGGGGAGGAGGGGGGAGGAGAGTGTGTGTGGAGCTTTGTGACACCTGAGTTGTGTCTGTTTTTAGGCGTCTATAAAAAACTTCATTGAAATACTGCACCAGCTGCAGCTCTTGGGCTCACAGCAGACCACACCCACACAGAGGCCACGCCCACACTGAGGCCACGTGTGTCTGTCCTGTGTGTGTGTGTGTGTGTGTCCTGCATGTGTGTGTGTGTGTATGTCCTGTCTCTGTGTGTGTCCTGTCTGTGTGTGTGTGTCTGTGAGTGTGTGTGTGTGTGTGTGTGTGTGTCTGTCAGTGTGTGTGTGTGTCTGTGTGTGTGTCCAGTGTGTGTGTGTGTGCCCTGTGTGTGTCTGTCAGTGTGTGTGTGCACTTGTTTTCAACTACTGGTGGGTTCCATAACCTGAGATTCCACTCACGTCATGGGGACTGGTTTTACGTGGTGGGGCCCGAACACCGGACCCCACTGGTCCAAGCTTAATAATCAATGGGTAATGCTTTTCTAACGGTCCTTATGCAGTCTCTGTAAAAATATGGAAAGGACCCCTGGAGGTTTACTTTCCTGAAAAAAGTGTGTTATGTGTCGGAACCCTGGTGGTGGGTTGCGGGATATCAAGGAGGGGCACACTGGGGCAATTTCAGTCCAGCAGGCTGGAGCCAATCATGGAGCAGCACAACAGAGGAAATCAGGTGTCAGGCTAGAAAAAGGTGCAAGTGTGTGGTTCATTAGGCTGCAGCCAATCACAGAGCAGCACACTGAAGCGCACGCTTACAAACCACTGGTAAGTGCTGACTACAAGTCATGACTTCAAATTGTTATATAGAATGATTACAAATTATTTGTTGTTTGTGCAGCTTAGTCAAGAGTCCCTAATTGATGAAGTCGACTCAGATTCTGACGATTTAACTGTCAAGAAGAAACCTGGAAAAAAGTATGGAAAAAGAAAAATCAAAAACACTTTTCTTCAAGACTCGGAAAGTGACGAACCAAAGGCAAATAAGATTGTTATCATGCAGCTGCAAAAGAAGAAAAATGGGGGGCGAGTTTATAGCAAGAGACACTTCTGCCTCTACTGTTCAATGTCCTGCCACAAAATGTCCCGTCATTTGACTAGAAAACATGGAAATGAAAGTGACGTAGCCAGAGCATTGGCTCTACCTGTGAAATCTAAAGCACGTAAACTTCCCTTTGATTTGATCAGGAATAGTGGAAACCGTGAGCACAATGTTGAGGTTTTAAAGGCCGGCATTGGAACTTTAGTCCCAGCTAAACAGCCAAATTGCCCAGTTAAATCCAGTGAGTTTTTGCACTGTATAGACTGTGGGGCATTGCTTAAGCGAAAGTCGCTGTGGAGGCATGTGGCCAGGTGCCGGCTTTCACAGAAAGATGCCCAGGCTAAACCAGGCTAAACCAGGTAGAAGTAGGGTCCAGTCCCTCTGCTCCCTAGCCCAGCCTGTACCGGAGGGCATCAGCAAAAAGCTGTGCTCTTTAATTTCGGCAATGCATCAGGATGAGGTCACGGGTGTTGTCAAAGCAGAAAAGGGGATTCTGAGACTCGGAGAGCACCTGTACTTAAAACACGGGCATGATAAGACTAAGCATGATTACATTAGGCAGAAAATGAGAGAAGTCGGTAGGTTAATTAACGAAGCAAAAACTGCAGGGAAACTGAAAACAATGAAGGATTTCTTTATTCCTTCCAACTTTAACCATGTGATTGATGCAGTCAGGTCTGTGGCTGGATATGATGAGGAAACAAATCAATACAAGACTCCATCCTTGGCCCTCAAACTCGGCCATAGCCTCAGAAAGCTAGCAGATATTCTTGAATGTGACTCAAAAATGGAGCATTGTGTTGATGAACTATTTATTAAAAACCTCCAAAGAAGCCGGCTGCTTTTTGAGAAGAGGTGGGACGTCTGTGTTTCTTCTGCTGCCCTACAGACCCTCCGGCAAGCCAAGTGGAACACTCCGGACCTGCTCCCTCTGACTGAGGACGTTAGAGCCATGCATGCACATATTGAGGTATGTCGACCTGAATATGTGCAAACCCTAATAAGTGAGCCAACGTCTAAGCATTGGTCTAAACTGGCAGTTTTGACTCTTTGTGAGGTCATTATTTTCAATCGAAGAAGGGAAGGTGAGGTTTCAAAGATGCCACTGACAGCCTTTACCTTAAGAAGTAAGACTGGGATCCATTCTGACATTGCTCTGGGACTGTCCCAACTTGAGAAAAAGCTGTGTCAGCATTTTCAACGCATTGAAATTAAAGGGAAAAGAAGTCGGAAAGTGCCGGTTCTTTTGACTCCTGAAATGATTGCTTGGATGGAGGTGCTGGTGGAGAACAGAAGGGCCTGTTCCATCTCTGACCATAACCCATACTTCTTCTCCCGCCCGGGCGCAGACACCCACATCAGGGGATCAGACTCCCTACGCCAGGTAGCCAAAGAATGTGGTGCGGTGCATCCAGAGATGCTATCCTCAACCAAACTTAGAAAGCACATAGCTACTATGTCTACAGTTCTCAATATGAAAGAGAATGAGATGGACATACTTGCCAACTTCCTCGGCCATGACATTCGCATCCACAGACAATATTACAGACTACCAGAGGGGACACTGGAGCTGGCCAAAATCAGCAAAGTGTTAATGGCCATGGAGCAGGGAAGAGTGACGGAATTCGAAGGAAAGGGCCTCGACCAGATACAAATTGAGCCTGAAGGTAATTCTTGATATTATTAAAATATGTATAATTTTTTTCCCCTAAAGGCCACTTGTATTTTTATTTTCTGTGCGACAGGGAGAGCAGTAGAGATCCTCTCACAAACGGACGGGCTAAAAGAAACTTCAAGCGGAGAACCTTCAACCATTCATCCAGATGCACCCCATGGTAGTGGCAGTGCCCCTTCTGGTAAGTGTACCAGGTGGGGGATTACAGCCAGGCTGCTTGGTCCTAACCCTGGGAGTGTATATTGCTAATATATTTTTATTTCTCTCCCTAGAACGTGTAAGAAAGCCATGGTCTGCATCTGAGGTGAAGGCTGTGGAGAAGACCATGACACCTTTCATACAGACTGGAAAGGTCCCTGGGAAGTCTCACTGCCTGGCCTGCATTAATGCCTCACCAGATGACCTTAGACATCGGACATGGAGTGGCATTAAATTCTATGTCAAAAATAGAATCACTGCAATTCGAAAAAAAAATCAAAAATAAAATTCCTTTAAAAGAGTTGTTTGTTTTCTATTGACTGTTTTGTATTACTTAAAGTAGTCCCAGTAAAAAAAGATTATGTCTATGGGTCCCATTCTGAACGGCCCTGTCAAAGGGACCCACCAGTTAACAAAAACGTGTATGTGTCTGTGTGTGTGTTCCTCTGATGAGGACAGTATTGCTCCTTTGAACCAATGTATTGTGTTTGTTATTATTCTATTTCCTGATTTTGAACAGTTTGATTTTCTAATCTGTTGTTGGTGAATCCACAACTTTGTGAAGTCCTTTGAGACGACTGTGTAGAACCTGTTGCAATCCACCTGCTGGAGTTAGACCCTGTGTGTGAATATTATTATGATAAAGGTTAAAGCTGCACTAACTGACTTTATTTTTTTATTCATTACAAAAAGTCTATCCATGTCCATGCAGTGCATTGGGATATACGTCCTTTAGAAGAAAAAGTAGCTCAGATTTGTGCTGGCGTGACATTATATTTTAGATCGAGTTTTGATGAAACAAGGAAGAGAATGTGTTTCGGGTCGCAGATTGTGACCAATCACAGCGCACCACTGGCCCCCACTCTCGTGAGAAATCTACAGGTCTGTTAGCATAGACGGCTGAGTTAGCACAACAAGCGGCGGAGCGAACCTGAAGCTTCCTCGTCTTCGTCACCGGTTACTGCTTACACAGCGAAACAGCCATCCAAAAGAAAGTCCCGTTCCTCCGCACTTCCTGGTTCTATCGTTCTATGGTCACGCCATCCACGTGCAAATCCATATCCATGTATTATCCATATTGGGAGACGCTAGCTCCGTCAACAACAGTGGGTGTGTGTGGGGGGCGATAGCTTCGTGGGTGCGGGGAGGGGAGGAGAAAGAGCGAGGCCAGCGAGTCTGCGGCTTCAAAATCCCAAAGTCAGTTAGTGCAGCTTTAAGATCCAAAGCCACAGGAGTCTCACGCTGCTCTCTGATTGGTCAATCTGCTGATAACTGCCAACTGCAGAAGACACTCAATCACCCGTCTGTAACACACTCTCTCTCACACACACACACACACACACACACACACACACACACACACACACTTATCTGTAGATGTATCACACTGACACAAAAACAACAACTTATTCTTGTATTTCCCTAAATCACAACAGCATCATCTCAGAAACTTCACAAAGCCATTGAAATCACATGTTTATAAATGTCATACATGTGACAAATGTCATACATGTGACAAATGTCACACATGTTGATAAATGTCAAACATGTGATAACTGTCATACATGTTGATAAATGTCACACATGTGATAAATGTCATACATGTGATAAATGTCATACATGTGATAAATGTCACACATGTGATAAATGTCGCACATGTGATAAATGTCATACATGTTGATAAATGTCATAGATGCTGATAAATGTCATACATGTGATAAATGTCACATATGTGATAAATGTCATACATGTGATAAATGTCATACATGTTGATAAATGTCATACATGTGATAAATGTCATACATGTGATAAATGTCACACATGTGATAAATGTCATACATGTGATAAATGTCATACATGTTGATAAATGTCATACATGTGATAAATGTCACACATGTGATAAATGTCATACATGTGATAAATGTCATACATGTTGATAAATGTCACATATGTGATAAATGTCTAACATGTGATAAATGTCATACATGTTGATAAATGTCACACATGTGATAAATGTCATACATGTGATAAATGTCACACATGTGATAAATGTCATACATGTGATAAATGGCATACATGTTGATAAATGTCATACATGTTGATAAATGTTATACATGTGATAAATGTCATACATGTGATAAATGTCACACATGTGATAAATGTCATACATGTGATAAATGTCATACATGTTGATAAATGTCACATATGTGATAAATGTCATACATGTGATAAATGTCATACATGTGATAAATGTCACACATGTGATAAATGTCATACATGTGATAAATGTCACACATGTGATAAATGTCACACATGTTGATAAATGTCATACATGTTGATAAATGTCATACATGTGATGAATGTCACACATGTTGATAAATGTCATACATGTTGATAAATGTCATACATGTGATAAATGTCACACATGTGATAAATGTCATACATGTGATAAATGTCATACATGTGATAAATGTCATACATGTGATAAATGTCATACATGTGATAATGTCATACATGTGATGAATGTCAGACATGTTGATAAATGTCATACATGGGATAAATGTCACACATGTGATAAATGTCATACATGTTGATAAATGTCATACATGTGATAAATGTCACACATGTTGATAAATGTCATACATGTGATAAATGTCACACATGTGATAAATGTCATACATGTTTATAAATGTCACACATGTGAACAATGTCACACATGTGATAAATGTCATACATGTTGATAAATGTCACACATGTGAACAATGTCACACATGTGATAAATGTCATACATGTGATAAATGTCATACATGTTGATAAATGTCACACATGTGATAAATGTCATACATGTGATAAATGTCATACATGTGATAAATGTCACACATGTGATAAATGTCATACATGTGATAAATGTCATACATGTTGATAAATGTCATACATGCTGATAAATGTCATACATGTGATAAATGTCACATATGTGATAAATGTCATACATGTGATAAATGTCATACATGTTGATAAATGTCATACATGTGATAAATGTCATACATGTGATAAATGTCACACATGTGATAAATGTCATACATGTGATAAATGTCATACATGTGATAAATGTCACACATGTGATAAATGTCATACATGTGATAAATGTCATACATGTTGATAAATGTCATACATGTGATAAATGTCATACATGTGATAAATGTCATACATGTGATAAATGTCTAACATGTGATAAATGTCATACATGTGATAAATGTCACACATGTGATAAATGTCATACATGTGATAAATGTCACACATGTGATAAATGTCATACATGTGATAAATGTCATACATGTGATAAATGTCACACATGTGATAAATGTCATACATGTGATAAATGTCATACATGTGATAAATGTCACACATGTGATAAATGTCATACATGTGATAAATGTCATACATGTGATAAATGTCATACATGTTGATAAATGTCATACATGTGATAAATGTCATACATGTGATAAATGTCATACATGTTGATAAATGTCATACATGTGATAAATGGCATACATGTGATAAATGTCACGCATGTTGATAAATGTCATACATGTTGATAAAAATGTCATACATGTTGATAAATGGCATACATGTGATAAATGGCATACATGTGATAAATGGCATACATGTGATAAATGTCATACATGTTGATAAATGTCATACATGTGATAAATGTCATACATGTGATAAATGTCATACATGTGATAAATGTCATACATGTGATAAATGTCATACATGTGATAAATGTCATACATGTGATAAATGTCACACATGTGATAAATGTCATACATGTTGATAAATGTCACACATGTGATAAATGTCACACATGTGATAAATGTCATACATGTGATAAATGTCACACATGTGATAAATGTCATACATGTGATAAATGTCAAACATGTGATAAATGTCATACATGTTGATAAATGTCACACATGTTGATAAATGTCACACATGTGATAAATGTCATACATGTTGATAAATGTCATACATGTTGATAAATGTCACACATGTGATAAATGTCACACATGTTGATAAATGTCATACATGTGATAAATGTCATACATGTAATAAATGTCTTACATGTGATAAATGTCACACATGTGATAAATGTCATACATGTGATAAATGTCATACATGTAGAATGTTAAAGTGTCCTGGATCATCACAGTCCTTCTAGTTGGACACTAACTGTATCCAACAGACTCATACAAACACACACACACACACTGTACTATAAGATAAAACCAATTCAGCATATGTTCAAATGTTTACTACTTTCAAAGTTCTAGTCTGTGGTCATGTGACATCAGCATGTTCTAGAGAGCAATAGTTTCACAGACATCTTTCCTGGTAACAATGGTAACCCTGTGGTCTCTCTCTGGTCTCTCTCTCCGGTCTCCCTCTGGTCTCCCTCTGGTCTCTCTTTGGTATCACCCTGGTCTCTCTCTCTGGTCTCTTTCTGGTCTCCCTAAGGTCTCTCTCTGGTCTCTCTCTGGTCTCCCTCTGGTCTCCCTCTGGTCTCTCTTTCTGGTCTCTCTTTCTGGTCTCCCTCTGGTCTCTCTCTGGTCTCTCTCTGGTCTCTCTCTAATCTCCCTCTGGTCTTTCTCTGGTCTCTCTCTGGTCTCCCTCTGGTCTCTCTCTCTGGTCTCTCTCTGGTCTCCCTCTGGTCTCCCTCTGGTCTCTCTCTGGTCTCTCTCTGGTCTCTCTCTGGTCTCTCTCTCTGGTCTCCCTCTGGTCTCTCTCTCTGGTCTCTCTCTCTGGTCTCCCTCTGGTCTCTCTCTCTGGTCTCTCTCTGGTCTCTCTCTGGTCTCTCTCTGGTCTCTCTCTGGTCTCGCTCTGGTCTCTCTCTGGTCTCTCTCTGGTCTCTCTCTGGTCTCTCTCTCTGGTCTCCCTCTGGTCTCTCTCTCTGGTCTCTCTCTGTGGTCTCAGTTTTTTTTCGCCAAAACAAAATTTACCAAAAACCCATTTTTCTGCTAAATCCGATGCTCTGTGACCACTGAAGCTCGAGGAACAAAATGGCGGCGATTTGAAGAATGAATCAAGAGCGAAACGGCGGGAAAAGTGTGTGTTTACAGAATGTGTTTAATAGGAACGACCCCACGACCCCAGAGACACTCACCTCAGAACGCCGCCGCCATGTCTGTCCCAACAACACCCCATAGAACTCTCAAAACGAGCTCCAAGTCCACAGGATCATAGTCCAGACCAGGGCCAGACCGGGGCCAGACCGGGGCCACGCAGAGACCGGGTTTGAAGGTCCGGTTTGAGTCAGATTTGAGTCCAGGATCCCTCTGTGGACTGTGGAGTGTGTGCAATGCAGCTGCAGCTGTCAGCGTCACTAAAAATACTGACGCGCACTTCCCACAGCTGCCACCAGGGGATAAAGATAGAACTGAGCACCAGAGAGACCAGAGAGAGATCAGAGATACCAGAGAGACCAGAGAGACCAGAGAGACCAGAGAGACCAGAGAGACCAGAGAGACCAGAGAGAGACCAGAGAGAGATAAGAGAGAGACCAGAGAGAGACCAGAGAGAGATAAGAGAGAGACCAGAGAGAGACCAAAGAGACCAGAGGGAGACCAAAGAGACCAGAGAGAGACCAAATAGACCAGAGACACCGGAGAAAGAAAGAGAGCTTCAGAAAACCTTTCAGACTCTGAAACCATCAGGAGAATGAGCACAAGATCTTAGCTTTTTAGCTGTTTGAGATGAAGGCCAAGGATGAAGGAGATGGGAGGGCATCTGGCTCTAAACATAACAAACTCCTGACACCGGCCAATCACCAAACTGTCCTCAGGTCAAAACACCACCTGCAACAGGACAACATTCATATAATTCAGAGTCAATACAGTCTCATCTCCAACTCAATAACAATTATATACTGTATAACATTCAACTCTTATGTTATACAAAGCCCTTCAATAATATATTATATGTACTATATGATAAATCTAAACATAAAATCATGTTTCTGAAAACACTTCATCTGTTCATAGTTTTACATTTTCACAGATTTTCAAAAGAAACAATCACGATCAGGTCGAGAGAAAATGCAGTGTCATGAGCTAGCGTTAGCTTAGCGTTAGCTTAGCATCATAACGGACTCAAGAATCAGGAATTAAACTCCACAAATCCTCGTGTCCAGACCTGAGGCTGTCATTATCGTCTCTGAGAACCAGAACAAGTTTTAACAACACATTTCAGTCAGATTTTAAACACTTTAGTAAATCGTTTTTCTTACAAAATGGCGGAACAGTCAGAGCAGAAACAACGGCGCCCTCTACCGGACGGATGTGGAAACGTTTAAGGACATTTAAAGGAACAGTCTCACAACACATTGATAATCATCTTTTTATTACAATTACCATCATTTTTAATGAACAACAAGAAACGTTATCAATTATTTATTTGTTTTCAAATAATTAACATATTTGAATTGATGTGGTGTGTCTCCTCTGCTGGTACAAACGCCACCCTGGCTTTTGTTTTATTTTTAGTTTGTCTTTTGTGTTTTTTTAAATATGCTTGTTAGTTGTATTTTAAAGGCACCTGTTTTGTTTGTATTATGTTTCAATTTTTAACTCAGCTCCTCGGAGCTTACGTCACTCACATTTCCTGTTCAAATCTTCCTCTAAATGGGCGTGGCCTGGAGGACTAAAGGGGGCGTGAACAAGACTGGGCCGTTTATATAGCTCTGGGCGGGGGGCTGCTGTCAGGTTTTGCTTCAGACGTCAGGTCTTGCTTCAGACGTCAGGTCTTGCTTCAGACGTCAGGTCTTGCTTCAGACGTCAGGTCTTGCTTCAGACGTCAGGTCTTGCTTCAGACGTCAGGTTTTGCTTCAGACGTCAGGTCTTGCTTCAGACGTCAGGTCTTGCTTCAGACGTCAGGTCTTGCTTCAGACGTCAGGTCTTGCTTCAGACGTCAGGTCTTGCTTCAGACGTCAGGTCTTGCTTCAGACGTCAGGTCTTGCTTCTGACGTCAGGTCTTGGTTCAGACGTCAGGTCTTGCTTCAGACGTCAGGTCTTGCTTCAGACGTCAGGTCTCGCTTCAGACGTCAGGTCTTGCTTCAGACGTCAGGTCTTGCTTCAGACGTCAGGTCTCGCTTCAGACGTCAGGTCTTGCTTCTGACGTCAGGTCTTGCTTCAGACGTCAGGTCTTGCTTCAGACGTCAGGTCTTGCTTCAGACGTCAGGTCTTGCTGCCGCGCCAGTGTTGGCGCCAGATTCAAAATTCAAATGTAGTAATACAGGTCGCCAGCAGATGGCGCCTCACAGACGGTTTTAGGCAGAAAGTTTAACTTTCAACTAATTTGCACCAAAGTGACAAAATTATGACCAGGATATGTAGACAACACTATTGGACACTCATTTATACCGTTTATCAGCAAAAAAAAGTGGATTTGAGGGTGAGTTGTCCTTTAATACTTTTGAACAAAATAATACAAAAATGCAATATTTAAAATGTATTTTTTCAGCGTCACGTTTACGTCCTCAGACAAAGCAAATGTAGAGTTTGTGACTGAGAAGAGACAAAGTGTGATCCCTAAAACTACAGATCTGTTTTCTCCTCTTTCAGATTCAAATATTATATGGGATTATAACACACAGAGATCTGACATTAAAGCTGGGGTCTGTAACTTTAAAGCTGGGGTCTGTGACTTTAAAGCGGAACTATTTCATGAAGGATCTGAGAGTGAGAGTAAAAACACATCTGTCTGAGAGTAATGTTTATTGAGGTCAGAACACGTCGAGTCGAGCGAACGACTGGTCCGTCCCCAGATGGTTCTCCACAAACACCTCGTATCGACCAGAGTCCTGCGGCTGGACGCTCTTGATGGTCAGGATAGAACTGGTGTCACCCACGTCAAAGAACACTCTGTAACAAAGAGAGAAACCAGTGAGAGCTCTATGGTCTCTCTCTGGTCTCTCTGGTCTCTCTCTCTGGTCTCTCTGGTCTCTCTCTGGTCTCTCTCTCTGGTCCCTCACTGGTCTCTCTCTGGTCTCTCTCTCTGGTCTCTCACTGGTCTCTCTCTGGTCTCTCTCTCTGGTCCCTCACTGGTCTCTCTCTGGTCTCTCTCACTGGTCTCTCTCTGGTCTCTCTCACTGGTCTCTCTCACTGGTCTCTCTCTGGTCTCTCTCTCTGGTCTCTCTCTGGTCTCTCTCTCTGGTCTCTCTCTCTGGTCTCTCTCTCTGGTCTCTCTCTCTGGTCTCTCTCTCTGGTCTCTCTCTGGTCTCTCTCTGTTCTCTCTCTGTTCTCTCTCTGGTCTCTCACTGGTCTCTCACTGGTCTCTCACTGGTCTCTCACTGGTCTCTCACTGGTCTCTCACTGGTCTCTCTCTGGACTCTCTCTGGTCTCTCTCTGGTCTCTCTCTGGTCTCTCTCTGGTCTCTCTCTGGTCTCTCTCTGGTCTCTCTCTGGTCTCTTTCTGGTCTCTTTCTGGTCTCTCCCTGGTCTCTCCCTGGTCTCTCTCTGGTCTCCCTGATCTCTCTGGTCTCTCTGGTCTCTCTGGTCTCTCTGGTCTCTCTAGTCTCTCTAGTCTCTCTAGTCTCTCTCTAGTCTCTCTGGTCTCTCTGGTCTCTCTCTGGTCTCTCTCTGGTCTCTTTCTGGTCTCTTTCTGGTCTCTTTCTGGTCTCTTTCTGGTCTCTTTCTGGTCTCTTTCTGGTCTCTTTCTGGTCTCTTTCTGGTCTCTTTCTGGTCTCTTTCTGGTCTCTTTCTGGTCTCTCTCTAGTCTCTCTCTAGTCTCTTTCTAGTCTCTCTCTAGTCTCTCTCTAGTCTCTCTCTAGTCTCTCTCTAGTCTCTCTCTAGTCTCTCTCTAGTCTCCCTGGTCTCCCTGGTCTCCCTGGTCTCTCTGGTCTCTCTGGTCTCTCTGGTCTCTCTGGTCTCTCTGGTCTCTCTGGTCTCTCTCTAGTCTCTCTCTAGTCTCTCTCTAGTCTCTCTCTAGTCTCTCTCTAGTCTCTCTCTAGTCTCCCTGGTCTCTCTGGTCTCTCTGGTCTCTCTGGTCTCTCTCTAGTCTCTCTCTAGTCTCTCTCTAGTCTCCCTGGTCTCCCTGGTCTCTCTGGTCTCTCTGGTCTCTCTGGTCTCTCTGGTCTCTCTGGTCTCTCTGGTCTCTCTGGTCTCTCTGGTATCTCTGGTATCTCTCTGGTGGGTCTCAAAGCTGTGTCTCTGTTACCGTTCGTCCTCCTCGATGTCGTCGCCGTCCTTCAGCCAGGCCACCAGGGGAGGTGGTTCTCCGCTGACCTCGGCCTTCAGAGTGACCGTGCAGCCGCGTTTGGACCGAAGACTCTCCGGACCTTTGGACACTTTAGCCGGGACTGAAAACACACGAAAGCCCATCAGAAAGAGACCAGAGAGAGAGACCAGAGAGAGACACAACAAAGTAACAGAAAACTGTGAGGTGAAGACTAAATTAGACATTCTCTTGTCTTTCTGAGCTTTCTCTGGTTTCTAGTCTCTCCCTGGTCTCTCTGGTCCCTCTAGTCTCTCTCTGGTCTTTCTCTGGTCTCTCCTTGGTCCCTCTGGTCTCTCCTTGGTCCCTCTGGGCTCTCCCTGGTCTCTCTCTGGTCTCTCCTTGGTCCCTCTGGTCCCTATAGTCTCTCGCTGGTCTCTCCCTGGTCCCTCTGGTCTCTCCCTTGTCTCTCTCTGGTCTCTCCCTGGTCCCTCTGGTCCCTATAGTCTCTCTCTGGTCTCTCCCTGGTCTCTCCCTGGTCCCTCTGGTCCCTCTCTGGTCTCTCCCTGGTCCCTCTGGTCTCTCTCTGGTCTGTCTCTGGTCTGTCTCTGGTCTCTCTCTGGTCTCTCTCTGGTCTCTCTCTGGTCTCTCTCTGGTCTCTCTCTGGTCTCTCTCTGGTCTCTCTCTGGTCTCTCTCTGGTCTCTCTCTGGTCTCTCCCTGGTCCCTCTGGTCTCTCTGGTCTCTCTCTGGTCTCTCCCTGGTCCCTCTGGTCCCTCTGGTCTCTCTCTGGTCTCTCCCTGGTCCCTCTGGTCCCTCTGGTCTCTCTCTGGTCTCTCTGGTCCCTCTGGTCTTTCTCTGGTCTCTCCTTGGTCCCTCTGGTCTCTCTCTGGTCTCTCTCTGGTCTCTCTCTGGTCTCTCTCTGGTCTCTCTCTGGTCTCTCCCTGGTCTCTCTGGTCTCTCTCTGGTCTCTCTCTGGTCCCTCTGGTCTTTCTCTGGTCTCCCTGTGGTCTCACCCTCCACCAGGATGCATGCAGAGCCCTGAGTCTCTCCAAAGGCGTTCTTGATGGTAACCATGTAGCGCCCGAGGTCGCTGAGGTCCCCGTCCCTCACGACCAGAGCGACCACGTCCGGGTCCTCGAACACGTATCTATGTTTGTGCGAGTCCTGCAGCGCGACGCCATCTTTGGACCAGACGATGAAGGGGTCGGGGAACGCACTCACACGACACCACAGCCGCGCAGCACTGCCCTCCACCAGAACCACGTCCAGGAGATCCTCCAGGAGCCGCGGGGGGCCCCTGGAACGCAGCTCCGACCGAGACCTGCAGGGGGAGCACTGTTCAGAGACAAACACTGAACCAGAAGGACACGTGCAATGACACCAAGGGGGAAAAGGGGTTGGATGAAGCAGACGTATAGTTCCAGACAGAGGGAGGTTCTGTCCAATCAGGGCTCTGAGGAGGCGGGGCTTTGTGGTATCTGTTGTTCTGGTCCTGGACAGAGGTCGGCACTATAGATATGGAATCAGGACGAAACAGGAAGTAACAATCCTACCTTCGAATTAGTTTTAGACAGATAAGTCCTTAAGTGGTGACTGGTTAAGTTTTAGGCGTCTGAGTAAGAAGGTTAAGGTTAGGGTTAAGGTGGTCTGAGTAAGATGGTTAAGGTTAGGGTTAAGGTGGTCTGAGTAAGATGGTTAAGGTTAGGGTTAAGGTGGTCTGAGAAATAGGTAGTTTATTATATTTACTTCCGTCTCGATTCCGTACATGACCTAGCGCTGATCCCTGGACAGAGGCCTCCTCCATGTATCTGTGTGTACTCTCACCTCCCACCACTTTGTGGCGACACCTCGCTTTGTGTGCTGAGACACACACAGACATACACACACACACACACACACACCCTCACAAACACAGGCACATACAAGGACACACAAACACACACACAGGCACATACAAGGACACACAAACACACACACAGGCACATACAAGGACACACAAACAGACTCACACGCAGACACTCACATACTGTACATAGACACACAAACTTACACATAGAAACACACTCACACAAACACACAAACGTACACACACAAACACACACCTGTGTCCTCTGTACGAGGCCTGGATCCTGATCGCCGCCTCCTGAACCTGAGGATCTGAGATGATGATACTGCAGCCGACAGGAGGGGGCGCTGTGGAGGACATCTGAGAGACCAGAGAGAGACCAGAGAGGGACCAGAGAGAGACCAGAGAGGGACCAGAGAGGGACCAGAGAGAGACCAGAGAGAGACCAGAGAGAGACCAGAGAGAGACCAGAGAGAGACCAGAGAGAGAGCAGAGAGCGACCGGCGAGAGACCGGCAAGAGACCAGAGAGAGACCAGAGAGAGACCAGAGAGAGACCAGGGAGAGACCAGAGAGAGACCAGAGAGAGACCAGAGAGAGACCAGGGAGAGACCAGAGAGAGACCAGGGAGAGACCAGAGAGAGACCAGAGAGAGACCAGAGAGAGACCAGAGAGAGACCAGAGAGAGACCAGAGAGAGACCAGAGAGAGACCAGAGAGAGACCAGGGAGAGACCAGAGAGAGACCAGAGAGAGACCAGAGAGAGACCAGAGAGCCCACAGAGAGACCAGAGAGAGACCAGAGAGAGACCAGAGAGAGACCGGAGAGAGACCAGAGAGAGACCAGAGAGAGACCAGAGAGAGACCAGAGAGAGACCGGCGAGAGACCGGCAAGAGACCAGAGAGAGACCAGGGAGAGACCAGAGAGAGACCAGAGAGAGACCAGAGAGAGACCAGAGAGAGACCAGAGAGAGACCAGAGAGAGACCAGAGAGAGACCAGAGAGAGACCAGAGAGAGACCAGGGAGAGACCAGAGAGAGACCAGAGAGAGACCAGAGAGAGACCAGAGAGCCCACAGAGAGACCAGAGAGAGACCAGAGAGAGACCAGAGAGAGACCGGAGAGAGACCGGAGAGAGACCAGAGAGAGACCAGAGAGAGACCAGAGAGAGACCAGAGAGAGACCAGAGAGCCCACAGAGAGACCAGGGAGAGACCAGAGAGAGACCAGAGAGAGACCAGAGGGACCAGAGAGAGACCAGAGAGAGACCAGAGAGAGACAAGCAGACCAGTCTTGTTCAATATTTTTTCTGTTAAAACAATACATTTTGTTTAAAGTCGTAATTTTGGACTCACTTTTGCTCAAACTCAGAGATGAGAAAAGTCTAAAGTCTCCACACACTGCTCTCACCTCCTTAGTCCAACGACGGTCCAGCGAGGGTCCAGCCTCACAAGCTTTATAGAGCCCAGATCTGGGTCTGAACCGGCCTGCAGGGTCCAGACCGAGTCCCAGACCAGGTTTGTGTCCTTGTTTGGAGCCGATCCGGATTTAGACTTTAATAAATGCGGGAATATGGGAATACTCAGGACCACACACGCACACACACACTTCAGAGACCAGAGAGAGACCAGAGAGAGACCAGAGAGAGACCAGAGAGAGACCAGAGAGAGACCAGAGAGAGACCAGAGAGAGACCAGAGAGAGAGAGACCAGAGCAAACACCTCATGATAATCATTAGTATACAACATTTTAATTCTACAACAACACCCAGAAAGAGCTTTGGATTGGCTGTGTATATTAGAGATCAATGAATTAAACCCTGGTCTGTCTCTGGTCTCTCTCTGGTCCCTCACTGATGGTATGGCTGCCCATTAAACTTATATTATTATATATTATTTCTACATAGTATCTACTCCATATTACCTCTTGTCTCTGGTGTCTCTGGTGTCTCTGGTGTCTTACCCCTGGTGTCTTACCCCTGGTGTCTTGTGTCCTCAGTGCTGGTCAGGTGCTATCCCCTCGTCCTGGTGTGTATGAGATGTCGATGCCGGATGACGACCAGCACCAGATCCGACTCGTCACAGTGAAGTCTGCGGACGTAGGAGACATGGAGTTCATCGCCTCCAACAAATACGGCCTCGACAGCTGCAGCTTCAGCGTGGAGCTCGCAGGTACAGTCCACTCTGGTGACTCGCTTCCGTCATCACCGTGTGTGGAATGATTCGAACAATATCTGAACTCTGAACATTGTGAAGCGCTTTGGGTGACCTGGACTCTCTCTGGTCTCTCTCTGGACTCTCTCTGGTCTCTCTCTGGTCTCTCTCTGGTCTCTCTCTGGTCTCTCTCTGGTCTCTCTCTTTGGTCTCTCTCTGGTCTCTCTCTCTGGTCTCTCTCTGGTCTCTCTCTTTGGTCTCTCTCTGGTCTCTCTCTGGTCTCTCTCTGGTCTCTCTCTGGTCTCTCTCTCTGGTCTCTCTCTTTGGTCTCTCTCTGGTCTCTCTCTAGTCTCTCTCTGGTCTCTCTCTGGTCTCTCTCTGGCCTCTCTCTGGACTCTCTCTGGACTCTCTCTGGTCTCTCTCTGGTCTCTCTCTGGTCTCTCTCTGGTCTCTCTATGGTCTCTCTCTGGTCTCTCTCTCTTTGGTCTCTCTCTGGTCTCTCTCTGGTCTCTCTCTGGTCTCTCTCTGGTCTCTCTCTGGTCTCTCTCTTTGGTCTCTCTCTGGTCTCTCTCTCTGGTCTCTCTCTCTGGTCTCTCTCTGGTCTCTCTCTGGTCTCTCTCTGGTCTCTCTCTTTGGTCTCTCTCTGGTCTCTCTCTGGTCTCTCTCTGGTCTCTCTCTCTGGTCTCTCTCTTTGGTCTCTCTCTGGTCTCTCTCTGGTCTCTCTCTGGTCTCTCTCTGGTCTCTCTCTGGTCTCTCTCTGGTCTCTCTCTGGTCTCTCTCTGGTCTCTCTCTGGTCTCTCTCTGGTCTCTCTCTGGTCTCTCTCTGGTCTCTCTATGGTCTCTCTCTGGTCTCTCTCTCTGGACTCTCTCTGGTCTCTCTCTGGTCTCTCTCTGGTCTCTCTCTGGTCTCTCTTTGGTCTCTCTTTGGTCTCTCTCTGGTCTCTCTCTGGCCTCTCTCTGGTCTCTCTCTGGTCTCTCTCTCTGGCCTCTCTCTGGCCTCTCTCTGGTCTCTCTCTGGTCTCTCTCTGGTCTCTTTCTGGTCTCTCTCTGGTCTCTCTCTGGTCTCTCTCTGGTCTCTCTCTCTGGTCTCTCTCTCTGGTCTCTCTCTCTCTGGTCTCTCTCTCTGGTCTCTCTCTCTGGTCTCTCTCTGGTCTCTCTCTGGTCTCTCTCTGGTCTCTCTCTGGTCTCTCTCTCTGGTCTCTCTCTGGTCTCTCTCTGGTCTCTCTCTGGTCTCTCTCTGTCCATAGACACCATAGTAACATAAACAGGTGTTTTATCTTACAGACAGAGTTGTGTTGTGTCCTCAGCTGCTCCCACCTTCGAGAGCATCATGGAGGACCTGGATGTGTGTGCGGGGGAGACGCCGCGCTTTGCTGTGGTGTGTGAGGGGAAACCCGTCCCTGACATCCTCTGGTTCAAGGTACGACTCCAGCTCAGCCATAGGTGGACAGGACCTAGGACAGAGACAGGTGGAGGAAGGACTGAGCCAATCACATCAAAGATAATATTAAAAAAACATCAGGATCACAGAGAGCAGAATCTCGTCTGCTCCTGTTACAGCGAGAAGCTAACGCTGTTGGAACTAATGCCCATATAAGGAATGTGGCTCCAGCTTGTGTTCAAATCAGCTTCTTCAGCATTAAGGCTAACTTTAGGCCTGCTTTAGTGTTGCTTTAGTCCTGCTTTAGACCTGCTTTAGTCCTGCTTTAGACCTGCTTTAGTCCTGGTTAAGTCCCCGAGTGTTCTTTCTTCAGTGTAAAAGTGTTATTGAACAAACTAACTAATACATTCTGAGAAAATACATGTATGGCTCCCACAGGAATCTGTTTGAAAGTATAATAAGCTCAGAAGGTCCTGTGTCCTCAGAACGACGTCCTGCTGGCCGAGAGCAGTCACTACACCTTTGTGTACGACGACAGCGAATGCTCTCTTGTGGTTCTCAACGCGCGGCCCGAGGACTCAGGCGTTTACACCTGTACAGCAAGGAACCAGGCGGGCTCTGTGTCCTGCAAGGCCGAGCTCACAGTTCACCAGGGTCAGTACTACTGCTACTACTACTGCTACTGCTACTGCTACTGCTGCTACTGCTACTGCTGCTACTGCTACTGCTGCTACTGCTACTGCTGCTACTGCTACTGCTGCTACTACTGCTACTGCTACTGCTACTGCTACTGCTACTGCTGCTACTGCTACTGCTACTGCTACTACTGCTACTGCTACTGCTACTGCTACTGCTACTGCTACTACTGCTACTGCTGCTACTGCTACTGCTGCTACTGCTACTGCTGCTACTGCTACTACTGCTACTGCTACTGCTACTGCTGCTACTGCTACTGCTGCTACTGCTACTACTGCTACTACTGCTACTGCTACTGCTACTGCTACTGCTACTGGGGTCGGCCCGATGTTCCCCGGGTCCGATGTTCCCCGGGTCCGATGTTCCCCGGGTCCGGTGTTAACTCCGGACCCGGGGAACACCGGACCCGGGGAACATCGGACCTTCCAAACGCCGGAGGGCCCGGTGTTCCCCGACTGCGGGCCTCGCTCATAGACATATTATTGCTGCGCGCGGATAATGGAGCAACAAGCGGCTTTCGCTCATAACTAGTCTATTTTGGGTAGGCCTGCAGATTAGTAAGTAGGCCAAATTCGCTTGCAAACTACAAGGGCTAACTGGAATTGGGGTTTCAAAGAATATGGTTCAAACGCACACACACACGCACTCACGCGCGCACATACACACAAGCTCATTTATGAAACTTGCGTTGAAAAAGGTGTACATTTTGGGTGTATATTCCATTTACGCAATTTGCCAAAATGTTTTGATACATTAGAAAAATCCTTATTGAATTGTAGAAGTGAATAAATATAGATTGATTGAATGAATTAATTAATTCATATATATTATGCAGCGGTGGCTCTCATGAATGAAGCGTCTGCAGCGTCTTGGACGCAGCCTGGCTCGGGGTAGAAGTGCGCATTGAGGCGCTGTACACTTCAGAGAGCGTTTGCGGTCCAGATTTCACAAAGAAACTCTGGAGCCAAAACTTCTGCACATGTGGCGCGACCTCTCACGGCACTCGCTGCGCACTCTGGACAGGGCAGTGAGACGTTTGAGTGAGCAATACCATCGATGCGTTATTGGGGTGTGTGTCTGTGTGAGGCTTACACAAATCTAATGAAATAACACATTGCTTTACCAGATGTGAATGAGGAATACAAATAGCCGTGCGTAATTACGCAGCGCAGAGCCTGCCACAGCAATAGATGGGTCACACATCCCTGTTGCGTAAAGTGTATTTATATAGAGCCTTTCACTGTCCAGGATCACAAAGCGCTTCACATTTTAAAAACATACAGATCAAAATAATACACACACAAGTCAGATTTAATAGAGGGTCCTCATGAGCTGTGATTTATTCGAAGTTTGCGTGTTTCCATTAGACTTTTTCTGATGCGCAAATTCAAATTTTGAAACATGATCCTCAATGAAAACACAGCATATAATTTTGCCAGAGGGAATATGTTTATTGTTGTACATATCTTGAATTTCATGCGTGTTGTGCCGAAGGTTGAGTTCAGCGTATAGATTTACACCACCTCCAGACCTGGCGTTTATTTTTTGCGTATTGTACGCTCACGTCCAGATAGATAAATGCGGAAAAGTGTAATATTTTGCGTACGCCTCATTTACCCTGATTTGGCCGTACGCAGGTTTCATACATGAGGCCCACAGTGAGGCCCAAAGTGAGGCCCACAGTGAGGCCTACAGTGAGGCCCACAGTGTGTCTCACACAGGCCTAGAGTTTACCTCATCAGTGCAAGGCGAGCCAGGCCTGACCGCGCTCTCCTCCTCTGGGACCTACGGGCCCGGGCCTCTGGCTCCTCTACCTCACAAAGTTCACGCTGAACTTTCTTAAAATTAAAATGAAAAAGGCTGCTCTGTTGTGAATGCTTTGAGAGCGTTGTCAATCTTTAAGACGAGGAATAGCTGGTTGTTCTCGCTTCACGCTGTGTGATATGATATTGGACAAAATTGTTCAGCCAATAAACAGGATATTTGAAGCAACGTAGGAACGTGATGACGCTCAGGGGGTTATATTATTATTATAATTATTATTATTATTCCCCCCACTGTAGGAGCCAATACACTTTTCAATATTTTTGAATTCTGAGCGTTTCCAATTGTATTTAAAAATGGGAAACCTAATTAAACAATCATGAATTGAGCTTTTCCGATCTTATTTTACACTGATTCCTTTGATCATTTTTTTCTTAAAGTTCAAGTTGTAAAAATGCTATGTTTGAATTGGTTATTTACATTTTAACTGTGAGTGACACGTAAGGCGGGACAACAATGCACAATGACGCACGCATTCTGAATAGAATAATATGTATTAATATCTCTAAAACTAAAAGAGCATATTCAAGTTTTACAACAAAAACGACGTCATATGCGTGTCCATTATGCGTAAAAGCACAGTGCCCTCAGCAAAACCACGTATTTGGAAAAACTATAGGCTAACAGATGTAGTAGCTCTAGTTTCAATCGTCCTCATTTTATTCAGTCAGACTTGTCAAATATAGATGCCCATGGGAGAGTGAGCAAGGGGAGATAACATGCCCATAACATGCCCAAAAATATCCTGCATAGACTCAAGCTGCGATCAGCTGAAATATGAGCACACAAAGAGCGAGAGGGAAAAAGAAAAGTAAATAGGCTTAGGCTAGTTAGTATTTTTTCTCTCACAAAAGTTGGCGCGGATCATATGCCATCTTTCGTGGAGGAGGAAACATCAAACATCAAAGGGCGCACGCGGGGAACAGCGGCACTAGTCTCGTTGTTGAAGTCCCGATGTTCCCCCACTTCTGTTGGCGGGGGAACATCGGACCCGGGGAACATCGGGACTTTTTAATACGCGAAGTACCGATGTTCCCCGGGTCCGATGTTCCCCCGCCTATAGAAGTGGGGGAACATCGGACCCGGGGAACATCGGACCCGGGGAACATCGGACCCGGGGAACATCGGTACGCACCCCTGCTACTACTGCTACTGCTACTGCTACTGCTGCTACTGCTACTGCTACTGCTGCTACTGCTACTGCTACTGCTGCTACTGCTACTGCTACTACTGCTACTGCTACTGCTACTGCTGCTACTGCTGCTGCTACTACTGCTACTGCTACTACTGCTACTGCTACTGCTACTGCTGCTACTGCTACTGCTACTGCTGCTACTGCTACTGCTACTGCTGCTACTGCTACTGCTACTACTGCTACTGCTGCTACTGCTGCTACTGCTGCTGCTACTGCTACTGCTGCTACTGCTACTGCTACTGCTGCTACTGCTACTACTGCTACTGCTACTACTGCTACTGCTACTGCTACTACTGCTACTGCTACTGCTACTACTGCTACTGCTGCTACTGCTACTGCTACTACTGCTACTACTGCTACTGCTACTGCTACTACTGCTGCTACTGCTACTACTACTGCTACTACTGCTACTACTGCTACTACTGCTGCTGCTACTGCTACTGCTACTACTACTGCTACTGCTACTACTGCTACTGCTGCTACTGCTACTGCTACTGCTGCTACTGCTACTGCTACTACTGCTACTGCTACTACTACTGCTACTACTGCTACTACTACTACTGCTACTACTGCTACTACTGCTACTACTGCTACTACTGCTACTGCTGCTACTACTGCTACTACTGCTACTACTGCTACTACTGCTGCTGCTACTGCTACTGCTACTACTACTGCTACTACTGCTACTACTGCTACTACTGCTACTGCTACTGCTACTGCTGCTACTGCTGCTGCTACTGCTACTGCTGCTACTGCTACTGCTACTGCTACTGCTACTACTGCTACTGCTACTACTGCTACTGCTACTGCTACTACTGCTACTGCTACTGCTACTACTGCTACTGCTACTACTGCTACTGCTACTGCTACTACTGCTACTACTGCTACTGCTACTACTGCTACTACTGCTACTACTGCTACTACTGCTACTGCTACTACTGCTACTACTGCTACTACTACTACTGCTGCACAAGCTGGGCGATATGCAGCAAAAACATACCAGTAGCTATACTTTACTATCCTTAAATCTTGAAGAATGAGACGTGTTTCTGGTGCAGTGAAAGTGAAGGAGGAGCCGATGGAGGACGAGGAGACCATCATGAGGAGAATGAGACGACTCAGCGACTACTACGACATCCACAAAGAGATTGGACGGTGAGAAAGTCCTACAAATACTGCTAATACGTATTAGCAGTATCATTCCTATCTCATTGGAAGCATATGATTGGTATAAGTGGCTTTTAAAATATCTTCACACGTGATACTTGTATGTGAACAAAACCTGTAGCTGGCCTCAGCAGAGGAAGAACAACCTTTCAAGGCTTTCTAGTGGAATTTGATGCAGCCAAATCCTTGGCTCACAGGCGCCCCCTATCTTGAAGCTGGCCTCGCTTAGGGATTTATTTATGACAAAACTGCAGAGATGTCGTTTGTAAAGGAAATATGTTTGAACTTTATAACAGCAATAAGCAGAGAAAACAGATATAATAATGCATCAGTTTTCTATAGCGCTGTTTGGGACACTCACATGACATTATTCAGTCACTCCATACACGGTGGAGATAAACTACTGCTGCAGCCACAGCACAGGTCTCGCTGTAGGAATGATACACACGGGAAGTAAAGGGAAGAAAGTGGATTTAACAAATCGGACGCACCCAAGAGTGTGCTGCAGACAGCTAGCAAACAAGAGAGAGACCCGTATTTGTTGTTTTTACTTACTTTTAGCTTATTTCCAAATGGAGGATTACATTTCTATACTCAAACTATTATCTAGACTTAAACATGAAACTGGTCTGAGCAGAATGAAGTGGTGTTTGGAGTTTATTTATAAGGTAAGACCATAACACACTTTTAAATGTGCTGTTTACTTTGTTTTGTTACAGCGAACAATGCGGACCATGTGTGAATAATCCTCTGTTTGTGCTGTTGATATGACGCGTTAAATCTGATCGTGATGGAGTCCGTGCCTCAGTCACCAACCGCACGTCACTGACAGGCTTTTTACTCCAACGCAATGTTTTTATTAGAACAACTAACCTCGGTGAAAATGAGCAGAACAGACAAACATGTTTTTGATTTTGCCGTTTTGAACTGCATTGTCACGAATGCTAGTTTGCAAACCATTGCAGCCGTTGTTTGTTTGATAGGTTTAGAGTTTCTTTTCCTTGATGGCTAATTATGGCCGGTATTTAAAAAAATATCTAATACATCTTTGTCTCGCTCTGAGCGTTTACCACAATTAAAAATGCTGCGAAACTTTCCCAACAGGATAAGTAAAGGTGCGCTCTCGGCCGCAGTGAAGACTGTATTGACTTTCATAACCTGCCATCTAACATGGCGGCGTAGCAACGGTTACTATGTAGGCCACGTGGTGGTGCAAAACCTCTGTTGCTTCCTGTACTTTTTATCTGTTTGATTTTAGACAGGTTTCCGGTGCACACTGTGGACTTGTGCTCATGTGTTCCAATGTCTGACCCTGAGCCGTGTGTTCCAGGGGGGCGTTCTCGTACGTGAAGCGCGTGGTCCAAAAAGCCGATAAGTCAGAGTTTGCTGCAAAGTTCATTTCAGCTCGAGCCAAAAGGAAAGTGTCGTCTCTGAGGGAGATGAAGCTGCTGTCGGCGCTCGACCATCCTCACCTTCTGCTCTTCCACGACGTGTTCGAGAAGAAGAACGCCGTCATCATCGTCACCGAGAAGTATCCTGCAGGAGGCCGGGGATAGAGCTGCTTTAGTCCTGCTTTAGACCTGCTTTAGACCTGCTTTAGACCTGCTTTAGTCCTGCTTTAGACCTGCTTTAGACCTGCTTTAGACCTGCTTTAGTCCTGCTTTAGTCCTGCTTTAGACCTGCTTTAGTCCTGCTTTAGTCCTGCTTTAGACCTGCTTTAGACCTGCTTTAGACCTGCTTTAGACCTGCTTTAGTCCTGCTTTAGACCTGCTTTAGACCTGCTTTAGTCCTGCTTTAGTCCTGCTTTAGTCCTGCTTTAGATCTGCTTCAGACCTGCTGTAGACCTGCTTTAGACCTGCTTTAGTCCTGCTTTAGTCCTGCTTTAGACCTGTTTCCTCTGGTTCAGTTTCTTCTGGGTGTTCAGAGTTATTCTCAGTTTGTTGTTAGTCCTTAACTTGTGCAGATGTCACGAGGAAATGTTGGAGCGATTCATCCGGAAGTCGACGCTTGTGGAGTCAGATGTGAGAAACTCCTCTGTTCCATATATGTCTGCGGCTGAAGGTCTGGTCTCTCTCTGGTCTTGCTCTGGTCTCGATCTGGTCTCTCTCTAGTCTCTCTCGGGTCTCTCTCTGGTCTCTCTCTGGTCTCTCTCGTGTCTCTCTCTGGTCTCTCTCTCTTTGGTCTCTCTCTGGTCTCTCTCTCTTTGGTCTCTCTCTGGTCTCTCTCTGGTCTCTCTCGTGTCTCTCTCTGGTCTCTCTCTCTTTGGTCTCTCTCTGGTCTCTCCCTGGTCTCTCTCTGGTCTTTCTCTGGTCTCTCTCTCTGGTCTCTCCCTGGTCTCTCTCTGGTCTCTCTCTGGTCTCTCTTGTGTCTCTCTCTGGTCTCTCTCTCTTTGGTCTCTCTCTGGTCTCTCCCTGGTCTCTCTCTGGTCTCTCTCTCTGGTCTCTCTCTGGTCTCTCTCTCTGGTCTCTCTCTCTGGTCTCTCCCTGGTCTCTCTCTGGTCTCTCTCTGGTCTCTCATATCTTTTTCTGCTGTTTCAGGTTCGCTCTTGCATCCGTCAGGTTCTGGAGGCTCTGGACTATTTGCACAAACTCAACATCATCCACCTGGACGTGAAGGTGAAACATTTGGTCTCTCTCTGGTCTCTCTCTCTGGTCTCTCTCTGGTCTCTCTCTCTGGTCTTTCTCTCTCTGGTCTCTCTCTGGTCTCTCTCTCTTTGGTCTCTCTTTGGTCTCTCTCTGGTCTCTCTCTCTCTGGTCTCTCTCTCTGGTCTCTCTCTGGTCTCTCTCTCTCTGGTCTCTCTCTGGTCTCTCTCTGGTCTCTCTCTGGTCTCTCTTGCTCTGATCCAGATGAGTTTTTTCTCTCTTTGTTCATATCTTTTTGTTAAATGTGTGTTAAAGCTTGCTATATAACGCTTTATCCTCTCTCTCCTCTCCCTTCCCCTCTCCTCCCCCCTCTCCTCTCCTATCTCTCCTCTGTCTCCCCCCCCCCCCCCCACACTCTCAGCCTGATAACCTGTTGATGGCGGACCCTCACTCAGACCAGGTGCGTTTGTGTGACTTCGGGAACGCCGTGGAGCTGTCCCAGGACGACCTGCAGTACTGTCGATACGGAACGCCGGAGTTTGTGGCCCCGGAGATTGTCAACCAGACTCCGGTTTCCAAAGCAACCGACATTTGGTGAAACTCACAATATTACCCATGATTCCATCTGTTTGTGTGTGAGGCTGAATGCTGTTTGTGTGCACAGGCCGGTCGGGGTCATCACCTACCTCTGGTGAGAACACAAGAGTCTCTCGGGTTTCTTTTTAGTCTCTCTCTGGTCTCTCCCCTCTCTCTCCTCAGTCTCACTGGTCTCTCTCCCCTCTCTCTCCTCAGTCTCACTGGTCTCTCTCCCCTCTCTCTCCTCAGTCTCACTGGTCTCTCTCCCCTCTCTCTCCTCAGTCTCACTGGTCTCTCTCCCCTCTCTCTCCTCAGTCTCACTGGTCTCTCTCCCCTCTCTCTCCTCAGTCTCACTGGTCTCTCTCCCCTCTCTCTCCTCAGTCTCACTGGTCTCTCTCCCCTCTCTCTCCTCAGTCTCACTCGTCTCTCTCCCCTCTCTCTCCTCAGTCTCACTGGTCTCTCTTCCCTCTCTCTCCTCAGTCTCACTGGGGTCTCTCCGTTCGCTGGTGAGGATGACCGCAGTTCTCTCCTGAACATCAGAAACTATAATGTGGCGTTTGAGGAGAACATGTTCTCGGAGCTGAGCCGCGAGGCCAAAGGCTTCATCATCAAACTGCTGGTGCCCGACTCACTGTGAGTCAAGCACCCCTCACACATGTAACACACATGTAACACACATGTAACACACATGTACAGGTGTAGCATGAGGCTCACGGTGGATCCTTGTTTCTGTGCAGGAGACCGGACTCGCAGGACGGACTCAGACACCCCTGGTTCAAGGTCTCACTTCTGTTATCGTTGTATGTTTCATAGTTACACGTGTGTTTGACCTCTGACCTCTTCCAGGCTCCGAGTAAAGGAAAAGTCATCAGCACAGAGAATCTGAAGAAGTTTGTGGCTCGGAGGAAATGGCAGGTGAGAAACCCAGGTACTACAGCCTTAACCCACATGGATTAGAGGCCACCCCTGGTCTCTCTCTCTGGTCTCTCTCTGGTCTCTCTCTGGGCTCTCTCTGGGCTCTCTCTGGTCTCTCTCTCTGGTCTCTATCTGGTCTCTCTCTCTGGACTCTCTCTTTGGTCCCTCTCTGGTCTCTCTCTCTGGTCTCTCTCTAGTCTCTCTCTGGTCTCCCTCTTGTCTCTCTTTCTGGTCTCTCTCTGGTCTCTCTTTCTGGTCTCTCTCTGGTCTCTATCTGGTCTCTCTCTCTGGACTCTCTCTCTGGTCCCTCTCTGGTCTCTCTCTGGTCTCTCTTTCTGGTCTCTCTCTGATCTCTCTCTCTGGTCTCTCTCTCTGGTCTCTCTCTGGTCTCTCTCTGGTCTCTCTTTCTGGTCTCTCTCTGGACTCTCTCTCTGGTTTCTGTCTGGTCTCTCTGGTCTCTCTCTGATCTCTCTCTCTTTGTTTTCTTTCTGGTCTCTCTCTGGTCTCTCTCTCTTTGTTTTCTTTCTGGTCTCTCTCTGGTCTCTCTCTCTTTGTTTTCTCTCTGGTCTCTCTCTGTTTTCTTTCTGGTCTCTCTCTGGTCTCTCTCTCTTTGTTTTCTCTCTGGTCTCTCTCTCTGGTAGAGTAGAATAGTATTTGTATGTGTCCTAAACCTGTCTCCTCTCCCAGCGCTCGTTGATCAGCTACAAATCCAAAATGGCGATGCGCTCGATCCCAGACCTCCTGAGCGCGGCCTCCAGCCACGTCTCCATCGCGGCGCCCAAACTCGCTCCAGGCTCCGCTCTGGCCTCGTCCTCCTCCGACTCAGACGAAGACATCGACGAGCTGCCCCTCATCCCCATGCCCCTGCACACACAGTTCAGCGGATCTCGAGTCTCGCTCAACGAGATCCAGAACGGTGAGGAGAGGGGGAGCCACGTCCAGGAGGAGGAGAGGGCCACGGAGGAGGCGCAGGAACTACGGGAGCGAGAGAAGGAGGAGGCCGAGCTCATACAGAAGTCAGGGTTACCGCGGAAACAGCTGCAGCGAGGATCCAGCGTCGACTCAGAGAAAGTGGAGACGGGACGAAGACGAGGAGAGCTGAGGAGGGGAGGGTCCGCTGACAGTGCTCTGCTGCTCAAGGTGAACAACAACTGCTTTGTTATGATTCTTTAGTATTATTATTACTTTGGTCTCTCTCTGGTCTCTCTTTGGTCTCTCTCTCTGGTTTCTTTGGTCTCTCTCTGGTCTCTCTTTGGTCTCTCTCTCTGGTTTCTTTGGTCTCTCTCTGGTCTCTCTTTGGTCTCTCTCTCTGGTTTCTTTGGTCTCTCTCTGGTCTCTCTTTGGTCTCTCTCTCTGGTCTCTCTTGTCTCTCTCTAGTCTATTTGATCTCTTTGGTCTCTCTATGGTCTCTCTCTTTGTTCTCTCTGGTCTCTATGGTGTCTCTGATGTCTATGGTCTCGCTCTGGTGTCTCTCTCTCCTCTGTCTCTATTATCTCTCTCCCTAGTTTCTCTCTCTCTTGTCACGGTAGCTCAGCGACCTTCCCATAGCCTGGTCTTGACACTCAGGTCTTTTTCTTCTTCTGGTCTTTGTCTAGTTCTTTTCCTGTGTCTCTGGTCTCTCACTCTTAGTCTCTCCTTGGTTTCTCTGGTCTCTCTAGTCTATCTGGTCTCGTCCTGGGTCTGGGTCCTGTTCTTGGGTCCTGTACTTGGGTTATTTTTTAGAACACATAACCCCTGTGTTAAAACCAGTGTATCTGTTCTGGTTGTCATCAAAAGCTGTGATTGTGTTGTGGTCAGATCTCCCCAGAGGAGGGCAGCACTGAGGCAGGCTCCCCGCGGCAGGACGGCAGGCGGGTGCTAAAGAAGGCTGTGTCTATGGAGCTTCCGCGGCGCAGCGCCAGCCCCACCATGAGCCAAGAGGACTACGCCCTGAAGCTGGAGCTGATGAGACAGAGGCTGCTGCGAGGAGGCTCTGTGGACAACAAGATGAGCGGCCTGCGAGGACCTCTGCTGGAGACACTGGGCATGGGAGAGGACAAGAGGAACACAGACAGGTGCGGGTCAGAGGAGAAACCAGGAGAGGGACCAGGAGAGGCACCAGAGAGGCACCAGGAGAGGGATCAGGAGAGGCACCAGAGAGGGACCAGAGAGAAACCTGAGAGCAGAGAGAGACCAGAGAGGGACCAGAGAGCAGAGAGAGACCAGAGAGAGACCAGAGAGCAGAAAAAGACCAGATAGAGAGAAAGAGCAGAGAGTGAGACCAGAGAGAGACCGGAAAGAAACCATTTTCTTTAAAAAACATTGTATTGTTTTTCTCCCCACAGATATCGGATGAACCGATTGGCTCCGCCCCCTCTGACCCGTGCGGCCTCCAGTGACTCGCCGCGAGACGATTCGCCCAAAGCCAAAGTGTTACGTAAGAGTTCATCGTTCAGTCAGGGCGACGCCGAGCCCATCGCGTTGCACAGACGCATGGGCGCGCCGCTGGAGATCCCGCTGGCGACGCGAGAGCAGCGGCAGCTGAAGGAGGCTATCTCCATGTCCAGCCTCACCGACCAGACCAGATTTGAGTCCAGACCGGTCACACCCAGAGAACCCTCACCCAGACCGGTCACACCCAGAGAACCCTCACCTAGACCTCCAACCCCAGAGTCCAACATGCAGGACAGTCCCACCAAGAGCGAGAGCGAGGACTCGTTTGTCGACAGAGAAGCGAGAAGCGACGAGATCACGGGCGAGAAACTGACCTCGGACTGGAACTGTGACGAGAGATCCAGCACCAGCGGCTTCTCTGAGAAGGACATGAGTGTCTGTGAGGAGCCTCTGATCCAATCAGAGACACGACCAGAGGAGAGGGAGGGAACTAGGGGAACTGGAGAGAGGGAAGAGGAGAGGGAGAGAGATACTGAGAGAGATAGGGAGAAGGATGGAGAGGAGGAGAGGGAAAGGGAGAGAGAGAGGGAGACAGAGAGGGAAAGGGAGAGAGAGACGTTGATGGAAGAAGATTCCAGAGAGACAGATAGGAGCCCAGAGAAAGAGAGTGAGTTGAAAGTGAAAGCTGCAGAGACGGTGATCAGCAGGAGCTCAGTGCTGCTGCGACCGACAGACGAATACCCGAACGCTCCAGAGGAGGGCGCTGTGACGGACACACAGACCATCTCACTCACACCACCTGCGTCCAAAACCCTGCTCCCAGACGGCAGGACGTCGGCGTATGCTAGCATCATGCAGACCATCATGGTGCAGCCGACCAGTGACGCTGCAATCGGGCCTTCCACACCGGTCCAGGTCCCAGTCCAGGCCCCAGTCCAGGTCCAGGTTCCAGTGACAGAGAGAGCTGAAAACATAAAGACTGTCCCTGGAGACTTGCAGCCAGGACGCACCACAGAACACGCCGCTGTCTTCGCCAGAGTGGCGTCTCCAGAGACGATCTTGAAGGAGCCAAGTCCACCAAGATCGAGCCAAACCCAACAGGACTCGGGGAAGTTTGAGAACGTCACGTCAGAGGAACTTTTTGAGGCCCGCTTCAAGAAGAGAGAGTCGTCGCTCACCAGGAGCTTCAAGTTCCTGACCAGATCCAGAAACGAGAAAGCACAGTCGGATGAGGCGGGGGAGGATGTTTACCGACCCAGTCCCACGGGGGCGCCGCTGCAGCTGGGCGCTCGGCGGCTGGAGGAGAAGTCCAAGTCTGTGCAGGATCTGAGGGAGGCGCAGAAAGATCAGGGCTTCATGAAGCGGCTCTCACTGAGGTTTGTCTCATGTTCTATGTCAAAACAGCAGGACTTCACCTCCTCACACCTCCTCAATGCTGATATATACAGTACTGTACAATGCCCTAACCGTAGGGTATGAGACACACACTGACGCACACTGATACACACACTGACGCACACACACACACATACACACACACTCACACACCTTCGTTAACTGTTTCATCTGGAAACAGGTTGAAGCGAAGTCCGTCAATGGAGCGAACAGACCAGATCAAAGAGGACGACAGTTCGAGGAGGCGGCTCTCCTGGACACTGGGCAGAAAGGGCTCCCAGGAAAAGAAGGAGCCAGACGAAGCGGCGACAGAGAACCACACAGAAAAGGAGGAGCTGAAGAAACCCAATGAATCTCCCGTGTTGGCCATGAGGCGCAAGATCGAGTCCACGGTGGCGGGTATCTCCACACGCATCAGGAGCTACTCAGAGGAGAGGAGGGGGTCAGAGGAGAAGGAGCAGAAGGAGCAGAAGAGGACTCCCATCCTGTCCATGCTCAGGAGGGCTTCCTCCGAGAGCCGCGGGGCCAAGATGGTACCACAAAACCAGCTCGCACAGCAGAACGACAACGCGGCCTCCAACGAGTCCCTGGACTCCACTAAAGGTGAGTTGCAACCAAAGCTCATGAAGTGCTTTTCTTCTAGACACCTCCAGTCTCGTTGAGGTCTTGTTGAGGTCTCGTTGCGGTCTCGTTCAGGTCTTGTTCAAGTTTCGTTCTGTATAGGGCTTCTTTGGGTTGTTCTTTGTATGGTGACTGTTGTGTTGTTTTCAGGAGTGGAGACAGAGCGGCGGTCTCGTTGGGATCGCTGGGGCTTGACTAGAGGACGCAGAGACAAAACGGTGTCTCAGCCGGACATCCCCTCCGCCATCAGCCGCGAGATCTCTGCTCTGAGGACCAAACAGTACAACAAACTGGCCTCAGGTACGAAGCATATCACTGTCAGACAGCATAACAACACACTGCCCATCTGAGGACCAGGAACACACAGCCCATCTGAGGACCAGAAACAGTGTACATATGAGGACCAGGAACACACTGCCCATCTGAGGACCAGCAACAATGGACATATGAGGACCAGAAACACACAGCCCATCTGAGGACCAGCAACAGTGTGCATATGAGGACCAGAAACACACAGCCCATCTGAGGACCAGCAACAGTGTACATATGAGGACCAGGAACACACTGCCCATCTGAGGACCAGCAACAGTGGACATATGAGGACCAGGAACACACTGTTGATCTGAAGACCAGAAACACACTGTACATCTGAGGACCAGAAACACACTGTACATCTGAGGACCAGAAACACACTGTTCATTTGAGAACCAGGAACACACTGTACATCTGAAGACCAGAAACACACTGTACATCTGAGGACCAGGAACACACTGTTCATCTGAGGACCAGGAACACTGTCAATCTGAAGACCAGAAACACACTGTACATCTGAGGACCAGGAACACACTGTTCATCTGAGGACCATGAACACACTATACATCTGAGGACCGGCAACACACTGTCCATCTGAGACCCAGCACACACTGTCCATCTGAGGACCAGAAACACACTGTACATCTGAGGCCCAGCAACACACTGTCCATCTGAGGCAAAGTAAAACACTGTCCATCTGAGGACCGGCAACACACTGTCCATCTGAGGACTGGCAACACACTGTCCATCTGAGGCCCAGCAACACACTGTCCATCTGAGGACCAGAAACATACTGTCTATCTGAAGACCAGAAACACACTGTCCATCTGAGGACCAGAAACACACTGCACATCTGAGGACTGGCAACACACTGTCAATCTGAGGACCAGAAACACACTGTCCATCTGAGGACCACAAACACACTGTCCATCTGAGGACCGGCAACACACTGGCCTCATCTGAGGACCAGAAACACACTGTCTATCTGAAGACCAGAAACACACTGTCTATCTGAGGACCAGAAACACACTATCCATATGAGGACCAGAAACACACTGTACATCTGAGGACTGGCAACACACTGTCCATCTGAGGACCGGCAACACACTGTCCATCTGAGGACCGGCAACACACTGTCCATCTGAGGACCGGCAACACACTGGTCTCATCTCTGCTCTGTCTCCTCAGACTTTCCTCCTGTTTTCCACATTAAACTGAGGGACCACGTTCTGCTTGAGGGAGACCCAGTGACTCTGAGCTGCCTGCCTGCCGGGAGCCCCCACCCTAACGTCCACTGGGTCAAAGGTAAGCCCCCACTCTCACGTCAAAGGTGAACCCTGACCCTGACCTCTCACCCTGATGCAGACAAGAGGCCCCTGGAGGTAGACTCTCGGATGAACATGATCTCGTGTCCTGACGGGCGGCAGCTGCTGATGATCATGCAGACAACCAAGAAGGATGCGGGAGTGTACGAGTGCGTGGCCACCAACCCGCTAGCAGCCGTGTCCTCGTCCTGCACCATCTCCCTCGCACGTAAGCGACTTCTACTGCTAATGCAAATGCTAATGCTACTACAACCTGCTAGCAGTCGTGTCGTCGCCCTGCACCATCTCCCTCGCACGTAAGCGACTTCTACTGCTACTACTAATGCTAATGCTAATGCTACTACAACCTGCTAGCAGCCGTGTCCTCGTCCTGCACCATCTCCCTCGCACGTAAGCGACTTCTACTGCTACTACTAATGCTAATGCTAATGCTACTACAACTGCTAGCAGCCGTGTCCTCGTCCTGCACCATCTCCCTCGCACGTAAGCGACTTCTACTGCTACTACTAATGCTAATGCTAATGCTACTACAACCTGCTAGCAGCCGTGTCCTCGTCCTGCACCATCTCCCTCGCACGTAAGCGATTTCTACTGCTTCTGCTAATGCTAATGCTAATGCTACTACAACCTGCTAGCAGTCGTGTCCTCGTTCTGCACCATCGTCCTCTCACATAAGAGACTTTTGCTGCTACTGCTACTGCTAATGCTCATACTACTACTACTGCTAATGCTACCGCTAATGCCACTGTAAGCGGCGAGAGGCTGTGTCCTCGTCTTGTACCATTTCCTCTCACACAAGAGACTAGTACTGCCACTGCTAATTTTACTGCTAAAACTACATTGCTTGTACAACAGGGGCTTTATGTTCTGAATGTAACAAACCTGACAAGATACTAGTTCTTTAAACTGATTATTACTCAGAGTACTGCTGCTGTGTGTGTGTTTCAGGTCTCCCCAATCAACCCGGGACTCCTGAGATCCCTCAGAAATACAACAACACAGCTCTGGTTCTGTGGAGGCCCTCAGACACTATGGCCCCCTGCACCTACTCTCTGGAGAGGAAGGGAGAAGGTGAGAGCCAATCAGAAGATCTCTCTGGTCTCTCTCTCTCTCTGGTATCTCTCTGGTGTCTCCCTGGTCTCTCTCTGTCTGGTCTCTCCCTGGTCTCTCTCTCTCTGGTCTCTCTCTGGTCTCTCTGGTCTCTCTCTGGTCTCTCTGGTCTCTCTCTCTCTGGTCTCTCTCTGTCTGGTCTCTCCCTGGTCTCTCTCTGGTCTCTCTCTAGTCTCTCTCTGGTCTCTCTCTGGTCTCTCTCTGTCTGGTCTCTCCCTGGTCTCTCTCTGGTCTCTCTCTAGTCTCTCTCTCTGGTCTCTCTCTGGTCTCTCTCTGTCTGGTCTCTCCCTGGTCTCTCTCTGGTCTCTCTCTAGTCTCTCTCTGGTCTCTCTCTGGTCTCTCTCTGTCTGGTCTCTCCCTGGTCTCTCTCTGGTCTCTCTCTGGTCTCTCAGAATCAGAATCAGAATCATTTTTATTGCCACGTAAGTAACAGGAGGTCAGGAAATTGCTTTGGCTCAGTGCAACAGTCAAAAAGAGATAATAAAAATAAGAATAAAAAACACTTCTAAAGAATAAATTTAAATTTAATTTAAATTTAAAATAGAGTTACAGTCTCTCTCTGGTCTCTCTCTGGTCTCTCTCTGGTGTCTCACTGGTGTCTCACTGGTGTCTCACTGGTCTCTCTCTGGTCTCTCTCTGGTCTCTCTCTGGTGTCTCACTGGTGTCTCTCTGGTCTCTCTCTGGTCTCTCTCTGGTCTTTCTCTGGTCTCTCTCTGGTGTCTCACTGGTGTCTCACTGGTCTCTCTCTGGTCTCTCTCTGGTCTTTCTCTGGTCTCTCTCTGGTGTCTCACTGGTGTCTTCACACTGGTGTCTCACTGGTCTCTCTCTGGTCTCTCTCTGGTCTCTCTCTGGTCTCTCTCTGGTCTGGTCTCTCTCTGGTGTCTCACTGGTGTCTCACTGGTCTCTCTCTGGTCTCTCTCTGGTCTCTCTCTGGTCTTTCTCTGGTCTCTCTCTGGTGTCTCACTGGTGTCTCACTGGTCTCTCTCTGGTCTCTCTCTGGTCTTTCTCTGGTCTCTCTCTGGTGTCTCACTGGTGTCTCACTGGTGTCTCACTGGTCTCTCTCTGGTCTCTCTCTGGTCTTTCTCTGGTCTCTCTCTGGTGTCTCACTGGTGTCTCACTGGTGTCTCACTGGTCTCTCTCTGGTCTCTCTCTGGGTCTCTCTCTGGTCTTTCTCTGGTCTCTCTCTCTGGTCTCTCTCTGGTCTCTCTCTGGTCTCTCTCTGGTCTCTCTCTGGTCTCTCTCTGGTCTCTCTCTCTGGTCTCTCTCTCTGGTCTCTCTCTGGTCTCTCTCTGGTCTCTCTCTGGTCTCTCTCTCTGGTCTCTCTCTCTGGTCTCTCTCTCTGGTCTCTCTCTGGTCTCTCTCTGGTCTCTCTCTGGTCTCTCTCTGGTCTCTCTCTGGTCTCTCTCTCTGGTCTCTCTCTGGTCTCTCTCTGGTCTCTCTCTGGTCTCTCTCTCTGGTCTCTCTCTGGTCTCTCTCTGGTCTCTCTCTGGTCTCTCTCTGGTCTCTCTCTGGTCTCTCTCTGGTCTCTCTCTCTGGTCGTCTCTCTCTGGTCTCTCTCTGGTCTCTCTCTGGTCTCTCTCTGGTCTCTCTCTGGTCTCTCTCTCTCTGGTCTCTCTCTGGTCTCTCTCTGGTCTCTCTCTCTGGTCTCTCTCATGGTCTCTCTCTGGTCTCTCTCTGGTCTCTCTCTCTGGTCTCTCTCTCTGGTCTCTCTCTGGTCCTCTCTCTGGTCTCTCTCTGGTCTCTCTCTCTGGTCTCTCTCTGGTCTCTCTCTGGTCTCTCTCTGGGTCTCTCTCTGGTCTCTCTCTGGTCTCTCTCTGGTCTCTCTCTGGTCTCTCTCTGGTCTCTCCTCTGGTCTCTCTCTGGTCTCTCTCTCTGGTCTCTCTCTCTGGTCTCTCTCTGGTCTCTCTCTGGTCTCTCTCTGGTCTCTCTCTGGTCTCTCTCTGGTCTCTCTTGGTCTCTCTCTGGTCTCTCTCTGGTCTACTCTCTGGTCTACTCTCTGGTCTCTCTCTGGTCTCTCTCTGGTCTCTCTCTGGTCTCTCTCTGGTCTCTCTCTGGTCTCTCTCTGGTCTCTCTCTGGTCCCTCTCTGGTCTCTCTCTGGTCTCTCTCTGGTCTCTCTCTGGTCTCTCTCTGGTCTCTCTCTGGTCTCTCTCTGGTCTCTCTCTCTGGTCTCTCTCTGGTCTCTCTCTGGTCTCTCTCTGGTCTCTCTCTGGTCTCTCTCTGGTCTCTCTCTGGTCTCTCTCTGGTCTCTCTCTCTCTGGTCTCTCTCTGGTCTCTCTCTGGTCCTCTCTCTGGTCTCTCTCTGGTCTCTCTCTGGTCTCTCTCTGGTCTCTCTCTGGTCTCTCTCTGGTCTCTCTCTGGTCTCTCTCTGGTCTCTCTCTCTGGTCTCTCTCTGGTCTCTCTCTGGTCTCTCTCTGGTCTCTCTCTGGTCTCTCTCTGGTCTCTCTCTGGTCTCTCTCTGGTCTCTCTCTGGTCTCTCTCTGGTCTCTCTCTGGTCTCTCTCTGGTCTCTCTCTGGTCTCTCTCTGGTCTCTCTCTGGTCTCTCTCTGGTCTCTCTCTGTTCTCTCTGGTCTCTCTCTGGTCTCTCTCTGGTCTCTCTCTGGTCTCTCTCTGGTCTCTCTCTGGTCTCTCTCTGGTCTCTCTCTGGTCTCTCTCTCTGGTCTCTCTCTGGTCTCTCTCTGGTCTCTCTCTGGTCTCAGTTAAAAAGCTAAAAATCCATTTACACATGGCAACATTCAGACCAAGGGACATTAGTTTTTCAACCAATATGCTTGGGACAAGACAATTAAAAGCAGAGCTATAATCAATGAACAGCTATTCTCGCGACAGATTTACTAGTGTCCAAATGAGTGTAGACAGAGTTCAGAGCAAAGGAGATGGCATCCTCCACACTCCTGTTCTGTCTGTAAGCAAACTGGAGCGGGTCAACACTCACAGGGATCTGGCTCTTAATAAACTCCAGCACGAGCCGCTCAAAAGTCTTCATAAGAACAGACGTGAGAGCCACAGGGCGGTAGTCATTGAGACATGTCACTGGAGACTTCTTAGGAACTGGAATAATGGTGGACCTTTTAAAGCTCACCGGCACCGTACAGCTCCTGAGTGACAATTTAAAAATGTCCGTTAAAACAGGGGCAAGTTGCTCGGAGCACAGTTTCAGGACGCGGGGAGGAATGCAGTCCGGGCCTGCGGCTTTCCGAGCTGTGGTCCTGGACAAGACCCGCCGTACTTCCTCCTGAGTCACTGTGAAGGCACCCTGACATTCGGGGAAGACAAAAGGCAGGGGATCAGCAGATTCAAAGCGGCAGTAAAAGTCGTTGAGCTCGTTTGGCAGAGTTTGGCCAGCAGCAATTTTCCCTGCACTTGGTTTCCAGGACGTGATAAGACTGATCCCCTTCCACATGCGTCGGGGGTCCTCTTCCCCAAAGAAGCCCTCTAACCTGTCCCCATAGGAACGCTTAGCAGCTTTTATAGAGCGTTCCACAGCGTAGCAGGACAGCTTGTAAGCGCCCTCGTCACCGGATTGAAACGCCAGTGTCCGCTCATTGATTCTAAGTTTGACATCAGTGTTCATCCAAGGTTTTTGGCCGGAGTGTTCTTTGATAATTTTATAGGGGACACAACAATCAATGCAAAATTGTATGTATCCTATCACAGCCTCACAGAATTCATCAACATTCTCAGAGTTAAAAACAGACCAGTCTGTGGCATCAAAGCAGCCCTGCAGCTTCATGTTAGCCTCCTCAGACCAGCACTGCACAGTGCGGGAAGTAAGTTTGTGCTGTTTGTTCCTCTGTGTATAAGAAGGAAGAAGGAGAACAGCGGAGTGATCAGACTTCCCAAAAGCAGGTCTGAGACTGGACCTGTAAGCCGCCTTCACGTTACTATAGCAGTGATCCAGGATGTGCGCTCCCCTGGTAGGCTGACTCACATGCTGATAAAAGTTCAGAAATGTATCCTTTAAGATAATAGTAGTAGTAGTAGTAGTAGTAGTAGTAGTAGTAGTAGTAGTAGTCGTAGTAGTAGTAGTAGTAGTAGTAGTAGAAGTACCAGTGACGTAGAGGTGAGCGTAGCACGTGGCTTTTCCCACTTTGTTGGCGATGACACTTTTGTAAACTCCTCCGTGAGAATGAGTCACACTCCGGATCAACAGACTGTGAACGTCACGATCTGAGGGAAGACCGGGAATATGAGACCAGAGAAAGACCAGAGAAAGACCAGAGAAAGACCAGAGAAAGACCAGAGAAAGACCAGAGAAAGACCAGAGAAAGACCAGAGACCAGGGATCAGAGAGAGACCAGAGAGAGACCAGAGAGAGATGAGAGACCAGAGAGACACCTGAGAGAGACCAGAGAGAGACCAGAGAAAGACCAGAGAAAGACCAGAGAAAGACCAGAGACCAGGGATCAGAGAGAGACCAGATAGAGACCAGACAGAGAGGCCAGAGATCAGAGACAGACCAGAGAGAGATGAGAGACCGGAGAGACACCTGAGAGAGACCAGAGAGAGACCAGAGAGAGACAAGAGAGAGACCAGAGAGAGACCAGAGAGAGACAAGAGAGAGACCACAGGGAGACAAGAGAGAGACCAGAGAGAGACAAGAGAGAGACCAGAGAGAGACACGAGAGAGACCAGAGCGAGACAAGAGAGAGACCAGAGATGAGAGACCGGAGAGACACCTGAGAGAGACCAGAGAGAGACCAGAGAGAGACCAGAGAGAGACCAGAGAGAGACCAGAGAGAGACAAGAGAGAGACCAGAGAGAGACAAGAGAGAGACAAGAGAGAGACCAGAGAGAGACCAGAGAGAGACCAGAGAGAGACCAGAGAGAGACAAGAGAGAGACCAGAGAGAGACCAGAGAGAGACAAGAGAGAGACCAGAGAGAGACCAGAGAGAGACCAGAGAGAGCCCAGTCCCTCTCCCTCAGACTCACGCTGCATCATCTTGCGGTCCTCGGTGCTCCTGATGGGCAGACCGTTGTGGTACCAGCTGATACTGGGGTAGGGCAGCCCCGACACTCTGCACTTGAGCACCGCCTCTCGTCCTTCCACCACGTCCAGGTCCAGCAGAGCTTTGGTGAAGTCCGGCATCGAGAACCGCTCCAGGTCCGAGTCCGGGACCTCGGGCTCCTCCGGGATCGATGGCATCTTCTCCAGCTTCGCCCTGAGGAGAGAGGTCTTTAGACACCTGATGACACCTGCTGACACCTGCTGACACCTGATGACACCTGATGACACCTGATGATACTACTGATACTTCTACCACTCCCCCTCCTCACATCTGGGAGGAGATGGACGGGCCTGTGCTCCCCCTCCACCTCCTCCCCCTCCTCACATCTGGGAGGAGATGGACGGGCCTGTGCTCCCCCTCCACCTCCTCCCCCTCCTCACATCTGGGAGGAGATGGACGGGCCTGTGCTCCCCCTCCACCTCCTCCCCCTCCTCACATCTGGGAGGAGATGGCCGGCCTGTGCTCCCCCTCCCCCTCCTCACATCTGGGAGGAGATGGCCGGCCTGTGCTCCCCCTCCCCCTCCTCACATCTGGGAGGTGATGTCCGGCCTGTGCTCCCCCTCCCCCTCCTCCCCCTCCCCCTCCTCCCCCTCCTCACATCTGGAAGGAGATGGCCGGCCTGTGCTCCCCCTCCTCCCCCTCCTCACATCTGGGAGGAGATGGCCGGCCTGTGCTCCCCCTCCTCCCCCTCCTCCCCCTCCTCCCCCTCCTCACATCTGGGAGGAGATGGCCGGCCTGTGCTCCCCCTCCTCCCCCTCCTCACATCTGGAAGGAGATGGCCGGCCTGTGCTCCCCCTCCTCCCCCTCCTCCCCCTCCTCACATCTGGGAGGAGATGGCCGGCCTGTGCTCCTGTATGTACAGCTCAGCAGAACTCTCAGCGTCTCCGTGGGGGTTCCTCGCGGTGACGGTGTAGAATCCTTCATCGTCGTTGGTTACGTGTGAAATGATGAGCGAGTGTCGGCCGCCCTCCCGCACCATACGCACATCCTCATTCTCCACCAGCGGCTGGTCTGCAACACAGACACAAGAGAAGTGCTCAGGGGCGAAGTCTGGCTCCATCTCTCTCTGGCTCCTATTGACTTTCATGTAAATGTTTGTGTCACTCTCACATGTTGGTCTTAGTCTGTGGTTTATCGCTCTCTGTGATCCTGTGTTTATATGTGATGTTGTCTTTGTAAATGATGACCATATAAGGACTGACCAATCAGGAGCCTGCTGTCCCCATCATTGGGCTTCAGTTAGTGAGAACAGATTCTGATTGGTTCTTTGGTTGCTCTGTCGTTGCTGCCTACAAAGTGCTACTCACCAAAGTGGCTCCAGACGACCTTTGGGGCCGGCGTCCCGCTCACTTTGCAGTCGAAGCGAGCGGTGCGTCCCTCGATGACCTCCAGGACGTCCAGCTTCCGAGTGAAGAGAGGCTCCACTGAGGGCTGCACTGAGAGTCTGCCTGTGGAGGTCACCTCCTCTGAGGACAGACCAGGAAGACCAGGTTAGACCATGGATAGACCAGGGACAGACCAGGACACACTGAGTTAGACCTGGGATAGACCAGGGACAGACTGGCTTAGACCTGTTTTATTCCTGCTTTAGACCTGCATTAGACATTCTTGACCAGTGGCAGATGTTTAAGGCAAATAAACATGAGGCTAATGCTAATTCACTAGTTAGCATTAATTAGGACTGCTTTAGTCCTGCTTTAGTCCTTAATGTAAAAAGTTAATTATGCCTATCATGTTTGAGGCTTAGAAGGTTCTCCTAAGACAAAAGTGTAAAGAAGTTAGTACTACTTAATTAGCAGACGTGTTTCGGCAATAGATCTGGTCCAGACCTGGTCCTGCCCCGTACCTCTGCTGGAGCTGATCTTGCAGGTGTAGGTCCCAGAGTCGTCCTCGTGGACAGAGTGCAGCAGCAGGCGGCAGGAGCGTCCTTTGACCTGCATCTTACAGTTGAGCAGCGCAGGCTGAATGAGCCTCCCGTCTGAGAGCCAGTCCACGTCTGTGTCTTTGGGGCCGCTCACGTGGCACTCCAGCAGCACCGTGTCCCCGGCTTTAGCCGCAACGTCCCGGACTGGGCGGACCACGGCCAGGGCGGGCTCTATAGGCGGAGCTGAGCACACCAGACCTGCTTTAGACCTGCTTTAGACCTGCTTTAGTCCTGCTTTAGTCCTGCTTTAGTCCTGCTTTAGACCTGCTTTAGTCCTGCTTTAGTCCTGCTTTAGACCTGCTTTAGACCTGCTTTAGTCCTGCTTTAGACCTGCTTTAGACCTGCTTTAGTCCTGCTTTAGACCTGCTTTAGTCCTGCTTTAGTCCTGCTTTAGTCCTGCTTTAGACCTGCTTTAGTCCTGCTTTAGTCCTGCTTTAGACCTGCTTTAGTCCTGCTTTAGTCCTGCTTTAGACCTGCTTTAGACCTGCTTTAGTCCTGCTTTAGACCTGCTTTAGACCTGTTTTAGTCCTGCTTTAGACCTGCTTTAGACCTGCTTTAGACATTCTTGGCCAGTGACAAATTTTAAAGTCAAATAAACATGAGGCTAATGCTAATTTTCTAGTTATCAATAATGAGCAGTATATTACATTATTCCTCACCCCCCTCCCTCGTACCTGTGACCCTCAGCAGCGCCTCACCCCCCCCCCTCGTACCTGTGACCCTCAGCAGCGCCTCATCCCCCCCCTCATACCTGTGACCCTCAGCAGCACCTCGCGCCCCCCCCTCGTACCTGTGACCCTCAGCAGCGCCTCACCCCCTTCCCTCGTACCTGTGACCCTCAGCAGCGCCTCACCCCCCCCTCGTACCTGTGACCCTCAGCAGCGCCTCACCCCCTCCCTTGTACCTGTGACCCTCAGCAGCGCCTCACCCCCTCCCTCGTACCTGTGACCCTCAGCAGCGCCTCGCACCCCCCCCTCGTACCTGTGACCCTCAGCAGCACCTCGCACCCCCCCCTCGTACCTGTGACCCTCAGCAGCGCCTCACCCCCCCTCGTAAATGTGACCCTCAGCAGCGCCTCGCACCCCCCCTCGTACCTGTGACCCTCAGCAGCGCCTCACCCCCCCTCATACCTGTGACCCTCAGCAGCACCTCACCCCCCTCCCTCGTACCTGTGACCCTCAGCAGCGCCTCACTCCCCCCTTGTACCTGTGACCCTCAGCAGCGCCTTACCCCCCCTCGTACCTGTGACCCTCAGCAGCGCCTCGCACCCCCCCCCTCGTACCTGTCACCCTCAGCAGCGCCTCACCCCCCCTCGTACCTGTGACCCTCAGCAGCGCCTCACCCCCCTCCCTCGTACCTGTGACCCTCAGCAGCGCCTCACCCCCTCCCTCGCACCTGTGACCCTCAGCAGCGCCTCATCCCCCCCTCGTACCTGTGACCCTCAGCAGCGCCTTGCACCCCCCCTCGTACCTGTGACCCTCAGCAGCGCCTCGCACCCCCCCCTCGTACCTGTGACCCTCAGCAGCGCCTCGCACCCCCCCTCGTACCTGTGACCCTCAGCAGCGCCTCACCCCCCCCTCGTACCTGTGACCCTCAGCAGCGCCTCGCACCCCCCCTCGTACCTGTGACCCTCAGCAGCGCCTCACCCCCCCCTCGTACCTGTGACCCTCAGCAGCGCCTCGCACCCCCCCTCGTACCTGTGACCCTCAGCAGCGCCTCACCCCCCCCTCGTACCTGTGACCCACAGCAGCGCCTCGCACCCCCCTCGTACCTGTGACCCTCAGCAGCGCCTCACCCCCCTCCCTCGTACCTGTGACCCTCAGCAGCGCCTCGCACCCCCCCTCGTACCTGTGACCCTCAGCAGCGCCTCGCACCCCCCCTCGTACCTGTGACCCTCAGCAGCGCCTCACCCCCCCCTCGTACCTGTGACCCTCAGCAGCGCCTCGCACCCCCCCTCGTACCTGTGACCCTCAGCAGCGCCTCACCCCCCCCTCGTACCTGTGACCCTCAGCAGCGCCTCGCACCCCCCCTCGTACCTGTGACCCTCAGCAGCGCCTCACCCCCCCCTCGTACCTGTGACCCTCAGCAGCGCCTCGCACCCCCCCTCGTACCTGTGACCCTCAGCAGCGCCTCACCCCCCCCTCGTACCTGTGACCCACAGCAGCGCCTCGCACCCCCCTCGTACCTGTGACCCTCAGCAGCGCCTCACCCCCCTCCCTCGTACCTGTGACCCTCAGCAGCGCCTCGCACCCCCCCTCGTACCTGTGACCCTCAGCAGCGCCTCGCACCCCCCCTCGTACCTGTGACCCTCAGCAGCGCCTCACCCCCTCCCTCGTACCTGTGACCCTCAGCAGCGCCTCGCACCCCCCCGTCGTACCTGTGACCCTCAGCAGCACCTCGTACCCCCCCCTCGTACCTGTGACCCTCAGCAGCGCCTCACCCCCCCTCGTAAATGTGACCCTCAGCAGCGCCTCGCACCCCCCCTCGTACCTGTGACCCTCAGCAGCGCCTCACCCCCCCTCGTACCTGTGACCCTCAGCAGCACCTCACCCCCCTCCCTCGTACCTGTGACCCTCAGCAGCGCCTCACTCCCCCCTTGTACCTGTGACCCTCAGCAGCGCCTTACCCCCCCTCGTACCTGTGACCCTCAGCAGCGCCTCGCACCCCCCCCCTCGTACCTGTCACCCTCAGCAGCGCCTCACCCCCCCTCGTACCTGTGACCCTCAGCAGTGCCTCACCCCCCTCCCTCGTACCTGTGACCCTCAGCAGCGCCTCACCCCCTCCCTCGCACCTGTGACCCTCAGCAGCGCCTCATCCCCCCCTCGTACCTGTGACCCTCAGCAGCGCCTTGCACCCCCCCTCGTACCTGTGACCCTCAGCAGCGCCTCGCACCCCCCCCTCGTACCTGTGACCCTCAGCAGCGCCTCGCACCCCCCCTCGTACCTGTGACCCTCAGCAGCGCCTCACCCCCCCCTCGTACCTGTGACCCTCAGCAGCGCCTCGCACCCCCCCTCGTACCTGTGACCCTCAGCAGCGCCTCACCCCCCCCTCGTACCTGTGACCCTCAGCAGCGCCTCGCACCCCCCCTCGTACTTGTGACCCTCAGCAGCGCCTCACCCCCCCCTCGTACCTGTGACCCACAGCAGCGCCTCGCACCCCCCTCGTACCTGTGACCCTCAGCAGCGCCTCACCCCCCTCCCTCGTACCTGTGACCCTCAGCAGCGCCTCGCACCCCCCCTCGTACCTGTGACCCTCAGCAGCGCCTCGCACCCCCCCTCGTACCTGTGACCCTCAGCAGCGCCTCACCCCCCCCTCGTACCTGTGACCCTCAGCAGCGCCTCGCACTGCTTGCTTCCATACTCGTTGATGATCTTGCAGGTGTAGACTCCAGTGTCCGAGCGCGCCGCGGACAGGATGGTCATCTCGAACCTGTCGTCTGTCTCCGAGACCAGGTGACGAGGACCAGACTTCACCGTCACTCTGTCCCGCAGCCTGGGACCAGAGCAAACACAATCGGTGAGAAGAATTCTGGCCCGTTCCTCCTGCAGGCTCCTTGCTCTCACTGCCTTTAGAGATCTTTCACATGTGACCCAGCTTAACGTCTTCTTTGTCACCACATATTAATCTTTACAGTTTTTTCCTGTTGCTTGAACACTATAGGCACACGCTTAGACATTTCTGCAACACACTTTCTCTTTCTGCAACACACTTTCTCTTTCTGCAACACACTTTCTCTTTCTGCAACACACTTTCTCTTTCTGCAACACACTTTCTCTTTCTGCAACACACTGTCTCTTTCTGCAACACACTTTCTCTTTCTGCAACACACTTTCTCTTTCTGCAACACACTTTCTCTTTCTGCAACACACTGTCTCTTTCTGCAACACACTTTCTCTTTCTGCAACACACTTTCTCTTTCTGCAACACACTGTCTCTTTCTGCAACACACTTTCTCTTTCTGCAACACATTGTCTCTTTCTGCAACACACTGTCTCTTTCTGCAACACACTTTCTCTTTCTGCAACACACTGTCTCTTTCTGCAACACACTGTCTCTTTCTGTAACACACTTTCTCTTTCTGCAACACACTGTCTCTTTCTGCAACACACTTTCTCTTTCTGCAACACACTGTCTCTTTCTGCAACACACTGTCTCTTTCTGTAACACACTTTCTCTTTCTGCAACACACTGTCTCTTTCTGCAACACACTTTCTCTTTCTGCAACACACTGTCTCTTTCTGCAACACACTCTCTCTTTCTGCAACACACTTTCTCTTTCTGCAACACACTGTCTCTTTCTGCAACACACTTTCTCTTTCTGCAACACACTGTCTCTTTCTGCAACACACTTTCTGCAACACACTTTCTGCCACACACTTTCTGCAACACACTGTCTCTTTCTGCAACACACTGTCTCTTTCTGCAACACACTTTCTCTTTCTGCAACACACTTTCTCTTTCTGCAACACACTGTCTCTTTCTGCAACACACTTTCTCTTTCTGCAACACACTTTCTCTTTCTGCAACACACTGTCTCTTTCTGCAACACACTTTCTCTTTCTGCAACACACTTTCTCTTTCTGCAACACACTTTCTCTTTCTGCAACACACTTTCTCTTTCTGCAACACACTTTCTCCTTCTGCAACACACTTTCTCTTTCTGCAACACACTTTCTCCTTCTGCAACACACTTTCTCTTTCTGCAACACACTTTCTCCTGCTCACTACACACTTTGGTGATCAATCCTGACCTCACACTGAGAGAAGAAAGAGTCAGACACAGCTGCAGCATCAGGACCTTCAGATGGAAACATGTCTCCAACATGTACTGTACCTGTGTACTGCAGACTGTATCTACAGTTTTTACAGTACTGTATCACATGTACTGTAACTCTGTACGGCAGACTGTATCTACAGTATTTACAGTACTGTACTGTATCACATGTACTGTACCTCTGTACTGCAGACTGTATCTACAGTATTTACAGTACTGTACTGTATCACATGTACTGTACCTCTGTATTGCAGACTGTATCTACAGTATTTACAGTACTGTATCACATGTACTGTAACTCTGTACTGCAGACTGTATCTACAGTATTTACAGTACTGTATCACATGTACTGTACCTGTGTACTGCAGACTGTATCTACAGTATTTACAGTACTGTACTGTAACGGTTTGTAGGTTGGGGGATTGTGGTGGTACTAGAGTTATTATTTGGGGTTGTGGTTTTATAGGGGTGCCAGCCAGGTATCCCTCCTGACAAGTGGGATATTGAAGGTTTAGTTTGAACTATTGTCTCCGTCACACAAGGACTTATAATATAGATGTATAAATATAAACCCTTAGTCTTAAAATGTGAATGACAAAAAACCAGAGGAAACACACAGAAAATTAAATAAAGAGTCCCAAGTGTATTTGTACAGTCCAAAAAATCAGTACTACTGTGCAACAAAGTATTTCCCCTCCCAAAGTTCACAAGCTTAGGCAGCTCCCCACATAAGCTGCTCCACAGCACCAGCTGAAGATAAAACACACACACAGAAAAATATCATCAAACACTATTCACTATACATTTTACAATAAGAAAGATAGTAAAAAAAAAGTACACTCACATGTCACGTGTATGATTGAGGCACCTATGTTGATGGAGCAGGGGGTACAGTCTTTTTATATTCACTGTCATAAAACAGAATAATATTTACGGGAGCGCTTTTCTGAGTGTCTATTAGAGAGTTTATTTAATATTTTTCACTCACATTACGATGACGCGGGAGGTGCGCTGACGTACCCAGCCGGCACAGGCTTCAGTGTTGGAGCAGGCGGAAGAGCAAAAGGAGCGAGCGTTTTTACGCGTCTCCGTGAATGACATGCGGAGCTTTCCAGCGTTTTAGTAGCGCACAGAACCTTAGAACACGGAGGGATTGTACGACCTCCAGAATTCTGCTTCTATCGAGCACATGCGATCAGTCTCTCCTGCCTCCTTCTCAGTCAGAGCGCGACTGTCATTTTCAAAATGCGGAAGAGGGCCGCTCCACCCGCAGCGCGAGCACTGGGCCAATGAGGTGAGGCTATGACGGGACAGGGCGTATATACATGGCTGGAGCGCACAGTGTACATAAAAGGGGCAGAAACAAAACTTCATAGGGGCAACCCTGGGGTTGTCACACTCCCCCCCCCTTCAGAAGTCCTGAACTAGTGAGGGGTTCAGGTTCTTTCCTAGAACCCATTGGACAAGAACATCCATCCTATTTTGTTACAACTTTGCTTGGGCCTGGTTTCTCAATTTCTGAATTGTCGAAACCCAAGAAAGATTCCTCCTCACTCTCCTCCATAAAAATTTCAAGGACCTTGCGTCGCTGCTCTCTTTCCCACTCCTCTGCTGTGGGATAGCAGGGCTTCATTTGGGCCAGGTGAACTACCCGGAGATCCTCACCAGTGTCTTCACAAACAACCTCAAAATTTACAGGGCCAACTCTTCTGACAACGCGGTAAGGACCCTTCCACCTCGGGGCAAGTTTCGCTGAAAATGATTGGTCAGCCTTCGATAAAGGATGAGTTCGGATCCAGACACGATCTTTCTCGGAAAAATTTCCTTCCCGTCTTCCTCTGTCATAGTATTGTTTCTGTTTCCGTTTGGCATTTTGCAGGTTTCTGTCAACAAACTCTCGGAACCCAGCAAGCTGTTTGGCTGTAGCATAAGAGGCAGAGTCGGGGTCACACAGATTTGGACCAAGCTCGGAATCCCAAGGGCCTCTCAGAGGACGTCCTACGTTGAGCTCGGCGGGGGTCACTCCGGTGGACTCATGTACTGCTGAGTTGAGGGCAAACCGGAATTCAGAGATGTGTTTGTCCCAGCTCTTGTGATTATCATTGACATAGGATGCTATCATGGCTTTGATGTTGCGATTGATCCTTTCGGTTAGATTAGTCTGTGGATGATAGGCAGAAGTTCGCTTTGGGGTGAGATTCCATCTTTCACAGGTCTCGGCGAACACTGAAGATAAGAACTGAGGACCTTGATCCGAGAGAATGTAGTTCGGCACACCCCATCGCGTTAAAATTTCTTTGACTAAGTACTGGGTGATGGTCTCGGCAGTGGCCTTCCGCAGGGGAAACATCTCTACCCATCTCGAACAATAGTCAACAAAGACTAGAAGGTGAATGTTGCCGTTCAAACTGCGGGGAAACGGGCCCATCAAGTCCACACCCAACATTCCCCAGGGTTCCTTCACCTCGGTTTGCTGCAACTTTCCCGGTGGTTTTCGATTTTCAGGTTTAAACTTTTGACAAACTTGGCAACATCTCACATAGTCGCGTACCTCAACACTCATTCTTGGCCAATATACCAGGGACTGGAGGCGTTTGTACGTTTTGTAGCATCCAAAATGTCCAGCAAGGGGGTCGTTGTGATGGTGGTAGAGTAATTGTTGACGAAGTGAGGGAGGGATATAAACTTGGTACAGCGTTTTGTGGGGTAACTCGACAACTCTATACACCTTATCTTCGATTATAGTGTACTTGACTGTGGAGGTCTCCTTAACCACTCCTTTCTCCACAATTTGCTGATACAGGTCTTGGGCGAAAGGGTCCTGTTGTTGAGCCTTCCAGAGGTTTTCATCGGTCACCGAGAGTGTTGGGGAAGTATCCCGCTGGGATCGGAGCACAACAGCACAAGTTGCCAGTGGATGTTCGGATTCCTCCACAGGGGCTCGTGAGAGGGCATCAGGAACAGTGTTGTACTTTCCCTTTCGATATTCCACAGTAAAAGAGAACTCCTGTAGCCGAAGAGCCCACCGGATCAGCCGAGTGCTGGGTTTGTGGGTTTTAAACACCCAGACCAGCGATGAGTGATCAGTCACCACGGTGAAGGGCCGGCCTTCCAGGTAGTACATCCATTTTTCAATGGCCCACACAACAGCGAGACATTCCTGCTCTGTCGTGGAATAATTTCGCTCTGTTTTATTTAAAGTTCGGCTGGCGAAGGCAAGAACTTGCTCGGTGCCTAACTCACGTTGCTGAGCTAGAACAGCCCCTAACCCAACATCACTGGCATCCGTATACACGATAAATGGCACCGTGAAGTCAGGATGACCCAGAATAGGTGGGGAAACCAAGTGGTCTTTTAAGGCTTCAAACGAGGTTTGACAGGAGGGCGTCCAAATATATTTGGCCCCTTTGCGTTTCAGCGCGTTGAGGGGTTCGGTGAGTTCAGAGAATCCCGGCACGAAGCGATGGTACCATCCAGCCATTCCTAGGAACCTCTGTAGTTGTTTGATGTTCTGGGGAATAGGGAACTCTTGAACTGCTTTGATCTTTTCTTGGTCCACAGCAACCCCAGCAGAAGATACCACATGACCCAGAAACTTCAGAGAGGAGCGGAAGAACTGACTTTTCTTCATATTAACTGTAAGGTTGGCTTCTTGTAATTTGTCAAGAACGGCTTGTATGTCATGGCTGTGTTGTTGATAAGTTGTGGAGTAGATGATAATATCGTCCAGATATACAAAGCAGATTTGCCCGCGTAGATCTCCCAAGACTACCTCCATTAACCGTTGGAAGGTGGCTGGGGCATTTTTCAATCCAAACGGCATCACCTTAAACTGGAACAAGCCAAAGGGACAAACAAAGGCAGTCTTCTCCCGACTTCTTGGGTCCATACGAACTTGCCAGTAACCACTGTTTAAGTTCAAGGTGGTAAAGATGACTGCTCCAGCAAGAGACTCTAAGATTTCTTGAATATTGGGCAGGGGATAGGCATCTGTGTGTGTAGCTGCATTAAGTTTTCTGAAATCCACACAAAATCGAGGTTTGGGGTCCTGTTTTTTAGGCACTAGAACCACTGGAGCAGCGTATGGGGACGTTGAGGGTTCAATAATGTCTTTTTCGATCATTTCCTTAACATGTTCCTTGATTATTTGGAGTTTTGCTGGTGAAACCCGGTATGGTTTTTGTTTGATTGGCACTTCATTGACCAGGTATATTTTGTGAGTCAGTACGTTGGTACAACCTAGGCGAGAGGTACACACATTAGAATTACTTTTCAGGTGAGACCACAATGACTGTTTCCCGAAATCGTCCAGATGAGCACTGGTGACAGCTTTTTGCAGAAGTTCATCACTGGAAGAATTGGAGAATAATTGGGCAAGTGGGATAGCAGAGAAAAAAGCGATTTGTTGAGGGGAATCACACATTGTTGCAGAGTCTGGGATAAAATTGTACCGTTGTCGTTGGTTGAACTTGAACCAGTAACATTTTTCAGAAACATCAAACTGTAGCCCAGAGAGGGATATGAAATCAAGCCCCAGCACAGCAGGGAAGGCAAGACTCTTTGTTGGAAGAATGACACAAGGTAAGGTGATTGTCTGCGTTTGCAGGGTGATAGTTAATGAACTCCAACCCAGGGGTTCTCGTCCTTCTCCATCGGCCAAATATAATGGTCCTCTGGTCCATGGTTTGACTTCTCCGCTTATCTCATTCCACACTCTCTCATTCACCAGAGTATAGGAGGAACCAGTGTCCAAAAGGGCAGCCCCCCTCCAGGAATTTACATTGACGGGTATCATCAACTGGCATGGCAGGGAGCTTGAGGGAGGTGTTGTAGTGGGGCAGAATTTTCCTGAAGGTCCAGCGGTTGTAAGAGAACCGAGAGTGGCTGAGCCTCCTGTGGCGTGACTACCAGGCGGCTGCAGGGGGACCTGAGGTCTAGGTGGATAGTTTGTAGCTCCACGTGGGCAGGTTCCCGGGGAGTGATCACCTTTACAGCGCCAACAGAAAGGTTGCGGAGGGACGATTGTGATTTGCATTGAAATTTGGTTGTTTGGGGCGCACAACGTTATTAGAATTGTTGGAAGCCCGATTTTCACTGGGAGTGGATGACATACTGGCCCGTTTCCGGTGCTCATATTGCTGTTGATTGTCCTGATCTCGCTCCAACTGCTGTCCTAGTCGAACTAACTCATCCACAGTGGGTACTCGACTGCTCCGTAGTTGGCTTGCCAAGGCAGGATTGATATTTTTAAGAATGAGCTTCACAATTTCCCCTTCCATGATTTGAGGTTTCCACCGTTTACATAGGGATTGATACATATAGACAAAATCTCTGATGCCTTCATTTTCTCCTTGAACTCGGGTTCGCACTTGTTCGCATCCTCATAATCTTCAGAGAGAAAAGCAGCTCTAAACTGGGCTTTGAATTGCATCCAAGTCCGGATCTTGTGGCGGCCTACATCCCACCAATCTCGAGCGGTGCCATGCAAAACATTCCGTAATGTCGCCATAAGTTCCTCATCGCTTAGAGAATGCAGGGCCAAATAATCTTCGCAGCGCTCCAAATACTGCAGTGGGTCGGTAGGATCTGTTCGCTGTCCATATGTTGGGAACAGAAGCTTCACTGGACTTTTCCCAATGTCTCGACTACGGTTAAGTGGTAATGTGGAAAATCCAGATGCTACTTGTACAGCAGTTCTCCCGGGCTGAGCGGTTGACTCTAACCGGGGTCTACTGGAGAGTAGTACTGTTTCCGGTAGGTCCTGAAAAATCGTTTTCTCAGTTTCATCCCTCATAATGTGTGATTGGCTTTGCTGAGTACCACGGATGGACTGGTTCTTTGTGGTCAACTCCTCTGCAACCAGTTTCATGGTGGTTCGATACTCTGAGAGCTCCTCCTGCAGGCGGGAAATGTCTCCTTATATGTGGGAAATACTGGCCGTAAGCGGTGCTATGAGTGAATTAAATTCCTTGAGCAGGTCTGCTTGTTGATGCTTCAGCCTCCAGCCAAGGGACGCTTTTGTTTGGGTAAGTAAATATTCAAATTGGGTATCCATGTGTTGGTATTGTTTTATCACCTCCATCCATCCATCCATTTTCTTCCGCTTTATCCGTTGCCGGGTCGCGGGGGCAGCAGTCTAAGCAGAGACGCCCAGACTTCCCTATCCACACACACCTCCTCCAGCTCGTCCGGGGGGACCCCAAGGCGTTCCCAGGCCAGCTGAGAGACATAGTCTCTCCAGCGTGTCCTGGGTCTTCCCCGGGGCCTCCTCCCGGTGCGACGTGCCCGGAACACCTCCCCAGGAAGGCGTCCAGGAGGCATCCTGAACAGATGCCCGAGCCACCTCAACTGGTTCCTCTCGACGTGGAGAAGCAGCGGCTCTACTCCGAGCTCCTCCCGTGTGACTGAGCTCCTCACCCTATCTCTAAGGGAGCGCCCAGCCACTCTGCGGAGGAAGCTCATTTCGACCGCTTGTATCCGCGATCTCGTTCTTTCGGTCATTACCCACAGCTCATGACCATAGGTGAGGGAGGGAACGAAGATTGACCGGTAAATCGAGAGCTTCGCCTTTCGGCTCAGCTCCCTCTTTACCACAACGGTCCGATACAGAGACCGCATCACTGCGCACGCTGCACCGATCCGCCTGTCAATCTCACGCTCCATCCTTCCCTCACTCGTGAACAAGACCCCGAGATACTTGAACTCCTCCACTTGAGGAAGGACCTCTCCACCCACCTGGAGAGGGCAAGGCACCTTTTTCCGGTCGAGCACCATGGCCTCGGATTTGGAGGTGCTGATTCTCATCCAAGCCACTTCACACTCGGCTGCAAACCGTCCCAGTGCATGTTGTAGGTCCTGGTTCGTTGGAGCCAGCAGGACGACATCATCCGCAAAAAGTAGAGATGAAATCCTGTGGTTCCCGAACCGGACCCCCTCCGGGCCCTGGCTGCGCCTAGAAATTCTGTCCATAAATACAGTGAACAGAACCGGTGACAAAGGGCAGCCTTGGCGGAGGCCAACATGCACCGGGAACAGGTCTGACTTACTGCCGGCAATGCGAACACAGCTCTGACTCCGGTCATACAGGGACCGGACGGCCCTCAGCAGAGGACCCCGGACCCCGTACTCCCGGAGGACCCCCCAAAGGACACCCCGGAGAACACGGTCGAACGCCTTCTCCAAATCCACAAAGCACATGTGGACAGGTTGGGCGAACTCCCATGAACCCTCGAGTATCCGATGGAGAGTATAGAGCTGGTCCAGTGTTCCGCGACCGGGACGAAAACCACACTGCTCCTCCTGAATCCGAGATTCGACCATCGGACGTAGCCTCCTCTCCAGTACCTTGGAGTAGACCTTACCGGGGAGGCTGAGGAGTGTGATCCCACGATAATTGGAACACACCTTCCGGTCCCCCTTCTTGTAGAGAGGGACCACCACCCCGGTCTGCCACTCCATTGGCACCGCACCCGATCGCCACGCGATGCTGCAGAGACGTGTCAGCCAAGACAGTCCTACAACATCCAGAGACTTTAGATAGTCAGGACGGATCTCATCCACTCCCGGCGCCTTGCCACCATGGAGGCTGCCAACCACCTTGGTGACCTCGGCCAGGGAGATGGAAGTGTCCGCCCCAACATCCTCAGCCTCTGCCTCCTGAACGGAGGCCGTGACGGGGGGATTGAGGAGAACCTCGAAGGGATACCTGGCTGGCACCCCTTCCACCGCCCGACAATATCCTCAGTCGAGGTCAGCAGCCCTCCACCCGCACCATACACGGTGTTGGCAAAGAACTGCTTCCCCCTCCTGAGGCGCCGGACGGTTTGCCAGAACCTCTTCGAGGCCGACCGATAGTCATGCTCCATGGACTCTCCGAACTCCTCCCAGTCCCGGGTTTTTGCCTCTGCAACAGCCCGGGCCGCGGCACGTTTGGCCTGCCGGTACTGGACAGCTGCCTCAGGAGTCCCATATGTTTTATCACCTGTTCTTTGATAATTTCCTCCACTCTTTCAGTAGTACTGGCTTTCAAATTGTGCACCTCGCTCTTAATTATTGCCGTAACCTCCGCCATGGCAGACTTTATGTCCATTGCTGGGGTCTCAGAGTCAGCCCTGTCTTTTACTAGAGGACCCGGAGGAGGCGGAGCCATCACTGGTGAAACAAGGAAATTTTCCATGCCAGTTAGGGACATATCCAGAAGTGAGTATGCGGTGGAGCGTGTGCAGGGTCTAACTTCATGGGGGGATGAAGCCTCTTCCCCAAGGGGAAGGAAGGGAGGTTGCTTTTTGGTGGTTTCTTCTGTGGTCATTTATTTTTTATTTTTTTTTATGTGCAGTCTTTATTTCACACAGTGGTATTGTCATTCACAAGTCCCTGTTCGGGTGCCACTATTTTATGTAATGGTTTGTAGGTTGGGGGATTGTGGTGGTACTAGAGTTATTATTTGGGGTTGTGGTTTTATAGGGGTGCCAGCCAGGTATCCCTCCTGACAAGTGGGATATTGAAGGTTTAGTTTGAACTATTGTCTCCGTCACACAAGGACTTATAATATAGATGTATAAATATAAACCCTTAGTCTTAAAATGTGAATGACAAAAAACCAGAGGAAACACACAGAAAATTAAATAAAGAGTCCCAAGTGTATTTGTACAGTCCAAAAAATCAGTACTACTGTGCAACAAAGTATTTCCCCTCCCAAAGTTCACAAGCTTAGGCAGCTCCCCACATAAGCTGCTCCACAGCACCAGCTGAAGATAAAACACACACACAGAAAAATATCATCAAACACTATTCACTATACATTTTACAATAAGAAGACAGTAACAAAAAAGTACACTCACATGTCACGTGTATGATTGAGGCACCTATGTTGATGGAGCAGGGGGTACAGTCTTTTTATATTCACTGTCATAAAACAGAATAATATTTACGGGAGCGCTTTTCTGAGTGTCTATTAGAGAGTTTATTTAATATTTTTCACTCACATTACGATGACGCGGGAGGTGCGCTGACGTACCCAGCCGGCACAGGCTTCAGTGTTGGAGCAGGCGGAAGAGCAAAAGGAGCGAGCGTTTTTACGCGTCTCCGTGAATGACATGCGGAGCTTTCCAGCGTTTTAGTAGCGCACAGAACCTTAGAACACGGAGGGATTGTACGACCTCCAGAATTCTGCTTCTATCGAGCACATGCGATCAGTCTCTCCTGCCTCCTTCTCAGTCAGAGCGCGACTGTCATTTTCAAAATGCGGAAGAGGGCCGCTCCACCCGCAGCGCGAGCACTGGGCCAATGAGGTGAGGCTATGACGGGACAGGGCGTATATACATGGCTGGAGCGCACAGTGTACATAAAAGGGGCAGAAACAAAACTTCATAGGGGCAACCCTGGGGTTGTCACAGTACTGTATCACATGTACTGTACCTCTGTACTGCAGACTGTATCTACAGTATTTACAGTACTGTACTGTATCACATGTACTGTACCTCTGTACTGCAGACTGTATCTACAGTATTTACAGTACTGTACTGTATCACATGTACTGTAACTGTACTGCAGACTGTATCTACAGTATTTACAGTACTGTACTGTATCACATGTACTGTACCTCTGTACTGCAGACTGTATCTACAGTATTTACAGTACTGTACAGTATCACATGTACTGTAACTCTCTACTGCAGACTGTATCTACAGTATTTACAGTACAGTACTTTATCACATGTACTGTACCTCTGTACTGCAGACTGTATCTACAGTATTTACAGTACAGTACTTTATCACATGTACTGTACCTCTGTACTGCAGACTGTATCTACAGTATTTACAGTACTGTATCACATGTACTGTACCTGTGTACTGCAGACTGTATCTACAGTATTTACAGTACTGTACTGTATCACATGTACTGTACCTCTGTACTGCAGACTGTATCTACAGTATTTACAGTACTGTACCACATGTACTGTAACTCTGTACTGCAGACTGTATCTACAGTATTTACAGTACTGTACTGTATCACATGTACTGTACCTCTGTACTGCAGACTGTATCTACAGTATCACATGTACTGTAACTCTCTACTGCAGACTGTATCTACAGTATTTACAGTACAGTACTTTATCACATGTACTGTACCTCTGTACTGCAGACTGTATCTACAGTATTTACAGTACAGTACTTTATCACATGTACTGTACCTCTGTACTGCAGACTGTATCTACAGTATTTACAGTACTGTACTTTATCACGTGTACTGTAACTCTGTACTGCAGACAGTATCTACAGTATTTACAGTACTTTATCACATGTACTGTAACTCTGTACTGCAGACAGTATCTACAGTATTTACAGTACAGTACTTTATCACATGTACTGTTTTGCAAGTTGGATATTGCTCCTTTTGAAAAATGGTAGTTTTGTGAAACATACAATAAAGTAAAGTACATAGTACTGTCCCATTGAGATGTCACAGTACTGTGTACAGTATACAGTACTGTAAAAAAACTAAACCTACAGTAACAATTTGTGGTTACATATTTCTACAGAATGACTAGAACCTTCTCCAGGTGCTCCACATATTCACCAACAGCAGGAACATCGTGGAAACAGTCTGAGCAGGAACATGATCCATAATCCACTCACGTACAACTGCCTAGTTTTACATTCGAGGTTTTTATTTATGTAAAGTATACTGTAGTACTGTAATGTACAGTATACTGTAGTACTGTACTGTAAAGTATACTGTAGTACTGTACTGTAAAGTATACTGTAGTACTGTAATGTACAGTATACTGTAGTACTGTACTGTAAAGTATACTGTAGTACTGTACTGTAAAGTATACTGTAGTACTGTAATGAACAGTATACTGTAGTACTGTACTGTAAAGTATACTGTAGTACTGTACTGTAAAGTATACTGTAGTACTGTAATGTACAGTATACTGTAGTACTGTACTGTAAAGTATACTGTAGTACTGTGATCTATTGAGTTTATATTATTTGTAACCTTTCAGTTCTACTGAGAACCAAAACAGTTCCATTGAGCTTCACTGAAAAGTAAATGATAAACAGAATAAAAACAGTGAAAAGTACTGCAGTGTTTTATATAAAATACTGCAGTGTTTTATTTAAAGTACTGCAGTGTTTTATATAAAGTACTGTAGTGTTTTATATAAAGTACTTCTTCTTCTCATCATCGTAAACGTGGTCACTTGGAGGCCCTGCAGGCACCGCTCAGACCACAGATAGGTTATGTATAAACAATAGACTGACATGTTGCATCAAACTTCCCCTTTAACCCCTCACCCTCAGAATCTACGGTGAGCCCGCCCCCCTCCATTTGGGAAACTCTCTGGTTGTAAACATGTCGGATTAAAAGCTTCAATAATTATTTTTTAGAAACAGTTTGTGGTGGAGGACTTTCCCAGTTTCTATGGCGACCGGAGTCTCCGTCGTCATGGAAACAGCAGAGAAGAGACTTCCCCGCTCTTGAACAAACTCTGCAGTACCGATACTCACCAGCAGGGGGGCACACGCTCTGTCCCTCACACAAGATCTTGAGAAGGTTATAAGCACGTCTCAACACATTTAAAGAGGGTATACAACTCCTGAGAGCGGAACGAGCCGTGAAGCTGTGTTTGTGGGAGTCAAGCTCTGACCTCAGAGTTTGTGATGTTGCAAAAGTTGTTGTTTCATTTGTAAAGTTGTTCTCTGGTCCCTCTCTGGTCCCTCTCTGGTCTCTCTCTGGTCTCTCTCTGGTCTCTCTCTGGTCTCTCTCTGGTCTCTCTCTGGTCTCTCTCTGGTCTCTTTCTGGTCTCTTTCTGGTCTCTCTCTGGTCTCTCTCTGGTCTCTCTCTGGTCTCTCTGGTCTTTCACTAGTTTCTCTCTAGTCTCTCTCTAGTCTCTCTTTAGTCTCTTTCCGGTCTCTCTGGTCTCTCTAGTCACCCTAGCCTTTCTCTATTCTCTCTCTAGTCTCTCTTTAGTCTCCCTTTAGTCTCTCTGGTCTCTGTGTTTATGGCGACTCACCAGTAGAGCATGGGTTTGGGCTGGCCGCTGACCCGCACTGAGAAAGACACCTCCCGACCCTCAACCACGGACTGGTCACTCATGGTGGACTGAGGAGAAAAGACCTCACATTACACCTGTGTTACAGCTCTAGTCCAGCTCTAGTACAGCTCTAGCCCAGCTCTAGTCCAGCTCTAGTCCAGCTCTAGTCCAGATCTAGTCCAGCTCTAAGGCCGCCTCTCACCACAAAGGCAGGGGGTTGTTTGAATCGTGGGCTCAGCCGGTGTGAGTCGGCTGTAGTTTCCACACTCTCCTCTAGGGGACTCAGGTACTCCTCGTCAGATGTGATCGGGCTGCTCAGGTCCAGAGGGAGGTTCAGGTTCGAGTTCGGAGACACCATGTTCTCTGTCAATGCAAGACCAGAAGAAACTACACAGTAAGTTAGAGAAAAGTGAGCGAACAGAGATAGACCAGACCAGACCAGAGAGAGACCATTAACATAGAGACCAGAGAAAGAGACCGGAGAGAGAGAACACCAGACCAGGGAGAGACCAGAGAGAGAGACCAGCAAGACCATTGAGAGACCTGTGAGAGAGAGACCAGCAAGACCATAGAGAGACCTGCGAGAGAGAGAGACCAGCAAGACCATAGAGAGACCTGTGAGAGAGAGACCAGCAAGACCATAGAGAGACCTGTGAGAGAGAGACCAGCAAGACCATAGAGAGACCTGCGAGAGAGAGACCAGCAAGACCATAGAGAGACCTGCAAGAGAGAGACCAGCAAGACCATAGAGAGACCTGTGAGAGAGAGACCAGCAAGACCATAGAGAGACCTGTGAGAGAGAGACCAGCAAGACCATAGAGAGACCTGCGAGAGAGAGACCAGCAAGACCATAGAGAGACCTGCAAGAGAGAGACCAGCAAGACCATAGAGAGACCTGTGAGAGAGAGACCAGCAAGACCATAGAGAGACCTGCGAGAGAGAGACCAGCAAGACCATAGAGAGACCTGTGAGAGAGAGACCAGCAAGACCATAGAGAGACCTGCGAGAGAGAGACCAGCAAGACCATAGAGAGACCTGTGAGAGAGAGACCAGCAAGACCATAGAGAGACCTGTGAGAGAGAGACTTGAAAGCAAAACATTTGATGCATTTATATTTTCTTCATTGAAAATTATTGTTTTTTTGAGTCAAAAAATGAAAAGAAAATCCGTAACAAATATTGATGTAGTTTAAATACATGTTGATATATTTCACACAGACTGAGCGCCCCGAGGAGACGCAGAGAGAGGAGGGAAAAGTAAACAGGAGTTTAGTGTTGAAAACAAAAGACTATGTTTGTTCCTCTGGACGATGCTCCCGCCTCCCACTCGTTACTATGGAAACTATAGCGTTTATATTTAAAGCACAAGAGAATGAGAAGGAGGGAAAAGAAATAATGTATAAAAATAACCTGAGAGAGAAGAGAGGAAAGAGAGGTGAGTAGAGAAGGAAGAGGAGAGAGAGGTGGGGAGAGGAGAGAGTAAAGAAAAGAGAGGTGAGGGGAGAGGGGAGGAGAGAGAGGTGGGGAGAGGAGAGAGTAAAGAAAAGAGAGGTGAGGAGAGAGGGAAGAGAGAGAGGGGAGGAGCGAGAGGTGGGGAGAGGAGAGAGTAAAGAAAAGAGGGGAGAGGAGAGAGAGAGGAGGAGAGAGAGATGGGGAGAGGAGAGAGTAAAGAAAAGAGGTGAGGAGAGAGGGGAGAGGAGAGAGAGGGGAGGAGAGAGAGGTGGGGAGAGGAGAGAGAGGGGAGGAGAGAGAGGTGGGGAGAGGAGAGAGTAAAGAAAAGAGGTGAGGAGAGAGGGGAGAGGAGAGAGAGGGGAGGAGAGAGAGGTGTGTAACAAAACAAAAATGTTATGCATTTAAATGTGCATTTGTTATTCAAGTAACCATTTATCTTACTTTTGATTTTTGTTTGATAAGAGCATAAAAGCTGGAAGGGAGGAATTGTTATGTATTGATTACAACAGTAGGGACTACTTTCTCTCGAGTATACGCACAGCGCATATGTAACGAGTACGCGGGTAGCGTACTGATATCTTGTACTTTGAATGACACCTGTCAAGTAAAGACGTTACTGAAGTCACCAGAGTTTCTGTATGAACTTCTTAAAAGTTATGTAAGAGACAAACATAACAGAGACACTGCTCCCCATCTGACATCTCCTCATCTAAATACTCAGAGTCACTGTCTCCCACACTGCTCAGCTCCTGACTCATGTCACACACCTGCTCCTCGGGGGGAGGAGGAGTGCTGTCAGGGTCATTGACAGCAGTGGGGGCCTCCACTGCGGGCCCCGCAGCGGGCTCCACCGCGGGCTCCACCGCGGGCCCCGCAGCAGTGTCTGGGTTGTCGGGGGGGTCCCCAGCAGTGCCGTCCGCGGGGGGAGGTGTTGGGGCCGGGGGCGGTCCCCCGATGGCTCCGCGGCCTCCGCGCTGGTCTCAGCGGAAGCTGCAGAGGTGCTCGGTGTCTGTGCGTCATTACACGGCACATTCTGATCCATTCGTTCTGGGCACGCTCTGATCAGGTGACCCTCTGCGTCGCAGCCAAAACATTTCATGTTCTCAGATGAAGCAAAAATCACATAACTGAATCCATCAACTTTAAAAGTGAAGGACAGGTTTAATTCGGAGTTATCCTTCAGCACCATGAGCACCTGTCTGCGATGGTCCTTCAGCACCATGAGCACCTGTCTGCGATGGTCCTTCAGCACCATGAGCACCTGTCTGCGATGGTCACTACGTGTCTGAGCAGCGGTGACTTACAGCCCAGTGACATCATTTTAATCGGTGTCACCAGCTGTCCGAACCGGGACAGTTCTGCAGCTAGAGTCTCGTTCTTGATAAACGGAGGAGCGTTGGAGACGATGACCCGCCTGGCGGGACTCACCAGCGGCAGGACAGAGGTGAACAGGCCCTGGATGGTGGCTCCCTTCTCCACGGCCTCCGCCACCTTCTCAGTGCTGGACAGAAAGATCACGACCGCTCCGTTCATACGTGAAGCAGACTTAATGTGGACGTATCCCACTTCTTTCCCCACAGCGAGTATCGCCTCCTCCACAGAGCAGGACGCCGCAGTCACAAGCTTCACAGCGTGACGCCGCGTCAGCTGCTCCAAACCTCTGTCCCCGGCCATCCCGGGCATTACGCCTCGCCCGGAGGCCGGTACACGGGCAACAAACATTCCGAAACACAAGCGCACGGTAATCCAGAGAAACACTTTGGCAAAAACCACAAAAATACTCAAAAAACTCCACTCGAAACCACGCGCTCTCAGTCAAACCAACCGGAAGCGGAGGGGAGGAGAGAGAGGTGGGGAGAGGAGAGAGTAAAGAAAAGAGAGGTGAGGAGAGAGAGGGGAGGAGAGAGAGGGGAGGAGAGAGGGGAGAGGAGAGAGACCAGTCAGAGAACAAAGAGACGAGAGAGGACTTAAACCTAGTCTAAAGCTGGTCAAAACCCTGTCCAAACCCGGTCTGAACCCGGTCTAAACCCAGTCTAAAGCTTACCTCTCACGGTCAGCGTGGCGGAGCTGGAGGCCTCCCCGATCTCGTTCTTGGCGCTCGCACAGTAAACGCCGCCGTTGCAAACTCTCACAGATTTGATCCAGAGACTGTGACGCTCTCCTTCCACCTTCACTGCATAGTTCAGACCCAGACCTGAGACCGGACCTCCATCTTTGGACCACGTCACTGAGGGAAATACAGATACACTGAGACCAGAGAGAGACCAGAGAGAGGCCAGGGAGAGACCAGGGAAAGACAAGGGAGAGACCAGAGAGAGACCAGAGAGAGACCAGGGAGAGACCAGGGAGAGACCAGAGAGAGGCCGGAAAGAGACCAGGAAGAGACCAGAGAGAGACCAGAGAGAGACACAAGAGAGAACGACCAGAAAGAGTCCAGAGTGAGACTAAAGCAGGACTAAATCAGGTCTAGAGCAGGTCTACCTTCTGGTTTGGGGGTCCCGGAGATGATGCACTTGAGGACCAAGTCGGCTCCTGAGACACTGACTGTGTCCTGCAGAGGGAACTCAAAGACCGGAGACTCCAGGGGGTCCTCACCGGCCGAGACGTACGAGTCGTCTGAGGAGTCTGTGAGAGGAAGCAGCTGTGAGTGAGGCTCACCTTTGGGCTGAAAAAGCTGATCTAAAAATACGAGAGGCCTCTACTTTGGGAAGAGGAGCACCTCTGTGTGCGCCTCAGTGCAGCCCCTCTGTGTGCGCCCCAGTGCAGCACCTCTGTGTGCGCCTCAGTGCAGCACCTCTGTGTGCGCCTCAGTGCAGCACCTCTGTGTGCGCCTCAGTGCAGCCCCTCTGTGTGCGCCTCAGTGCAGCACCTCTGTGTGCGCCTCAGTGCAGCACCTCTGTGTGCGCCTCAGTGCAGCCCCTCTGTGTGCGCCTCAGTGCAGCCCCTCTGTGTGCGCCTCAGTGCAGCCCCTCTGTGTGCGCCTCAGTGCAGCCCCTCTGTGTGCGCCTCAGTGCAGCACCTCTGTGTGCGCCTCAGTGCAGCACCTCTGTGTGCGCCTCAGTGCAGCACCTCTGTGTGCGCCTCAGTGCAGCACCTCTGTGTGCGCCTCAGTGCAGCACCTCTGTGTGCGCCTCAGTGCAGCACCTCTGTGTGCGCCTCAGTGCAGCACCTCTGTGTGCGCCTCAGTGCAGCCCCTCTGTGTGCGCCTCAGTGCAGCACCTCTGTGTGCGCCTCAGTGCAGCCCCTCTGTGTGCGCCTCAGTGCAGCACCTCTGTGTGCGCCTCAGTGCAGCACCTCTGTGTGCGCCTCAGTGCAGCCCCTTTGTGTGCGCCTCAGTGCAGCCCCTCTGTGTGCGCCTCAGTGCAGCACCTCTGTGTGCGCCTCAGTGCAGCCCCTCTGTGTGCGCCTCAGTGCAGCACCTCTGTGTGCGCCTCAGTGCAGCACCTCTGTGTGCGCCTCAGTGCAGCACCTCTGTGTGCGCCTCAGTGCAGCACCTCTGTGTGCGCCTCTGTGCAGCACCTCTGTGTGCGGCTCTGTGCAGCACCTCTGTGTGCGCCTCAGTGCAGCCCCTCTGTGTGCGCCTCAGTGCAGCACCTCTGTGTGCGCCTCTGTGCAGCACCTCTGTGTGCGCCTCAGTGCAGCCCCTCTGTGTGCGCCTCAGTGCAGCACCTCTGTGTGCGCCTCAGTGCAACACTTGTGTGCGCCTCAGTGCAGGACCTCTGTGTGCACCTCAGTGCAGCACTTGTGTGCACCTCAGTGCAGGACTTCTGTGCAGGACCTCAGTGCAGCACCTCTGTGTGCGCCTCAGTGCAGCACTTGTGTGCACCTCTGTGCAGGACCTCTGTGCAGGACCTCAGTGCAGCACCTCTGTGTGCGCCTCAGTGCAGCACCTCTGTGCAGCACCTCTGTGTGCGCCTCAGTGCAGCACCTCTGTGTGCACCTCAGTGCAGGACCTCTGTGCAGGACCTCTGTGCAGCACCTCTGTGTGCGCCTCAGTGCAGCACCTCTGTGTGCGCCTCAGTGCAGCCCCTCTGTGTGCGCCTCAGTGCAGCGCCTCTGTGTGCGCCTCAGTGCAGCGCCTCTGTGTGCGCCTCAGTGCAGGACCTCTGTGCAGGACCTCTGTGCAGCGCCTCTCTGCAGGCTTCTACATCTGAAATCAGCCCTGCGGCACCTTCCTAAGCTTTGACTCACCTTGCTCCGGAGACATGGGTCTGGTCTTCTTCTTGCGGCTCTTGAGGGCCCCCTCTCGGCTCCCCTCTTTTGGCACGGTCTTCTCCTCTCGCACCACGATCCTGGGGACGCTCCAGCCCGGGTCTTCGCTGGTGCGCAGTGGTTTGGGAGGCGGGACATCTGCACCTCCCCTCCTCTGCACCAGGGGACTCTCGGGCCGCGCCTCCACTCTGCGCAGAGCAACCTCCACAGGCGTCCTGCGGCCTGAGGCGTCGTCCTGGAGACGCGGTGTGACCCTCTGCACCAGCGGGCTCGGAGGCCGCTTCTCTCTGCGCGGCGCCTCCAGCTGCTGCACCAGCGGCGATGACGACCGCTGAGCGACCTCAGTTATCGGGCTGCGGAGCGGGCGCTGGCCGGGCAGCTCCGTGAGCTGCACCGACTCAGGCGGGCTCAGCGGGTCTCTCTCCTGTCTCTGCGCTTTCTCTTTGTCCCAGCCTGCTCTCTCTCTCTCCTGGAGCTTCTGTAGAACCTGTGGGGGAATGGGCTCTATCTTGCGCAGCGGCGTGCGCTGCTTGGCCTTGAGTGTGAGCTGCTCTGTGGAGAAGGACTTCTTCATGTGCGTCTTCCCCACCAGCTTCTTGATGCGCTGTAGCTCTTCTGTGAACTTGTTCTCGATGTCTTGCACTTTCTGAGAGTAACGCGGCTTGTCCTCCAGAGACGCCGCCCTCTGCCTGAACATGCTCCTGCGCTCAGCCGCGTCCTCCTTCAGAGCCTCGCGGAGGTCCTCTCTGGAGCTCTCCCTGGAAATCCCCAAGCGGCTGCCGCCATCGTCCGAGTCCACGGAGCCGGCGCGGTTAAAGCCCGCCCACGAGCGCCCTGAGACCGAGCCCTCGGGGACGTCCAGGCTGCGGCGGCGCTCCTCCAGCCCGCGCACCTTCTCAAATACTTTGGAGCTGGCGCGTGTGAGCTTTGGCGACGGTCTGGGGGTGTACTCCTTGCGTGACTGCTCGCTCAGAGGTGTCTGCGGGCGGGTCTCCTGCTGGCAGGTGTTTGTGAGCGCGGGTTTGGGCTGTTTGACTTTGTCCTGGAACTCGCCGGGGACCGTGTCCTGGTAGTCTCCGGGCGGAACGCTGATCCTCTTGCGTGCTCCGATGGGCGTGGTGGAGCGCGAGGGCATGGGGGAGGAGGGCATGGGAGAGGAAGGGAGGCGTTTGGACGGGCGAGGGGAGGGAGGGGGAAGCGTCTGGGGAGGGGACTCCCTGCAGAAACACGGGAGGACCCACTTTAATTAACAGCGTTTTTCACAAACAATTGTTTTGTCCAGATTACAAAAAATATGAATCATGGTCTCTCTCAGGTCCTTCTGGTCTCTGTGGTCTCTCTTTGGTCTCTCTCTGGTCTCTCTCTCTGGTCTCTCTCTGGTCTCTCTCTCTGGTCTCTCTCTCTGGTCTCTCTTTGGTCTCTCTCTCTGGTCTCTCTCTGGTCTCTCTCTTTGGTCTCTCTCTGGTCTCTCTCTCTGGTCTCTCTTTGGTCTCTCTCTGGTCTCTCTCTGGTCTCTCTCTGGTCTCTCTCTGGTCTCTCTCTGGTCTCTCTCTGGTCTCTCTCTGGTCTCTCCGGTACCTGATTGCCGTGTGGTCTTCATGTTGTGGATCCACATCTGCAGCTGTGTCCATCACTGACAGAAGAACAAAGTGAACAGGTCAAAGGTCAGTAACTTAATTGAGAACATGGTAACTGTTTCATGAAACCCACTGGTCGTCTTCACCCCCGACATTCTCAGGGGCGGGGCTTAAAAAGGACTCAAAGCTTTTAACATAAAGACACACAAAGGTACAAGCACTGTAACTGCTCATATTTGAGACTGTGCTAAAGCTAAAGCTAACACGGACCTTCTCTCTGTGAGTTTTCTTTGTTAAAAAGCAGATCAATGAGAGTTTACCAGAGTCTGCTCGCTCCTCCAGCTCCTCCCCATCCTCCTCCTCCGACTCCGACTCTGAAACAGAGCAAACAGCATCAGAACCAGAACCAAAACTCTTTCTCTTCATTGCAAATGTTTATGTTAAATACGGAACAGAACAGAAGCCTGGTGTATGAACTGTGCTACACAAATAAACTGCTCAAACAACAAACGCATGATTCTATTCTCTAAATATAGTGTTTGTTCCAACCCACTGCTGCTGACCTGACGAAGACGAGGAGGAAGGAGCTGTGTGTATGTATGTGTGTGTGTGTGTGCGTATGTGTGTGTATGTGTGTGTGTGTGTGCGTATGTGTGTGTATGTGTGTGTGTGTATGTGTGTGTGTGTGTGTGTGTGTGTGTGTGTGTGTATGTGTGTGTGTGTGTGTGTGTGTGTGTGTGTGTGTGTGTGCGTATGTGTGTGTGTGTGTGTGCGTATGTGTGTGTGTGTGTGTGTGTGTGTGTGTGTGTGTGTGTGTGTGTGTGTGTGTGTGTGTGTGTGTGTGTGTGTGTGTGTGTGTGTGTGTGTGTGTGTGTGTGTGTGTGTGTGTGTGTGTGTGTGTGTGTGTGTGTGTGTGTGTGTGTGTGTGTGTGTGTGTGTGTATGTAATGTGCGATCCCAGCTGTTGTGATGCGGTACATAAATAAATTGAACAGAATCTTCCTGTGTGTCTGAGACAGAAGCAGAGAGGGCTTCCCCCGGTTCTGCCTCAGCGGTCGCCACGCTGCTGTTTCCATGGAGACGCTGTTTAGAAAATAACCGCTCTAAAGTTAGAAATCACCAAACGTCACGACAAGATCACACTGAGAAAACATCACTTTACTGTCCGCTGTGTGTGGGGGAACCGGAGCACCTGGAGGAAACCCAGTCCTGCACTACAGCCTCAGTCTTGGGGTGGCACGCTGGTGCAGTGGTTTGCGCTTGTTCTTTACAGCAAGAAGGTCCTGGGTTTGATTCCACCTCCAGGTCTTTCTGAGTGGAGTTTGCACGTTCTCCAGCGTCTATGTAGGTTTCCATGCTCCAGTTTCCCCTACCACTACATCTCTGTGTGTAGTGAGAGGCAAAGACATTACAGGGAGATTACAGCCTCAGTCCTGGATCAACAGCCTCAGTCCTGGATATACAGCCTCAGTCCTGGATCTACAGCCTCAGTCCTGGATCAACAGCCTCAGTCCTGGATATACAGCCTCAGTCCTGGATCTACAGCCTCAGTCCTGGATATACAGCCTCAGTCCTGGGTCTACAGCCTCAGTCCTGGATCAACAGCCTCCGTCCTTGGTCTACAGCCTCAGTCCTGGATCAACAGCCTCCGTCCTTGGTCTACAGCCTCAGTCCTGGATATACAGCCTCAGTCCTGGATATACAGCCTCAGTCCTGGATATACAGCCTCAGTCCTGGGTCTACAGCCTCAGTCCTGGATCAACAGCCTCCGTCCTTGGTCTACAGCCTCAGTCCTGGATATACAGCCTCAGTCCTGGATATACAGCCTCAGTCCTGGATCAACAGCCTCAGTCCTGGGTCTACAGCCTCAGTCCTGGGTCTACAGCCTCAGTCCTGGATCTACAGCCTCAGTCCTGCATATACAGCCTCAGTCCTGGATATACAGCCTCAGTCCTGGATCAACAGCCTCAGTCCTGGGTCTACAGCCTCAGTCCTGGGTCTACAGCCTCAGTCCTGGATCTACAGCCTCAGTCCTGGATCTATAGCCTCAGTCCTGGATCTACAGCCTCAGTTCTGGATCTACAGCTTCAGTCCTGGGTCTACAGCCTCAGTCCTGGATATACAACCTCAGTCCTGGGTCTACAGCCTCAGTCCTGGATATACAGCCTCAGTCCTGGGTCTACAGCCTCAGTCCTGGATCTACAGCCTCAGTCCTGGATATACAGCCTCAGTCCTGGATATACAGCCTCAGTCCTGGATATACAGCCTCAGTCCTGGGTCTACAGCCTCAGTCCTGGATCTACAGCCTCAGTCCTGGATCAACAGCCTCAGTCCTGGGTCTACAGCCTCAGTCCTGGATATACAGCCTCAGCCCTGGATATACAGCCTCAGTTCTGGATCAACAGCCTCAGTCCTGGGTCTACAGCCTCAGTCCTGGGTCTACAGCCTCAGTCCTGGATCTACAGCCTCAGTCCTGGATATACAGCCTCAGTCCTGGATCTACAGCCTCAGTCCTGGATATACAGCCTCAGTCCTGGGTCTACAGCCTCAGTCCTGGATCAACAGCCTCCGTCCTTGGTCTACAGCCTCAGTCCTGGATCAACAGCCTCCGTCCTTGGTCTACAGCCTCAGTCCTGGATATACAGCCTCAGTCCTGGATATACAGCCTCAGTCCTGGATCAACAGCCTCAGTCCTGGGTCTACAGCCTCAGTCCTGGATCTACAGCCTCAGTTTGTTTGTGTCCGTTCGAAGCCAAGGAATTTTCCCGGATACTGGTTCGTTGTGGGCAGATACCAGATACTAAAGTGTAATGCAACCAGGTTAGAGTAGAGTAGAGTAGAGTAGAGTAGAGTAGAGTAGAGTAGTCTTTCACCAGAGTGAAGCCTTCTCCTGTTCTCTCAGCCAACACAAACTCCAACACAAAGCCTCATCTGAATATGACTTCTCCCTCTCTCTCCCCTGTTCTCTCGTCCTCACCCTCTCTCTCCCCTGTTCTCTCGTCCTCACCCTCTCTCTCCCCCGTTCACTCGTCCTCACCCTCTCTCTCCCCCGTTCACTCGTCCTCACCCTCTCTCTCCCCCGTTCTCTCATCCTCACCCTCTCTCTCCCCCGTTCACTCGTCCTCACCCTCTCTCTCCCCCGTTCACTCGTCCTCACCCTCTCTCTCCCCCGTTCTCTCATCCTCACCCTCTCCTCCCCCGTTCACTCGTCCTCACCCTCTCTCTCCCCCGTTCACTCGTCCTCACCCTCTCTCTCTCCCGTTCACACTCGCCTGCTTCACGTCTGCATCTCCCTCCAGCGCTTCAGTCCAGGGCATCCCCCAAAACGAGGCTTGAGTGTGGGCATGTCCTGCCTCAGCCCCAGCCTGGCTCTCAGCAGCAGTAACAGCAGCAGTAACAGCAGCAGTAACAGCAGCAGTAACAGCAGAAGTATCAGCAGCAGTATCAGCAGCAGTATCAGCAGCAGTATCAGCAGCAGTATCAGCAGCAGTATCAGCAGCAGTAGTATGAATAGTCAGAAGGCGAATGAACCATGGTAACACAGAGACGGCGTCCGGATCCGTGTGTGATGCGTAAAGGCACGTGTTGTATGTGTGTAGCATCAGCAGCAGGTGGAGAGAGAGAGGCTGCATCCCAAACTCACCACAGCTCCTCCTCGTCTCCTCTCCTCTCCGCTCCAAACGGATCTCTCATGTGGCAAGACAGCTCTACGTTTATTCAAGTGTTGTGTAGAAGCTTTGAGAGGTGTGTGTGTGGTGATGAGGAGGAGGGAGGTTGTGAAGGAGGAGTGTGCAGTGGTTTGGGATGCAGCCGTCATAGCAGAAGGAGCAGGAGGAGGAGATGCCATTGGTCGATGTGTATGTGGTTCATGTTGCAGATACGAAGGAAAACATTCAAACCAGAGATTAAAGGGAACATACTCTCACAGGCGAGAGGTCTTTAAAGCTGAGCTACGTAACTTTAAAGTCCAGACTTCCCTCTCCACACACTCCAACTCCACCTCATTTGGGGGAATCCTGAGGCCAAACAGAGGCCTGTGCCACCTCAACTGGCTCCTCTCCATGTGGAGGAGTAGCCGCTCCACTCCGAGCTCCTCCTGTGTGACTGAGCTCCTCAATCTCTGAGGGAGCTAATGTGGCTCTGGATCTCATCCTTTCAGTCATTACCCAAAGATAGGGCTGGGCAATAAATCAAATTTTGGCAACTAATCGGCTTTTGAAAAAATCGAATTCGTGAAAAATGTGAAAATCGTGACATCGAATGAGGGATATTGTGAGAGTTCCAGCAGCACATCAATTATACTTGCAATAGCAGCACAGTCTGTACAAGACTTTAATATTATGTATTGGGGGAAAAAAATAAAAAATAGTTTTGAAACTTAAATATTGAGCGGGAAGATAAAAAATATTTTAAGGGCAAAGTCTGTCTTGAGTGACTTTAATGAAAATCAACATCGTCCAAAGCAGGAAATAATATCGAGATTTCGAGCCCAGCCCTACCCAAAGATCATGACCAGGTGAGGGAGGGGACTAGAGCTCTGATGGCAGACGCTGCTCCCTCTTTACAAGAGTCGGATACAGCTCTGATGGCGGAAGCTCCCTCTTCATCACAGAGACCAGAGAGAGAGACCAGAGAGACCAGAGAGAGAGACCAGAGAGAGACCAGAGATAGAGTAGAGAGAGACCAGAGAGAGACTAGAGAGAGACCAAAAAGAGACCAGAAAGAGACCAGAGAGAGAGACTAGAGAGAGACCAGAGAGAGACCACAGAGAGACCAGAGAGAGACCAGAGAGAGACTAGAAAGAGACGACAAAGACACCAGAGAGAGACCAGAGAGAGAGACTAGCGAGAGACCACAGAGAGACCAGAGAGAGACCAGAGAGAGACGAGAGAGAGACCACAGAGAGACCAGAGAGTGACTAGAGAGAGCCCAGAGAGAGACCAGAGAGAGACCAGAGAGAGACTAGAGAGAGACCAAAAAGAGACCAGAAAGAGACCAGAGAGAGAGACTAGAGAGAGACCAGAGAGAGACCACAGAGAGACCAGAGAGAGACTAGAAAGAGACGACAAAGACACCAGAGAGAGACCAGAGAGAGAGACTAGCGAGAGACCACAGAGAGACCAGAGAGAGACCAGAGAGAGACGAGAGAGAGACCACAGAGAGACCAGAGAGTGACTAGAGAGAGCCCAGAGAGAGACCAGAGAGAGACTAAAGAGAGACCAGAGAGAGACCAGAGAGAGACTAGAGAGAGACCAGAAAAAGACCAGAGAGAGACCAGAGAGAGACTAGAGAGAGAGACCAGAGAGACCAGAGAGAGAGACCAGAGAGAGACCAGAGAGAGACCACAGAGAGACCAGAGAGAGACCAGAGAGAGACTAGAAAGAGACCACAAAGACACCAGAGAGAGACCAGAGAGAGAGACTAGTGAGAGACCACAGAGAGACCAGAGAGAGACCAGAAAGAGACCAGAGAGAGACTAGAGAGAGACCACAGAGAGACCAGAGAGTGACTAGAGAGAGCCCAGAGAGAGACCACAGAGAGACCAGAGAGAGACCAGAGAGAGACCAGAGAGAGACTAGAGAGAGACCAGAGAAAGACCAGAGAGAGACCAGAGAGACTAGAGAGAGATCAGAGAGAGACCACAGAGAGACCACAGAGAGACCAGAGAGAGACTAGAGAGAGACCAGAGAGAGATACCAGAGAGAGACCAGAGAGAGACCAGAGAGAGACCACAGAGAGACCAGAGAGAGACCAGAGAGAGACCACAGAGAGACCACAGAGAGACCACAGAGAGACCACAGAGAGACCAGAGAGAGACTAGAGAGAGACTAGAGAGAGAGACCAGAGAGAGACCAGAGAGAGATCAGAGAGACCAGAGAGAGATCAGAGAGAGACCAGAGAGAGACCAGAGAGAGAGTAGAGAGAGACCAGAGAGAGAGACCAGAGAGAGACCAGAGACAGATCAGAGAGAGAGATCAGAGAGAGACTAGAGAGACCAGAGAGAGACTAGAGAGACCAGAGAGAGATCAGAGAGACCAGAGAGAGATCAGAGAGAGACCAGAGAGAGACCAGAGAGAGACCACAGAGAGACCACAGAGAGACTAGAAAGAGACCACAAAGACACCAGAGAGAGACCAGAGAGAGAGACTAGCGAGAGACCACAGAGAGACCAGAGAGAGACCAGAGAGAGACTAGAGAGACCACAGAGACCAGAGAGTGACTAGAGAGAGCCCAGAGAGAGACCACAGAGAGACCAGAGAGAGACCAGAGAGAGACCAGAGAGAGACTAGAGAGAGACCAGAGAAAGACCAGAGAGAGACCAGAGAGAGACTAGAGAGAGACAGAGAGAGACCACAGAGAGACCAGAGAGAGACTAGAGAGAGACTAGAGAGAGACCAGAGAGAGACCAGAGAGAGACTAGAGAGAGACCAGAGAGAGATACCAGAGAGAGACCAGAGAGAGACCACAGAGAGACCAGAGAGAGACCACAGAGAGACCAGAGAGAGACCACAGAGAGACCAGAGAGAGACCAGAGAGAGACTAGAGAGAGAGACCAGAGAGAGACCAGAGAGAGACCAGAGAGAGACCAGAGACAGATCAGAGAGAGAGACCAGAGAGAGACTAGAGAGACCAGAGAGATCAGAGAGACCAGAGAGAGATCAGAGAGAGACCAGAGAGAGAGTAGAGAGAGACCAGAGAGAGAGACCAGAGAGAGAGACCAGAGAGAGAGACCAGAGAGAGACCAGAGAGAGACCAGAGACAGATCAGAGAGAGAGACCAGAGAGAGACTAGAGAGACCAGAGAGAGATCAGAGAGACCAGAGAGAGATCAGAGAGAGACCAGAGAGAGACCACAGAGAGACCAGAGAGAGACCACAGAGAGACCACAGAGAGACCACAGAGAGACCAGAGAGAGACCACAGAGTAAACCACATTTCCCCTGTAACTGTCTTTGCTTCCACCAGGGGGAATACAAACACACGTGAGAAGAGTTTTGTTCATAGAGTCCTGTATAAACTGTAGTGAGGACATGTTTAACCCGTGAGGGGCTGGACTGGGACCCATGACTCTGCAGAATCCACAGCTGCTCCGTCACTCACCACGAATCGAATGAGGGATATTGTGAGAGTTCCAGCAGCACATCAATTATACTTGCAATAGCAGCACAGTCTGTACAAGACTTTAATATTATGTATTGGGGGAAACAAATAAAAAGTATTTTTGAAACTTAAATATTGAGCGGGAAGATAAAAAATATTTTAAGGGCAAAGTCTGTCTTGAGTGACTTTAATGAAAATCGACATCGTCCAAAGCAGTAAATAAAATCGAGATTTCGAGCCCAGCCCTACCCAAAGATCATGACCAGGTGAGGGAGGGGACTAGAGCTCTGATGTAGAGCTGAAACAACTAATCGATTTAATCGATTAAAATCGATTATTAAAATAGTTGTCAACTAATTTAGTCATCGATTAGTTGCTAGATAACTTTTATTTTGCCGTAAGCGGCTCATTTCGTGCATATTTTAACTCTGCGGTGACCAAATGGTGGCAGTAATGAGCCACCGGAGGTTTTACAGCAGGAGAAGTAGCGAATAGCCAATAGCTGGCCTCCTTTTATGTCACATGCTTCGCGCACAGCTCCTCTTCATCATACAGCAAGATGGCGGAGGCAAGCGGCAGTGGAGTAAGCTCGAGAAAGAAAAGGAAAAAATCAGAAGACAAACCTAATCGAACGAAGTCATCCAAAGTGTGGGAGCACTTTACTTTGAACCTTCAAAAAAGAAGAGTAACCTGTAAACTCTGCGCTACTGACTTGGCCTGGCACGGGAGTACTACGTCTCTGCGTGAGCACCTTAAACCATCTCTCTGCAGTACTGACTGTTTGCAAAAGATGGCGCCACACTCACTGTTTTAGGCATAAAGTTGATCTTTCAACTAATTTGCACAAAGATGTAAAAAAAAAAAAAAACATTTATCCAGTTTATCAACTTAAATAAGCCTTGTTCGGGATTTTAAACTACTTCAGAAGCCCTAAGGATTTTCAGGGTGAAAACATTATTGGAAATCTCCTTGTGAAATTTGCTAGAGTATGTAACGGTCAGTGTTTTGTTTTGATGGTCGACATTGAGTTCAACAAAGGATTACAAAGACATAATAAACAGCTCCAGATATGTTTTTGATGTGGATATGAATATGTAAAATGGTTAAAATCTCTAAAAAGTCTATGTTGAATGATGAAGGCCCTTTGTTAACAATTTACTTGGAAAAAAATTGGCTAAACTATAATATAAGTACATAAACCGATTAATCGATTAGTCGTAAAAATAATCGCCTGATTAATCGATGATCAAAATAATCGTTAGTTGCAGCCCTACTCTGATGGCAGACGCTGCTCCTCTTTACAAGTGTCGGATACAGTTCTGATGGCAGAAGCTCCCTCTTCATCACAGAGAGCAGAGAGAGAGACCAGAGAGAGACCACAGAGAGACCACAGAGAGACCCCAGAGAGAGACCACAGAGTAAACCACATTTCCCCACATTGCACTACTATTGACACTTCTTCTAATTGCCACTTTTGTACATAATGTCAAGTCCTGTTTGCACATTTCTTACTTTTTGCACAATCTTGAGTGTTTCTATCCTTACCAAACATGACATGTAAATTTCTCCTGTGTGAGATTAATAAAGTACATCTTATCTTATCTTATCTTAGGGTAGGGTAGATCAGAGTAGGGTAGGGTAGAGTACAGTAGGGTAGAGTAGAATAGAGTAGGGTAGAGTAGAGTAGAGAGGAGAGTAGAGTAGAATAGAGTAAGGTAGGGTAGGGTAGAGTAGAGTAGAGGGTAGAGTAGAGTAGAGTAGGGTAGGGTAGAGTAGAGTAGAACGTAGAGTAGAGTAGGGTAGAGTAGAGTAGAATAGAGTAGGGTAGGGTAGGGTAGAGTAGAGTAGAGCGTAGAGTTGAGTAGGGTAGGGTAGAGTAGAGTAGAGTAGAGCGTAGAGTGGGGTAGGGCAGAGTAGAATAGAGTAGGGTAGAGTAGAGTAGAGCGTAGAGTAGGGTAGGGTAGAGTAGAGTAGAGCGTAGAGTAGGGTAGAGTAGAGTAGGATAGAGTAGAGTAGATTAGAGTAGAGTAGAGCGTAGAGTAGAGTAGGGTAGGGTAGAGTAGAGGAGAGTAGGGTAGGGTAGGGTAGAGTAGATTAGAGTAGAGCATAGAGTAGAGTAGAGCATAGAGTAGAGTAGGGTAGAGTAGAATAGAGTAGGGTAGGGTAGAGTAGGTAGAGTAGAGTAGAGCGTAGAGTAGAGTAGGGTAGGGTAGAGTAGAGTAGAATAGAGTAGGGGAGGGTAGAGTAGAGTAGGGTAGGGTAGAGTAGAGTAGAGTAGAGCGTAGAGTAGAGTAGGGTAGGGTAGGGTAGGGTAGAGTAGAGTAGGGTAGGGTAGATTAGAGTAGAGTAGAGTAGATTAGAGTAGAGTAGAGTAGAGTATGGTAGGGTAGAGCAGAGTAGAGTAGAGTAGAATAGAGTAGGGTAGGGTAGAGTAGGGTAGAGTAGAGTAGAGTAGAGTAGAGCGTAGAGTAGAGTAGGGTAGAGTAGAGTAGAATAGAGTAGGGGAGAGTAGAGTAGAGTAGAGTAGAGCGTAGAGTAGAGTAGGGTAGGGTGGAGTAGAGTAGAGCGTAGAGAGGGGTAGGGTACAGTAGAATAGAGTAGGGTAGAGTAGTGTAGAGCGTAGAGTAGAGTAGGGTAGGGTAGAGTGGAGTAGAGTAGGGTAGAGTAGAGTAGGGTAGAGTGGAGTAGATTAGAGTAGAGCGTAGAGTAGAGTAGGGTAGAGTAGAGTAGGGTAGAGTAGAGTGTAGAGTAGAGTAGAATAGGGTAGAGTAGAGTAGAGCGTAGAGTAGAGTAGAGTAGAGTAGAGCGTAGAGTGGGGTAGGGTAGAGTAGAGTAGAGTAGAGTAGGGTAGGGTAGAGTAGAGTGGAGTAGATTAGAGCGTAGGGTAGGGTAGAGTAGGGTAGAATAGAGTAGGGTAGGGTAGAGTAGAGCGTAGAGTAGGGTAGAGTAGAGCGTAGAGTGGGGTAGGGTAGATTAGAGTAGAGTAGAATAGAGCGTAGAGTACAGTAGAGTAGAGCAGCATATAGTAGAGTAGAATAGAGAAGAGTAGAATATAGTAGAGTAGGGTAGAGTAGAGTAGAGAAGGGTAGAGTAGAGTAGAGTAGGGTAGGGCAGAGTAGGGTGGAGTAGAGTAGAGTAGAGTAAAATAGGGTAGAGTAGGGTAGAGTAGAGTAGGATAGGATAGGATAGAGTATAGTAGGGTAGTGTAGAGTAGAGTAAGGTAGGGTAGAGTAGAGTAGAGCTTCATAATTTCTGTTCTCTGTCAGACTCATGTTCACACTCACAGATAAGAGAGGTACCTCACAGCGAGAGGGGGGCAGCAGAGGGGGCCAGCAGAGGGGGACAGCAGAGGGAGACAGCAGAGGGAGACAGCAGAGGGAGACATCAGAGGGAGACATCAGAGGGAGACAGGGACAGCAGAGGGAGACATCAGAGGGAGACAGGGCCAGCAGAGGGAGACAGCAGAGGGGGCCAGCAGAGGGAGACAGCAGAGGGAGACAGCAGAGGGGGCCAGCAGAGGGAGACAGCAGAGGGAGACAGGGCCAGCAGAGGGAGACAGCAGAGGGAGACAGCAGAGGGAGACCTGAACACAAACAAGTGTCTAAGGGGCAGTAGTTTTGGCCTCTGATTTATGTGGACTCAAGGTCAATTTAGTTTAGGTTTATAACAGGTCCAGACTCAGGACGAAAGCAGAGGCCGAGTTTAATAGGGTAACAGCTCCAGTCCCAGTCCACAGCCAGCCTCTAACCTGCCCCTAGTCCCAGCCCTGGTCTCAGCCCTGGTCTCAGTCCTGGTCTCAGTCCTGGTCTCAGTCCTGGTCTCAGTCCTGGTCTCAGTCCTGGTCTCAGTCCTGGTCTCAGTCCTGGTCTCAGTCCTGGTCTCAGTCCTGGTCTCAGTCCCAGTCCACAGCCAGCCCCTTACCTTCCCCCAGGTCCAACACAGCCAGCACGGCGCTGCTCCTCGCCTCCCCCTGGTGGTTGTTGGCGATGCAGGTATAGAGTCCAGCGTCAGTGGGTTTGCAGTCCCGGATCCACAAACCTCCGTACTCCTGGTTCTCCATGTCCAACAGGTCCTCATTATGATACCAGTACAGGGAGGGCTGAGGGTCCCCGCTCACACACACCTACAGGAACGCACACAACCATTATAAACATGGGCTCGCCTCTCCCTCCATGTGGATTTAGGCTGCAGTACTGCAGGTGGCCTCTAGTCCATGTGGATTTAGGCTGCAGTACTGCAGGTGGCCTCTAGTCCATGTGGATTTAGGCTGCAGTACTGCAGGTGTCCTCTAGTCCATGTGGATTTAGGCTGCAGTACTGCAGGTGGCCTCTAGTCCATGTGGGTTTAGGCTGCAGTACCGCGGGTGGCCTCTAGTCCATGTGGGTTTAGGCTGCAGTACCACAGGGTTTACAGACGGTTTTAGGCAGCACCACAACAGAGGCATTTATGACTTTGAAATCAGTCTCCTGCGTTTGAGGCAAGGCAAGTTTATTTGTACATAACAACTCATACACAAGGCAACTGAAAATGCGGAACAAAACAAGATTGAGACACACGAGGCATTAAAATCAAAAACATTCACAGGACATTAAAAAGAGTGAAGATACAATCCTTCAGTTGTTGCAGCTAAACAGAACTGTTTTTAACCTGGGTTTAAAAATCGTCAGAGAAGCAGGAGGCCAGTCCCTGTGCTCCTCAGAGTCCCAGCAGGAGGCCAGTACCTGTGCTCCTCAGAGTCCCAGCAGGAGGCCAGTCCCTGTGCTCCTCAGAGTCCCAGCAGGAGGCCAGTCCCTGTGCTCCTCAGAGCCCCAGCAGGAGACCAGTCCCTGTGCTCCTCAGAGTCCCAGCAGGAGGCCAGTCCCTGTGCTCCTCAGAGTCCCAGCCGGAGGCCAGTCCCTGTGCTCCTCAGAGTCTCAGCCGGAGGCCAGTCCCTGTGCTCCTCAGAGTCTCAGCAGGAGGCCAGTCCCTGTGCTCCTCAGAGTCCCAGCAGGAGGCCAGTCCCTGTGCTCCTCAGAGTCCCAGCAGGGGGCCAGTCCCTGTGCTCCTCAGAGTCCCAGCAGGAGGCCAGTCCCTGTGCTCCTCAGAGTCCCAGCAGGGGGCCAGTCCCTGTGCTCCTCAGAGTCTCAGCAGGAGGCCAGTCCCTGTGCTCCTCAGAGTCCCAGCAGGAGGCCAGTCCCTGTGCTCCTCAGAGTCTCAGCAGGAGGCCAGTCCCTGTGCTCCTCAGAGTCCCAGCAGGAGGCCAGTCCCTGTGCTCCTCAGAGTCTCAGCAGGAGGCCAGTCCCTGTGCTCCTCAGAGTCCCAGCAGGAGGCCAGTCCCTGTGCTCCTCAGAGTCCCAGCAGGAGGCCAGTCCCTGTGCTCCTCAGAGTCTCAGCAGGAGGCCAGTCCCTGTGCTCCTCAGAGTCCCAGCAGGAGGCCAGTCCCTGTGCTCCTCAGAGTCCCAGCAGGAGGCCAGTCCCTGTGCTCCTCAGAGTCCCAGCAGGAGGCCAGTCCCTGTGCTCCTCAGAGTCTCAGCAGGAGGCCAGTCCCTGTGCTCCTCAGAGTCCCAGCAGGAGGCCAGTCCCTGTGCTCCTCAGAGTCTCAGCAGGAGGCCAGTCCCTGTGCTCCTCAGAGTCCCAGCAGGAGGCCAGTCCCTGTGCTCCTCAGAGTCTCAGCAGGAGGCCAGTCCCTGTGCTCCTCAGATTCACAGCAGGAGGCCAAGAACGTTTTAAGCCAGTTAGATGTGATTTAGCACTGACAGAAACATCTGTCTGAAGTGTGTGAATGAAAACAATCTTTACTTCCATATTTCAGTTATTAATACAGTAAGTTATAATAAAAACGTTAGGCGCTAATAACGTTAGCATCCTTATGGGATTTCCCATATATATTAGCATCGTGCTAATCGCTCGAAAATAAGGCCGTTTTTTAGGTTTTCTATCAATTGTATGTTACTTACTTTGTATTAGCCGTGTTTATTCTTCACAATGAGATTGTAAGATGCTTTTCCCCAGTTTAACAGTTTTCACAGAGCCAGCAAACTGCACCCACACAGAGGCTTTCTCGTCATGTATCAGCGACTGTTAACGGTTAGCTGTTAGCAGTTAACGGTTAGCAGTTAGCTGTTAGCAGTTAGCGGTTAGCTGTTAGCTGTTAGCGGTTAGCTGTTAGCTGTTAGCTGTTAGCGGTTAGCTGTTAGCAGTTAGCGGTTAGCTGTTAGCTGTTAGCGGTTAGCTGTTAGCTAGCGTTACACTCACAGGAGGAAGTAACAGTGAACTTGATGAACAGTTTTTTATCCTCTCATACAAAATGGTGTAGAAGTGCTCAATGGATCTGTCATAATAACTGTAGACCATTAAGATAAAACCCTAGCCTGAATAATAATGGATAATGTTAACATGTTAGCTCAATACTAACCTGCTAACTCAAAGCTCACCCACTAGCTCAAAGAAGTGCTCATAGTGAAGTTTGACTCCTTTCTCACTGTCTGTGACTCCAGAAACACTGTCAGAACAACAGAAACTGGCTCCAGATTTTGTTCAAATCTGAAGCGTCTTCTGCATTAAGGCTAACACTCTGGTGATGTCACACACAGTATACCAGTCCACTAATAATACTATTATTCTATTTTAGGGTTAGGGTTACCTATCAACTCGGTCGTCTCAAGGTTTGCAGATGTTAATAAAAACTGTACATTCTGGCAAACACAGGAAGAAACTCTCGAGCACTTGTCCAAAGAGCCATTGTTTTACATGTAAAGATATTATCTGTTATTTTGCAGCTAACACGACTACGAAATCATTGAACTATGTAGTTACAATTTTCATTCTGTTTGGTAAATGTTTTATTCACAAGCAAAAATGTTGAAAGCACAGTTGTATTTCCCCCTATTTTAAAGTGATGTAAAAAATATGTAATGAACTCACTGCTGTATTGAACTCACTGCTGTATGTAATGAACTCACTGCTGTAATGAACTCACTGCTGTATGTAATGAACTCATATGTAATGAACTCACTGCTGTAATGAACTCACTGCTGTAATGAACTCACTGCTGTATGTAATGAACTCACTGCTGTAATGAACTCACTGCTGTATTGAACTCACTGCTGTATGTAATGAACTCACTGCTGTAATGAAATCACTGCTGTATCACTGCTGTATTGAACTCACTGCTGTAATGAACTCACTGCTGTAATGAACTCACTGCTGTATGTAATGAACTCACTGCTGTATTGAACTCACTGCTGTAATGAACTCACTGCTGTATGTATTGAACTCACTGCTGTATGTAATGAACTCACTGCTGTAATGAACTCACTGCTGTATGTAATGAACTCACTGCTGTAATGAACTCACTGCTGTATTGAACTCACTGCTGTATGTAATGAACTCACTGCTGTAATGAACTCACTGCTGTAATGAACTCACTGCTGTATGTATTGAACTCACTGCTGTATGTAATGAACTCACTGCTGTAATGAACTCACTGCTGTATGTAATGAACTCACTGCTGTAATGAACTCACTGCTGTATGTAATGAACTCACTGCTGTAATGAACTCACTGCTGTATGTAATGAAATCACTGCTGTATGTAATGAACTCACTGCTGTAATGAACTCACTGCTGTACGTAATGAACTCACTGCTGTAATGAACTCACTGCTGTATGTAATGAACTCACTGCTGTATGTAATGAACTCACTGCTGTAATAAACTCACTGCTGTATGTAATGAACTCACTGCTGTAATGAACTCGCTGCTGTATGTAATGAACTCACTGCTGTAATGAACTCACTGCTGTATTGAACTCACTGCTGTAATGAACTCACTGCTGTAATGAACTCACTGCTGTAATGAACTCACTGCTGTAATGAACTCACTGCTGTAATGAACTCACTGCTGTAATGAACTCACTGCTGTATGTAATGAACTCACTGCTGTAATGAACTCACTGCTGTAATGAACTCACTGCTGTATGTAATGAACTCACTGCTGTAATGAACTCACTGCTGTATTGAATTCACTGCTGTAATGATCTCACTGCTGTAATGAACTCACTGCTGTATGTAATGAACTCACTGCTGTAATGAACTCACTGCTGTAATGAACTCACTGCTGTATTGAACTCACTGCTGTAATGAACTCACTGCTGTATGTAATGAACTCACTGCTGTAATGAACTCACTGCTGTATGTAATGAACTCACTGCTGTAATGAACTCACTGCTGTATGTAATGAACTCACTGCTGTAATGAACTCACTGCTGTATGTAATGAACTCACTGCTGTAATGAACTCACTGCTGTAATGAACTCACTGCTGTAATGAACTCACTGTAAGTAAGTAAGTAAGTAAGTTTTTATTTATATACCGCCTTTTCACTGCAGAGCTGAGTCTCAAAGCGGTTTACAATTGTTATTTTTGGGCATTAGTCTCTCACTCCTCACAGAGATGGGAGGGGCCAGTACAGGAGGCGCATGCCAGAACTATTGGACATATTTTTAGTGGTAGTACCGGAGTACCCGGAGGAAACCTACGCAGACACGGGGAGAACATGCAAACTCCACTCAGAAAGGCCCTGGTCCGACCGGGATTCGAACCCAGGACCTTCTTGCTGAGAGGCGAGAGTGCTATCCACTCAGCCACCGTGCTGCTGTATGTAATGAACTCACTGCTGTAATGAACTCACTGCTGTATTGAACTCACTGCTGTAATGAACTCACTGCTGTATGTAATGAACTCACTGCTGTAATGAACTCACTGCTGTATGTAATGAACTCACTGCTGTAATAAACTCACTGCTGTATGTAATGAACTCACTGCTGTATGTATTGAACTCACTGCTGTAATGAACTCACTGCTGTATTGAACTCACTGCTGTAATGAACTCACTGCTGTAATGAACTCACTGCTGTAATGAACTCACTGCTGTAATGAACTCACTGCTGTATGTAATGTAACCCTAAACCCTCTGACACCAACTGGATGAACTTTTTTGGTTTATTAATGTAATTTTATTGTATATATTGTATTTTGTTGTTTTGATGTTCTCTCTATTTTCAGATGTCTCGTCTTTGACGATTGTTGTAAATTGGAAATAATACAATTTTGAAGGAAAAAAAACAATAATAATAATAATAATAATAATACTAATCTATTTTACTTTCTTTTACTTCCTGGTTTGTGGCTTCCTGTTACTCACAATGGAAAAATGACTGATTGATTCTATAATAAAAAATTATCTTTTTGTACAGCACTTTTCAGGACACTCAAAGTCTCTTCACATTATTCATTCACTCCATACACAGCGGTGATAAACTACTGTAGCCTCAGCTGCCCTGGGGCACACTGACAGAAGCGAGGCAACCAGTCTGTGGATGCCACCACCACCAACCATTCACACACACACCAGACTCATTCTAATGTGGGTGAAGTGTCTTGCCTAAGGACACAACCACAGTTTGGCACTTTTCACCCGCAGCCGCCCCACTGTGGCACCTGGTGTTCCCAGAGGTCTCCCATCACAGTATTAACCAGGTCTACCCTGCTTAGCTTCAGATGTCTGATGGGATCTGGCTTTCACCTGCAGGTGTGGCCCGTCTTAACACAAACATGTGTTAAACATAACCCTTGATGTGGCTCAGCTTCCTCCAGAGACAATGAGTGTGAGCCCTCCTGCTTCATGGTTTTACTGGTGTTTGTGAGGTTCTGGTCTCACCTTGAGGCGGATGTCGCAGCCCGTTCCCACCGCGGCGTTCCTCATCTTGCGTGTGAAGACCGGAGCGCTGGCACCAGGACTGTGCTCGGCTTTAGAGCGTTTGGGAGGCACCAGAGGACTAGGGGGCGCTGTGGCCTCCTCTGGGGGCCCCTTCTTCAGGGTCATCTGCACCTCGGCTTTCCTCATGACAGAGGTCAAAGGTCAGAGAGATATCCTGCAGAGAGAAGAGAGGGATGAGTCATAACAGAGAGAGACCAAAGAGAGAGAGAAACCAGAGAGAGAGGAGAGAGAGAGAAAAACCAGAGAGAGAGACCCATTATAACAGACTACAGCATGTTCCTCTTCCACATGGAACAAGAGATATTTTCAAACATATTTCCACTTTCTGAAGGAAAGAGCAGAGCATGCAACAGTCCAAACTCTGAGGTGAGAGCTTCATTCACCTAAACACAGCTCCGCGGCTCGTTACGCCGTCATAAACTTTATTGTCCCTGGTGTGTGTAGTGTTTGAACCTTCTTCCTCTGAGCCTCATGTGAGCAGGAGCAGAGAAAACCTTTCATTGGGTCTAAATCCTCAATAAGACTGGGTCCTGAGGCGGGTTAAAGGTGTCGCTCTGACACAGCCGCCCGTGTCCTCCGTGTGAGAGGCAGAGACCTGAGCGCTTGCTCCGTGGGAAAGAGGCTGCAGTAGTTACAGTTACATTAATCACAGTGGACATAAACCTCCAGTGTCTTGCCCAAGGACACATAGCAGCAGTCACCAGTGGGAGCTGGTTTCACACCTGCGCTCAGAGACACACACTCTACAACTGAGATACTGTCACTGTATCTTCTCCTGTGTGGGTTTCCTCCGGCTGCTCCTGTTCCCCTACCACTAAACCAGAGAGAGACCACAGACCATAGACAAACCAGTGGCTGAGTGGTGAGCACTCTCGCTTCTTAACAAGAAGGTTGAAGGTTTGAATACTGGTCAAAAAAGGGTTTTTCTGAGTGGAGTTTGCATGTTCTCCCCACGCCTGCATAAGTTTCCTCCGGGTGCTCCGGTTTCCCCTACCACTAAAAACATGTACAATCGGAAAAATCCTCTGGCTCTAGTCCTGACCAAGAGCATCAACATCTGGACAGAGGTCCCGGGCTCAGGCATCAGGGCTTCTGTCTTAAACTCTTTCACTCTGATGGATCCTCTGTGATGTTGTGGTCCGACACACTGCGTTCTTTAGACCTGTGTACCATCAGTTGGATCAGGTTAGCACCAGGTGAGAGTGTTTCAGTCACGTCTGGTCATCTCTCACTCCAAATATCATTGGTTGTATAATAAAACCAGCAAGTGAGATCAGAAAGAAAGACCTGAAAGAGACCTGAAAGAGACCAGAGCGAGACCAGAGCGAGACCAGAGCGAGACCAGAGAGAGAGAGACCAGTGAGAAACCTGAAAGAGACCAGAGAGAGACTAGAGAGAGACCAGCGAGAGACCTGAAAGAGACCAGAGTGACACCTGAATTAGACCAGAGAGTTTCTCCAGACCATACAACACAAAGATGGCTGACTATTGGTGCTTTTGAATGAACCAAATGTGTCCAACGACCAAAACTCGTCTTAAATCATATTATTAATCACTAAAGCAGCAGCGAGTCCTGAGAGCACAGGTATTTATAGATTAAAACTCAAGGATCAGATTGCTCTAGGTTAAGTCACCTAGTTTCCATTGAGACCAGAGAGAGAGACCAGGGAGAGACCAGAGAGAGACCAGAGAGAGAGACCAGAGAGAGAGACCAGGGAGAGACCAGAGAGAGACCAGAGAGAGACCAGAGAGAGAGACCAGGGAGAGACCAGAGAGAGACCAGAGAGAGAGACCAGGGAGAGACCAGAGAGAGACCAGAGAGAGACCAGAGAGAGAGACCAGGGAGAGACCAGAGAGAGAGACCAGAGAGAGAGACCAGGGAGAGACCAGAGAGAGACCAGAGAGAGACCAGAGAGAGAGACCAGGGAGAGACCAGAGAGAGACCAGAGAGAGAGACCAGAGAGAGAGACCAGGGAGAGACCAGAGAGAGACCAGAGAGAGACCAGAGAGAGAGACCAGGGAGAGACCAGAGAGAGACCAGAGAGAGAGACCAGGGAGAGACCAGAGAGAGACCAGAGAGAGAGACCAGGGAGAGACCAGAGAGAGAGACCAGAGAGAGAGACCAGGGAGAGACCAGAGAGAGACCAGAGAGAGACCAGAGAGAGAGACCAGGGAGAGACCAGAGAGAGACCAGAGAGAGAGACCAGAGAGAGAGACCAGGGAGAGACCAGAGAGAGACCAGAGAGAGACCAGAGAGAGACCAGAGAGAGACCAGAGAGAGAGACCAGAGAGAGACCAGAGAGAGACCAGAGAGAGACCAGAGAGAGAGAACTGAGAAGGAACAGAGAGGGAGACTAAAGAGGCAAGGGTGAGACACCAGAAAGAGAGACCAGAGAGAGAGACCAGAGAGAGAGACCAGGGAGAGACCAGAGAGAGACCAGAGAGAGACCAGAGAGAGAGACCAGGGAGAGACCAGAGAGAGACCAGAGAGAGAGACCAGAGAGAGAGACCAGGGAGAGACCAGAGAGAGACCAGAGAGAGACCAGAGAGAGACCAGAGAGAGACCAGAGAGAGAGACCAGAGAGAGACCAGAGAGAGACCAGAGAGAGACCAGAGAGAGACCAGAGAGAGACCAGAGAGAGACCAGAGAGAGAGACCAGAGAGAGACCAGAGAGAGACCAGAGAGAGACCAGAGAGAGACCAGAGAGAGAGAACTGAGAAGGAACAGAGAGGGAGACTAAAGAGGCAAGGGTGAGACACCAGAAAGAGAGACCAGAAAGAGAGACCAGAGAGAGAGACCAGGGAGAGACCAGAGTGAAACCAGAGAGAATAGAGAGAAAGGCTAAAGAAAGACAAGAGATAAACCAGAGAGAGAGACTAAAGAGGGATCAAAAAGTGATGAGAGAAACCAGAATATGACTAGAGTGAGACCAGAGAGAGTTCAAAGGATCAAACGGCTTGAAACAGTCGCTTTAGTAACTATTGTAACTTCTCACTTTCACACAACTCTATAAAACTAAACTCCTCCAACACCAGCCTCAAGTTTTGAGTTTAAATCCTGCGAAAGCTTCGAACTTTGGGACAAAACGTCTCTTACTTCATCAAGTCGTTCCTCGCGTCCGAAGCTGCAGTATTTTTAGCCGAGGAGGATCATGTTGCGTTGGTTCCAGCTTCTAACGTGTCACTGGTCGATTAATCCGATAAAATAATCCAAATGTCTCCAGTTAATCCTTCACCGAGTGCAGAAACCAGGGGGAGTCAGGGGGAGTCAGGTCCAGGTTTGGGTCCAGGTTTGGGTCCAGGTTTGGGTCGTGGTTTGGGCCCTGGAGCTCGGGAGAGGGACGGACGCTCCGAAGGGGGAAATGACAGCAGACTCTGGGCTTCATGACAGCTGCTCCCCCCCCCCCAGACTTCAGACACTCCCCAAGAGGGACACTTTTAGCCCAGAGAGGTCACATGTGCTGAGGAGAGGGCACAGAGGGGAGGGAGGTGAGGGGGGGAGAGAGAGAATAAAAGAGAGAGAGGAGAGTAGAAGAAGGGAAAGGACAGGGAGAGAGAGAGGGGCAAATGGCGGGAGACAGAGGGGATGGGGAGGGAGGGGGAGAGGAAAAAGAAAGAGGAGAGAGACAGGAGATCATGAGAGGAGGGGGGAAGAGAGAGGAAGAGTGGAGGCGAGGAATGAGAGAGAGGAAGAGAGAGAAGGGGAGGAGAGGAAGGGAGAGAGAGGAAGGGAGAGAAGGGGAGGAGAGGATAGAAACAGAAGCAGAAGAGAATACTTTCGTTGTAATGCATGTGGGGTCCCACAGGGGTCTACACTGGGTCCACTCCTGTTTCAGATGTGGCTCACACACACACACACACATGCATTCCAATAAACAGACTTTATTTATTTTCTCTGATTTATTGTAGAAAGGCTCCAACAATTATCGTCTTCTTTAGACCAACAGTAAAAAAGTAGCATGAGCTACTAACTGCTGATAACAAGCTAATATTAAGCTAATGACAAGCTAACACCGTGCTGGAGTTCAAACATAAAATATATTAACATGACTCTCTAAACATTCACAGATCTACATATTCACAAACACAATACAAACGGACAAATATTGTCCAAGGAAACAAGGTTTTGCAGCAAATACAAGCTCTGTGTCGCCGTCAGCCATCTTGGATTTCTCAAAGTGGTTAAAGAAATGATCCCACCTCTCAGCCACATACACATCATACTGAAATACAACTTCAAGCAGATTATCTAGGCTGCAGTACTGCAGCTGTCCTCTAGGTGGGCACTGAGACCAGAGATAGACCAGAGAGAGACCAGAGAGAGACCAGAGAGAGAGACCAGAGAGGGAGACCAGAGAGAGACCAGAGAGAGAGACCAGAGAGAGACCAGAGAGAGACCAGAGAGAGAGACCAGAGAGAGCCGAGAGAGCCGAGAGAGAGACCAGAGAGAGAGACCAGAGAGAGACCAGAGAGAGACCGGAGAGAGACCAGAGAGAGCCAGCAGAGAGAGACCAGAGAGAGAGCCAGAGAGAGACCAGAGAGAGAGACCAGAGAGAGACCAAGAGAGAAGAGAGAGAGACCAGAGAGAGGAGGCCAGAGAGAGACCAGAGAGAGACCAGAGAGAGACCAGAGAGAGGCCAGAGAGAGACCAGAGAGAGACCAGAGAGAGACCAGAGAGAGACCAGAGAGAGGCCAGAGAGAGACCAGAGAGAGACCAGAGAGAGACCAGAGAGAGGCCAGAGAGAGACCAGAGAGAGACCAGAGAGAGCCGAGAGAGACCAGAGAGAGACCAGAGAGAGACCAGAGAGAGACCAGAGAGAGACCAGAGAGAGGCCAGAGAGACCAGAGAAGAGACCAGACGCTCGTTTCCACTGTCACCCTTATGAATACAAATACGTCCACATTTAGAGGATATTAAAGCAGCTGTGCGTGACTTTGTGGGGTCTCCTCCTTTAGTCCGTATCTGTGTCACTAAGTTGGCTGTGACCTCTGACCTCTGTCAGTTGGCGGTGACCTCGGACACAGAGCTGCGACTCGAGCGTGAGGTTACAGTCCTCGCGCCGCAGTGACGCATCAGCTGTGCACAGCGGCTTCTGAAATTCTGTCCCACGAAGGCGTAGAGCAGCGGGTTGATGGCGCTGTGCAGCAGCCCCATGGCGTGCGTCGCTAACACAGCGCGGTCCACGCTCAGCCTCACGCCGCAGTCGTGCAGCAGCAGCCGCGCACGCAGCAGTGTGTCCACCATCAGCGCCACATGGTACGGTGACCAGCAGAGCAGGAAGCCCAGCACCACACACACCAGCAGCCGCATGGCCCTGTGCTTCTGGAAGCCCCGGCGCATCTGCAACAGGCGCCGCACCGTCACGCCGTAACACGTTAGCATCATGGCTAACGGCAGCAGGAAGCCCAGAGCGTGGCGCAGCGTGCGGGTCGCCAGGCGCCACATGTCGGCGCTGCGGGGGTCGTAGTGCTCGCGGCACACGCTGACAGAGCCCTGAGTCTGGGACGCGGCGCTGAGGAGCGCGGGCAGCGACAGCAGCGCGCCCAGCGCCCACACCGCCGCGCACGCCATACGGCTCAGCGCTCTGCGGCCGCGCCGCGTCTGCACGCTGCGCACAATCACCAGGTAACGGTCGACGCTGATGACGCTCAGGAACAGGACGCTGCTGTAGAAGCTCAGCTCCTGCAGCGTGCTCACCGTCTTACACAGCACGTCCCCAAACACCCAGCCACGCCACAGCGACACGGCCCAGAACGGCAGCGTGGCGGCAAGCAGCAGGTCGGCCAGCGCCAGGTGCAACAGGAATAGGTCTGAGGGAGGGAGGGGCTGAGGGAGGAGGAGCCGAGGGGAGACGGGATGAGGGGGGAGGGGCTGAAGGGGGAGGGGCTGACGACCGCGCACCAGCACTGCGCACACACACAGGTTCCCGGGCAGCGCCACAGCGAACACCAGCGCGTAGAAGACGGTGAGGACGACTGTGGCGGCGTCTGACACGGTGAGGTGCGCACACTGCAGCGTGGCGGGGTCCGGGACGAAGCCTGACATGTTATATGTGAAGTTTAACTCTTCGTAAATCAAACCGAAGTCAAGCGATAAGAACAGGTCGTCTGCAAGAAACAAGAAACACAATTAAAACCACAAGCGGCGTTGAACGGCCCTCGCCGCATCCACAGAGGACATCCTGTAAATGCAGAGGATCACTGAGTGGAACTTTCATTCATCTCTAGAAAAAAACAATCATTCCGAGTCCGCCGCGTATCGTTTCACTGATACAAACTCTGAAGCTAACTTTTGACGCTATTGTGTTGAGATGATGTGGAGCTAATTTGAACCAAATTGGTGGAACCATTAGAGCAGAGTTATGAAAAGTGTGAGGTGAAAATTTGAGATTTATCAGTTTTCCCATTGACACAGAATGGGGAATGTTTGTCGTTGTCACGGCAACAGGGTGAAAAATAGTTTATGGCGTGTATTGATGTAAAACCATGGGCAACTCTGTAGGGAAAGAGACCAGAGAGAGACCAGAAAGAGACCAGAGAGAGACCAGAAAGAGACCAGAGAGAGACCAGAAAGAGACCAGAGAGAGTAGACAGAGACCAGAGAGAGACCAGAGAGAGACCAGAGAGAGACCAGAAAGAGACCAGAGATAGACCAGAAAGAGACCAGAGAGAGTAGACAGAGACCAGAGAGAGACCAGAGAGAGACCAGAAAGAGACCAGAGAGAGACCAGAGAGAGACCAGAGAGAGACCAGAGAGAGAGACCAGAGAGAGACCAGAAAGAGACCAGAGAGAGACCAGAGAGAGACCAGAGAGAGACCAGAGAGAGACCAAAGAGAGACCAGAGAGAGACCAGAGAGAGACCAGAGAGAGAGGCCAGAGAGAGAGACCAGAGAGAGACCAGAAAGAGACCAGAGAGAGACCAGAAAGAGACCAGAGAGAGACCAGAAAGAGACCAGAGAGAGACCAGAGAGAGACCACAAAGAGGCCAGAGAGAGACCATAAAGAGACCAGAGAGAGACCATAAAGAGACCAGAGAGAGACCAGAGAGACCAGAGAGAGAGACCAGAAAGAGACCAGAGAGAGACCAGAGAGACCAGAGAGAGAGACCAGAGAGAGACCAGAGAGAGACCAGAGAGAGACCAGAGAGACCAGAGAGAGAGACCAGAAAGAGACCAGAGAGAGACCAGAGAGAGACCAGAGAGAGACCAGAGAGAGACCAGAGAGAGACCATAAAGAGGCCAGAGAGAGACCATAAAGAGACCAGAGAGAGACCAGAGAGAGACCAGAGAGAGACCAGAGAGAGACCAGAGAGAGAGTCCTGCAGTGATTTCTGATCAGATGAAAACAAAATGTTGACTTCTCAGTAAAACTATTGATGATTATTGTGATTATGACACATTTATTTGTTTAGCACAAAGTAAGGAAACAAAACAGAAACATTAAAATCATGTTTAAAATGAAGTAAAAAGAGACAAACCTGACATGATGAAGCTGCTGCTGCGGAGACAGAGGAGTGTGAGGAACTGATGACACACACACAGAGAAACACACACATAGACACACCCACACAGAGAAACACACACACACAGACACGCAGACACAGAGAGAGAGAGACACACACACAGAGAGAGGGGGACACACATACAGAGAGACACACACACACACACACACACACACACACATCGAGAGAGAGATACACACACAGAGAGACACACACACACACAGAGAGAGAGACACACACAGAGAGAGAGAGAGAGATACACACAGACACACACAGAGAGAGAGACACACACAGAGACACACATACACAGAGAGAGAGATACACAGAGAGAGACACACACACAGAAACACCCACAGAGAGAAACATGCACACACACACACAGAGAGAGAGAGAGACACACACACACACACACACAGAGACACACACACAGACAAAAGAGAGAGAGAGACACACACACACACCCACAGAGAGAAACACACACACACACACACCTACACACAGAGAGACACACACACCTACACACAAACGAAAGAGAGAGAGAGACACATACACACACACACAGAGTTTACACCGAAAACAAACACACACACACACACAGAGAAACACACACACAGACACACACACCTACACACAGAGAGACACACACACCTACACACACACCTACACACAGAGAGACACACACACCTACACACAAACGAAAGAGAGAGAGAGACACATACACACACACACAGAGGATACACCGAAAACAAACACACACACACACACACACTCCACACACACACAGAGGATAGACACACGCACACAGACACAGACACACTCCACACACACACACACACACACACACACACACACAGAGACACACGCACAGAGGATAGACACACACACACAGACACACTCCACACACACACACACAGATAAGAGAGAGACCAGTGAGAAACCAGAGCACTCCCCTCACACCAAGAAGGTCCCTGGTTTAAATATAACATACAGTTATATTTATCTACACTGATCCTCTTCTGTGAACCTGACAGACCTCTGAAGCTAAGCAGGACTGGGCCTGGTCAGTCCTGTGATGGGAGACCTCTTGGACCAGGTGGGGCAGTGGGGCGGCTGTAAACTGTTGTTGCGCCTTTAGAGGAAGTTCTTCTCGTGTTTTCAGTCTTGTGTTTCCTGTTTCTGCAAATGTCACAAGCTCCAAGAGGTTTGGACACGAGACCAGAGTGTGACCAGCGCGAGACCAGGAACAGGGACCAGGGATCAAAGAGAGACCAGGGATCAGAGACCAGGGATCAGGGACCAAGGACCAGGGACCAGAGACCAGGGACCAGAGATTAGGGATCAGAGACCAGGGTTCAAGCATCAGAGACCAGAAACAAGGGACCGAGACCAGAGTATGACCTGAGACCAGTGGCCAGGAACCATGAACCAGAGAACAGGAACTAGAGACCATACATGTAATCTTCCCCTCTGCTGTTGGACTCTTGAACACTTCTTAACCTCCCCGCCCTCTAGAAGTCCCTTACTGCCCTTTATAAAGCCACCTTACATTGTGTGCGACATGTGCACTGTATATTGTATATAGTAACTGTAACTCTATTTTCAATATTATTTTAAATGTATGAGAGAGGGAGGTCCTCTCTTTGATCTAAAGATGTGAGAGACAGAAACACATGAAACTAGAAACAGAAGCAACTGTTTTAGAGCCAGAACCAGATTTACTGATCCCAGCTTTGAAGTTACAAGGAATTTCCACTGATAATGGTTTGTTGAGGTCTACCCAGAGGGAGACCAGAAACACCAAACACCAGAGACCAATCATTTCACCGGAGAAATGACCAGAACGAATTGATGTGGAACACTTGTTTTAAAGACAGAGAACTGCTCCGACTATGACATCATAGTGGCATAATGACATCATAGTGTGACAGAAGGGGGCGGGGCTCCGTGGAGGGATCAGGTTTGTGTTTGGGGCGTTCAGACTTTCAGGGACTTTTATTTAAATGGTGTTTGTGTGATTTACGTTTCACCTGCGAAAGAAAGAAACAGAAGGAAATATGTCACATGTAAGAAAACAGCGGAACCAAAGGAGTTTATTTGCACAGCAGCAGAGTCACCACACGGAGGCGCTACAGACAGCCCAGATGAGCAGGGACTAAAGCTGGGGGACTTATACAACAGAACTCTATTAAACCCATGTTTGTTCTGATTCTAAAACAGTTGCTTTTCTAGTTTCACATCAATTATTTCTGGACCAGAGAGAGACCAGAAGGAATCACATGATGGACTAAAGTCACGTACTCCAGCTTTAAGTAAATACAGATATATGGGCAAGTCAAAGTATTTCAGTAAAAAGTGAAATTTATTTCAATATTGATGAGACGGTTGTGTCCAAAAGAACTGTGTAAATAATGTCTTATTAATGTGAATTAAACCAGAGGAAACTCTGAAAACTATTTAGAAACTCATTTCTATTATTAATTAAAAAATACATTTTCCATTCTCACTGAGACTGAACCAAAAAGACAAACATCTAAACATCTAAATAGAAGGCTGCCTTGGGCTTGGGGTCCAGTCTCTCACGGGGTCCGGTCTCAGATTGAGAAGTTTATTGTGTGAGAAGTTGGCAGCCATTTTGTGTCCTCCCTCATCTTCAGTCGCCACAGTTTTAAGTATTTGTAAAACGTGACAATAGAACAAGGTTCAGGTTTGAGGCTGAGCCGGGTCTGGACTGAGCCGGGTCTGGGGGCGCTTAAGACCAAACCAGAAAGAAAAACTTCATCCACAAATCTAACAGACCTAAAGCAGTGTTTTGTTCATTTCTCCATTGTGAGATAAATAAAGTTTATTTTATCTAATCTTTGAGATAATGAACAGAGAGAGCAAGAGAAAGAGACCAGAAAGAGACCAGAGAGAGACCAGAGAGAGACCAGAGAGAGACCAGAGAGAGACCAGAGAGAGACCAGAGAGAGACCAGAGAGAGACCAGAGAGAGACCAGAGAGAGACCAGAGAGAGACCAGAGAGAGACCAGAAGGAGCAGGCGGCCACTGTGTCGTTCCGTATGGCACTTTAGTCACAAACACATTATGGTGAATATAGTTTTCCTGATTTCTCATTGGCGTCTGAGGAAAACTCCAACACTTCTGTCGTGTTTCTTTTATGTGAAAGGCCTCCGATCGTGGAGTCAGGCTGTGGTCTGGGTCCTGTACGCCCCAGGGCAGGTGTGGCAGCAGTGGCAGCCTCATCTCTTGGCTCTCCTCGGGTCTCGTCCATTGCTGATGGCCACAGGCTTGGCTGGGACCTGGTTGGGTCCTGTCACTGAACCCTGGGGCGCCCCGTTACCAGGAGCTCTGCCGTTTGGTCGCGACGCTCCAAAGCCTCCAGGGGCAGCAGAGGGAGGGACACCAGGGGAGAAGGAAGAGCCCAGAGAGCCGTTACCTGCAGAGAGGGGAAAGGAGGTGAGAGGAGGGAGGAGAGAGAAAGAAGAGTGGAGAAGAGCAGGTGAGAGGAGGGAGGAGAGGGGTGAGAGGAGAGAAAGAAGAGGGAGGAGGAGGTGAGGAGTGAGAGGAGGAGGTGAGGAGTGAGAGGAGGAGGTGAGGAGTGAGAGGAGGAGGTGAGGAGTGAGGAGTGAGAGGAGGAGGTGAGGAGATGAGAGAAGATTGAAGAGAACAGGTTGAATACAGAGTAGAGTGTACAGATGACAGTGTAAAGGGGAATAAGAGACACAGTGTAAGAGTTGGAGATCAGAGTGTTGACACAGAAGGGTTGGGGGTCTCGCACCTGGAGCAGCAGCTGTACCTGAGTTCTGGTTTGGAGGAGAGTTCCCCCTCTGGTTCTGCTCCGGTTTACCCTGCACAAACACACATGGTTCAGTAGACCATAAGGTCAGGGATGTCTGTGACCGTGTCTCTCTGACCATGTGCCCGTCTCTCTCTCTGACCATGTGCCCGTGTCTCTCTCTGACCAGGCGCCCGTGTCTCTCTCTGACCAGGCGCCAGTCTCTCTCTCTGACCATGTGCCAGTCTCTCTCTCTCTGACCAGGCGCCAGTCTCTCTCTCTCTGACCAGGCGCCAGTCTCTCTCTCTCTGACCAGGCGCCCGTCTCTCTCTCTCTGACCAGGCGCCCGTCTCTCTCTCTCTGACCAGGCGCCCGTCTCTCTCTCTCTGACCAGGCGCCCGTCTCTCTCTCTCTGACCAGGCGCCCGTCTCTCTCTCTCTGACCAGGCGCCCGTCTCTCTCTCTCTGACCAGGCGCCCGTCTCTCTCTCTCTGACCAGGCGCCCGTCTCTCTCTCTCTGACCAGGCGCCCGTCTCTCTCTCTCTGACCAGGCGCCCGTCTCTCTCTCTCTGACCAGGCGCCAGTCTCTCTGACCAGGCGCCAGTCTCTCTGACCAGGGCCAGTCTCTCTGACCAGGCGCCAGTCTCTCTGACCAGGCGCCAGTCTCTCTCTCTGAGACCATGTGCCCGTCTCTCTCTCTGTGACCATGTGCCCGTCTCTCTCTCTGTGACCATGTGCCCGTCTCCCTCTCTCTGACCATGTGCCCGTCTCCCTCTCTGTGACCATGTGCCCGTCTCTCTCTCTCTGACCATGTGCCCGTCTCTCTCTCTCTGACCATGTGCCCGTCTCTCTCTCTGTGACCATGTGCCCGTCTCTCTCCCTGTGACCATGTGCCCGTCTCTCTCTCTGTGACCATGTGCCCGTCTCTCTCTCTGTGACCATGTGCCCGTCTCTCTCTCTGTGACCATGTGCCCGTCTCTCTCTCTGTGACCATGTGTCCATCTCTCTCTGTGGCCATGTGCCCGTCTTTGTGTACTCACTGGTTTGTTCTGGTTACTGGTACTCAGCAGGTCTGGGTTGGGCTCACTGAAGTTGGGGACCTCGGAGTAAACCATGCAGAACCTACAAACAACAGATATCAGAGCCATTCAGGCACGTTTTTCCAGGAAGTACAACCGGAAGCTCTTTTTGATTGACACAGACACAGACAGACACACACAGACACACACAGACACACACAGACAGAACTCACTCTCCAATCTTCTGCAGGTCTCCCCCTCTCCCTGTGTACAGAGTCAGACAGCCTTTCCAGATTGACGCATATCTGCAACACATGAAAACATTTTGACCAGTTCCAGTTGCTCATATGACCGCAGTCTCTGGCCTCCCACAGTCTCTGGCCTACCACAGTCTCTGGCCTACCACAGTCTCTGGCCTACCACAGTCTCTGGCCTACCACAGTCTCTGGCCTACCACAGTCTCTGGCCTACCACAGTCTCTGGCCTACCACAGTCTCTGGCCTACCACAGTCTCTGGCCTACCACAGTCTCTGGCCTACCACAGTCTCTGGCCTACCACAGTCTCTGGCCTACCACAGTCTCTGGCCTACCACAGTCTCTGGCCTACCACAGTCTCTGGCCTACCACAGTCTCTGGCCTACCACAGTCTCTGGCCTACCACAGTCTCTGGCCTACCACAGTCTCTGGCCTACCACAGTCTCTGGCCTACCACAGTCTCTGGTCTACCACAGTCTCTGGTCTACCACAGTCTCTGGTCTACCACAGTCTCTGGTCTACCACAGTCTCTGGTCTACCACAGTCTCTGGTCTACCACAGTCTCTGGTCTACCACAGTCTCTGGTCTACCACAGTCTCTGGTCTACCACAGTCTCTGGTCTACCACAGTCTCTGGTCTACCACAGTCTCTGGTCTACCACAGTCTCTGGTCTACCACAGTCTCTGGTCTAAACCCTGTGGTCAATTTGATGATGTCACTATGACCTCATTACCCTCTGGTCAGTGATGTCACTATGACCTTATTACCCTCTGGTCAGTGATGTCACTATGACTTAGGGCTGGGCAATAAATCTAATTTAGGCAATTAATCGCCTTTTGAAAAAAATCGAATTTGTGAAAAATGTGAAAATTGTGAAATCGAATGAAGGATTTGTGAGAGTTCCAGCAGCACATGAATAATACTTACCAATATCAGCACAGTCTGTACAAGACTTTTATAATACGTTTTGAAACTTGAATATTGAGCGGAAAGATAAAAAAAATATTTTTAAGGGCAAAGTCTGTCTTTGGTGACTTTAATGAAAAGATTTGAAGATTTAAAATCGAAATTGTCCAAAGCAGGAAATAAAAATTGAGATTTTACTATTTTGCCATATCGCCCAGCCCTACTATGACCTCATTCTTACCCTCTGGTCAGTTTGATGATGTCGCCCGGCTGGATCAGGCTGCCCAGCTCGTCCCACACAGAGATGGCGATGCTCCCGCTCTTGTCGGCCACTTTACAGGAGCGCACCTCGTGACCGTCCTTTGTCTTCGTCACTCGACCTGAAAACAACACATTAAACATAAAAACCTGTTAGAGACGAAAAGGGAAGACTCCAGGAGACCACTGCAGCTGGACCTCAGAGACTCAAAGATCACATGTCTTCACAAAATGCGTGATCCGTGAGTGTTCCGAATACTCCCCTTCAGTTTCACTATGGTCATGAGGGAGCAGCGCCTGCAGTCAGAGCTCTAGTCCCCTCCCTCACCTCTGGTCATAATCTTTGGGTAATAACCGAAAGGATGAGATCATGGATACAAGCTCCACATGAGTTTCCTCCAGAGTGGAGCTCAGTCACATGGGAGGAGCTTGGAATAGAGCCACTGCTCCTCCACGTGGCGAGGAACCAGTTGAGTTGGCTCAGGCCTCTGTCTAGAATACTTCCTGGAAGCCTCCCTGGGAAGGTTCTGGTCATGTAGCTTTATGTACATCTTCTGTCTGAGAAACCACGTGTCTTTGTTTGGTCCATAAAACACCATTTGTTTAAATAATGGGCCACATCAAATATAACTGATTAAAGTGTAAAAGACATGAACAGTGATAAATGTGGAATAATGTATGTTTTGCAGAGTGACCTGCTACTCACCTATTTCCAACACAATAAACACAATATTGAGATTTTTGGATCCAGGTTTCACGTCCTTCAGCAGAAACACAGCTTCGGTGGTGGGGACTGCCATGTTTTAACACTTTCCTGGTCCTATGGAAGTGCCCCAAAAATCAGCTTTGGGACCAATCAAACGCACTGTCTCACAGAAAACTCATAAATCTTCGCGTCTTGACTCCACGCAACAGCTTCTCCACAAGATTCAACAGTGAGATAATGTGGCGTCGTGTTAGCTTCCCCTACTGTCCAGACTGTGTCCATCCAACTCCATTCTGTCATCCATAACAATCGCTTTATGTGCTATAAAAATGCGTTTGGAACAGACAAAAGCCCAAATCCAGGACTTCCCAGTTCACCAAAAGCCAAACAATGAATGCAAACTGTATGTGCCACGATATACCCCTGGTGCCAGTTGCTACAGTGATATTCCCGCAGGTTTGAGCTAATTTGGAAGTAATATCAAGACAGGAAACCGCATTCCTTTTGTGCTGGCTTCGTTAGCCGCTAAATGCTAACTACCAACTGTTACTAGCCCGGATGCCCTTTAACAGCTTTCCTGTAATGTTTGCGCTTCGAATCGACTAAACCCCGTTGTTTTTCGCAATTTTTGACAATAATCCACAATAATGAGGCTTTGGAAATGTTTCTAAGGCCTAGATTAGTCTAGAAGTTGAAGGAAACCAGCTGAGTTTGACACGGTGCTGGGACAGGACACTTAACGTCAGCGGCGCGAGCCGGGTCTGTATATAAGATTCGGACTGTACCATTGAGACCCCGAAAATAGGGGTGAAGATAGGTTTTCCGCTTAATTCAAGAATAACCTGACGTTTATCCACAAGCACTCCTCAAGTACACTACGATTACAAAATGTTTAATAAGATTTGGTGGACATACTGACATAACGTATTGAAATGAATCGATTTTATTTTTGTCTGTTCTTGCTAGCACCACTCAAGGAAAGTTTGACTCGCGAGAATACAGCGTCAAGACTGTTAATGTATATTTATTAATATTATTATTGTCTATGAAAAATGCCTATTGTTCCGTATATTTACTGACATCCTAGTAAACATACCGCAACAGACTACAATAATATTTATACATATACATATGCATGATTAAAAACAGCAAATACAGTCTGTAGTAGTATAATAAATTATTATTATTATTACTTAAAATAAGGTAAAGATGTAGAAAGTAGAAAGATTAAGATTGAGAAACATCACTCAATTCAAACTGAAGAGGTAAGTAACACTGTAACGTGTGTAATATGAGATCCACGACGCTTTTTACAAATTCGTTTAAAGGTTTACGAAGAATAAAGAACGTGACAGAAATTCTATCATTGAAATTATCAGATGTAATAAAAGAAACTGCGAAAAATGATCGTCACGAACAGGATTCGAACCTGTGCGGGGAAACCCCATTGGATTTCGAGTCCAACGCCTTAACCTCTCGGCCACCGTGACTACGTATCAATAGGGCTATTACAGTCATTTTAAATCAGAGACGATTGAACCTTGAATTACGTATATATACACAAGCTTATTTTTTAGAACGTTTAATCAAACACATCTAAAATAAAGAATACGATTGAACCTTAAATTAGGTATATATACACACACGTATATTTTTGAGAACGTTTAATCAAACACATCTAACATAAATAATTAGGTTAAACCGCATTCGACCGGAGATCAAAGGAAAAGCAAAGATGTGATGTTCTGATAGGAGGCACGTGGGGGCGCTCGAGATCCACAAACCATTCAGCGGCAGTTTACGGAAATTTAGGTTAAAATTATTGGCGAAAAATCTTATTAGATTAAGTGTTAAAGCTGGGTTTACATCTGTGAGAACACACTTTGATACAAACAAAGGTCTTGCCTTGGTCTAGTTCAGACTGGCAATGGTCTGGTCTTGGTGGCAGGCCGTGCATTTCAGACCTGCGCCTGCAGTGATGCCGGAACCCAGCGATCTAAAATCTTTAGTGCCACAGACCCGCTTCCCACCCCTACAACAATGATCCTCTCGTGTTGGAACCATAGACAGTACATATAGAAACTATTGAAACCATAGACTTTAGAGTTGACCATGCTGAGAACGTGGCCGCATGTGCCACACGAGCGTTCGGATTCTGAGAAATACAGTGAGAAAGTACAACTACAACATCCAGTAATTTCAACAGAAATGTTCCACGTGACAAGCATAAAATATGCAACTATCGCCAGAATACCGTGCATCAGCAGCGTGTGGTTTCAACGCAGTGGTGACGCAGGACCGCGACAGCACGCGGCGCCCTCTCCGACCCACCCGTAGCATTAGCATAGCATCGTTAGCTCTGCAGGTTTGTAGTGGGCTAGCCTTGTTAGCTCTGCAGGTTTGTAGTGGGCTAGCCTCGTTAGCTCTGCAGGTTTGTAGTGGGCTAGCCTTGTTAGCTCTGCAGGTTTGTAGTGGGCTAGCCTCGTTAGCTCTGCAGGTTTGTAGTGGGCTAGCCTCGTTAGCTCTGCAGGTTTGTAGTGGGCTAGCCTCGTTAGCTCTGCAGGTTTGTAGTGGGCTAGCCTCGTTAGCTCTGCAGGTTTGTAGTGGGCTAGCCTCGTTAGCTCTGCAGGTTTGTAGTGGGCTAGCCTCGTTAGCTCTGCAGGTTTGCTTAAAGACAAACTGTTGTTTCGAACGGCTTCAGCCTCAGCTTTGCGGCGGCTGTGTGCTCGTGTCCAGGGGCAAAGTCTTGGTCATGTCTCCTGTTTTTCTTGAGGATGGCGTTGTAACTACCAGATCAGTATTTTCCCCTCCTTCAGCCGTAGAGAGTTGATAAAACTAAAACGAAAACAATATTATCAATTTAATCAGTTTCTGTTTATCGCATTGACACCATATAAATGTACACATGTCTTCTGTGATGTCGCTCTATTTCCCATATCCAATCAGATGACAGCACGCGCTGTAGGGCACGCTGGCCTTGAGGGAAGGAAGCTTAACGCTGATTGGCTAATGCCACAGGTTCGTTTTCATTGAATAATGATTGAATAAAATAAACGCCAGCCTCTAAATCTCGACCTGGAGCTTAGTATGGGGAAACATTGAACTCATTATTATGTTTAGGCAAGAAGAGAAGGCCTGGTCTGATCTTGTTCCAGGTCTGTTCTTGGATCTTGTCTTGATTGGTCTTTTCTGAATCAGACACTGCAGGTGATGTCACACTGCACACTCCTCATACACAGACATGATAATTATTATTATGCTATTGCTTGGGTTTTTATGTCATTTTTCATTGGCTCCTAAGACTGTGGTGATAAACTACTGTAGCCACAGCTGCCCTGGAGCACACTGACAGAAGCGAGGCATCCAGTCTGTGCTATCGGCCCCTCACACACACACCAGACTCATTTTAATGTGGGTGAAGTGTCTTGCCTAAGGATTAGGGCTGGGATAAACGATTATTTTTTAAACGATTAATCTAGCGATTCATTTTTTTCAGTCCGATTCGATTTAGATTCAATCAGCGAGGGACCACTGCTTTGAGCTTTGGGGTGGCAGTTCTCATTGCCACCCTCCCCAGCCAGAAAGGGACTAATAAAGGGGTTGAAAATGAATGAATGAATAAATGGTTGTATGGCGCACCTCCGTGAACACATACTGCTGTTATATAAAGTCACCTCCGTGAACACATACTGCTGTTAGATAAAGTCACCTCCGTGAACACATACTGCTGTTATATAAAGTCACCTCCGTGAACACATACTGCTGTTATATAAAGTCACCTCCATGAACACATACTGCTGTTATATAAAGTCACCTCCGTGAACACACACTGCTGTTATATAAAGTCACCTCCGTGATCACATACTGCTGTTATATAAAGTCACCTCCATGAACACATACTGCTGTTATATAAAGTCACCTCTGTGAACACATACTGCTGTTATATAAAGCCACCTCCGTGAACACATACTCCTGTTATATAAAGTCACCTCCGTGAACACGTACTACTGTTATATAAAGTCACCTCCGTGAACACATACTGCTGTTATATAAAGTCACCTCCATGAACACATACTGCTGTTATATAAAGTCACCTCCGTGAACACACACTGCTGTTATATAAAGTCACCTCGTGAACACATACTCCTGTTGTATAGTCACCTCCGTGAACACATACTGCTGTTATATAAAGTCACCTCCGTGAACACATACTCCTGTTATATAAAGTCACCTCCATGAACACATACTGCTGTTATATAAAGTCACCTCGTGAACACATACTCCTGTTATATAAAGTCACCTCCATGAACACATACTGCTGTTATATAAAGTCACCTCCGTGAACACATACTGCTGTTATATAAAGTCACCTCTGTGAACACATACTGCTGTTATATAAAGTCACCTCCGTGAACACATACTGCTGTTATATAAAGTCACCTCCATGAACACATACTGCTGTTATATAAAGTCACCTCTGTGAACACATACTGCTGTTATATAAAGCCACCTCCGTGAACACATACTCCTGTTATATAAAGTCACCTCCGTGAACACGTACTACTGTTATATAAAGTCACCTCCATGAACACATACTGCTGTTATATAAAGTCACCTCCATGAACACATACTGCTGTTATATAAAGTCACCTCCGTGAACACACACTGCTGTTATATAAAGTCACCTCGTGAACACATACTCCTGTTATATAGTCACCTCCGTGAACACATACTGCTGTTATATAAAGTCACCTCCGTGAACACATACTCCTGTTATATAAAGTCACCTCCATGAACACATACTGCTGTTATATAAAGTCACCTCGTGAACACATACTCCTGTTATATAAAGTCACCTCCATGAACACATACTGCTGTTATATAAAGTCACCTCCGTGAACACATACTGCTGTTATATAAAGTCACCTCTGTGAACACATACTGCTGTTATATAAAGTCACCTCCGTGAACACATACTGCTGTTATATAAAGTCACAGTGAACACATACTGCTGTTATATAAAGTCACCTCCGTGAACACATACTGCTGTTATATAAAGTCACAGTGAACACATACTAATGTTATATAAAGTCACCTCCGTGAACACATACTGCTGTTATATAAAGTCACAGTGAACACATACTGCTGTTATATAAAGTCACCTCCGTGAACACATACTGCTGTTATATAAAGTCACAGTGAACACATACTACTGTTATATAAAGTCACCTCCGTGAACACATACTGCTGTTATATAAAGTCACCGTGAACACATACTGCTGTTATATAAAGTCACCGTGAACACATACTGCTGTTATATAAAGTCACCTCCATGAACACATACTACTGTTCTATAAAGTCACCTCCGTCAGGGCTGGACTGGGACAAAAAAACGGCCCGGGCATTTTTTCCTTCTTAGCGGCCCAGGCAACTCAAAAGGTTCAAGGAGCCATAATTGACAAAAAAACTAAAAACAATATCTGTCTGGAGCCGCAAAAAAAACAAAACAGCGTTGTATAAGGCTTATGTGAAGGTAACAGGGGCTGAAGCTGTATTAGCTTCATTAGCTACATTAGCTACATTAGCTACCTTAGCTACATTAGCTACCTTAGCTACATTAGCTACCTTAGCTACATTAGCTACCTTAGCTATATTAGCCTAATATCTAAATGACAAAGTAAAGGCTACAAACACATAAAAACCATTCATGATTATCAAATGTGTATTTTCATTGCAGCGTGTCCTGAGAGAATGACGCACCACATGACAAGTCTGCTTAAGTTTAACCGTCATGCAATTGTACAAATACAGTAAATAAATCTGTTTTTTGGCTCCGAGTTCACCTGCATCACTGTCTGTTCATATCCATCACAGGCTGAAGTTTGCTGGAGCTGAATGTTCTTAATGGCCTTTTCTTTCACCGTCTTTGCGAAGGTATTTGAAGTCTGAAAATAGGTGCTCTGACTTTATGATGAATGAATCTTTCAGTGAGTAGTGTTTAAAGCTTCATTGTTCCTCCTCTTGCAACAAAACTTTTCATTACATCGCAAACATAAAGCAGTCCTTCCTCATTGACTGAAAGCAAATGTTCATTCTCATTCTTAGTCCAGTCTTATCGACTCTCTCTCTTTATCTTTGGGATCCATGCGTACACACAGATAAAATTACTAATATTACTTATACAAGTTTTTGCAGCATTGAAAAACGTTAAGAATGTTTTTCCTCCTACAGAAACCACATTGAAAATATAGCCCTCACACTCCGTTTTCAGACATTTTTGAAAAGGCTCCAGGAGCCACTTTAGGGGCACTAAAGGTTGCCGACCCCTGGTTTATACAGTATGTGGAAGCAAGTACTGTAGAGGATCAGGATGTCTGCAGTTTCAACAATAAAATAAAGTACAAAAGTCTACATTAAACAGAGTAATAAACATGTCTCAGAGTGAGGGAGGTGGGCACAGACAATACTATTGTTTGTTACAGGGATGAGAATTGGTCAAAAAAGACTGAAATGCATATTGTCAGCCATTTGCTGGCTATAAATCTGTTTAATCTGTTCACAACATTTTACTTTTGGGCTCAAACATGAACTTTTAATGCAATGGAAAATTTAGGTACCCGAGCTTTAATTTAGAGGAGAGGGGAGACGCAGACTGTTTTCTGCAGCGGTGTATTTATTGGGTGCCCAAATTACGCAAAGACATGCATGGTCCTGTGCACGTTTATGGTCTTGGGTACATGGGCACGTTGCGGCTACGCGCTCACCGTGTTGTGTTGTGAGCGGTTCCCGGTGAGCGGTTCCTGCGTCCAGCTCAGAGCTTGCCTGGCCTGCCAGACACTCCTCCTTTCTGTTCAAAAGAAGAACCGTCTGGACACCTCTTCCTAGCCTATCATTTCACAATTTTACCCACATCGGTCCAATCACGCACCGAGAGGCGGGACTTCCTTTCACCTTTGAGTTGCTAATAACTCCTCGTATCTTTTAAGTTTTTTTTACAAAATCGACAGCAGTCGTTTACATTTGCACTAGCTGACATGCCGCCATCCCTTGTTTTGTGTTTACTGAAACGGCTTGGGTGCCGCTAGTTGCTGCGTCATATCCTGTATGCATCTAATTGGTTGATGCAGTCTGTCAACCACGCCCACCGGGAATTCGCTGAGATCAAGCTCGTTCCCAGACTATATGTCTTTGAAAAAGCATATCGTTTGGCAGGCCAGGCAAGCTCAGAGCCGCTGGATGCAGGAACACTGCGGCCGCTGAGGTGGTGGAATCCCGTTCGAGTACATGCAGCAGGTGCCCCGCGGACACGCGCGCTCCCCTTAAACATTTCTCAACGGATTTACACTTTTCACAAACATGTTTTTTGTATGAGGCAGACAGACCGGACCAAATATGGGCATCGGCCCTTCGGGCATTGCCCGGTACGCCCGATGGCCAGTCCAGCCCTGACCTCCGTGAACACGTACTGCCGTTAAATGAAGTCACTGGAAAGTCTCTGGACACAGAGACACTGCAGAGCTGCCTTCTTGGAGAAGAACTTTACACGAAAAGCCGCTAGCCGCCCCAATGTGGCACCTGGTGTTCCCGGAGGTCTCCCATCACAGTACTAACCAGGCCCTGCCCTGCTTAGCTTCAGAGGTTGCACCACAATTTTAGTAATAATAATCATAATGAAACAATCATCAGGTTAAACACTCTTTATTGAAACTAGAGAAAATACAAGTGAAAAACAAAAACACAAATTCGGTGAGATTTTCTAATAAACTTCTTTGGTAAAAAAAAATATTAAAAAAGGTCTACAATTATTGAAGAGAACTTTACACTGGACTCTGTCGGTGAAACAGGAAATAACAGATTCATAAATTCAGAAACTGATGTCACATAAACAGTGACAGGTGAAGGGTTAGCAACGCTCCCAAACAACTTTACCTAAAAATATAACTACAGACCCGTGTCGATATAACGATGAGGAAGACCTGTTGGAATGTGGCAACGACGTTAGCATGAGTTAGCATGAGTTAGCACGAGTTAACATGAGTTAACATGAGTTAGCACGAGTTAACATGAGTTAGCAGGAGTTAGCACGAGTTAACATGAGTTAGCACGAGTTAACATGAGTTAGCTCGAGTTAACATAAGGTATCAAGAGTTATAACTAGCAGGCCTGAGTTAGCACGAGTTAGCATGAGTTATCACAAGGTGGTACGAGTTAGCAAATGTTAGCATAAGTTAGCTCCAGTTAGCCACATTACTAAAGCACTTCCAGTTTCTCAGACAAATAAAACAGTTTAACATGAACATTTTACGATCTGGGATAAA
>OZ035837.1:2080459-2157959 GCA_964034765.1 Knipowitschia caucasica
GTCTTCGGACTCAGATTTAGTGTTTGAGCCACAACAAGAACAAAGAGGACGATTGTGAAAGAGAAGAGCAGCAGAGAGGAATGACCTGGTTTAGACCTGGTCCAATCCTGGTCCAATCCTGGTCCAGACCTGGTCAGAACCTCCAGACCTCAGTCTAAACACTGTAAACACTGACCTGAATGAAAACATACACCTACACTCGCCTTTATTAACAATTCAAGTCATTTCGTCTGTGATCAATAGTTCTACACACTGTAAAAGGCAATAACAAAAGCAGAGCTGGAGCTGAGATTAGACAATCCTAAGACTTTCCTTTTGGCGGGGGTTGGATCAATATAAGATTTGTGCTTCATTCAATCCCTTTGCGACTTTCAGAACAGGGACGAATGAGAAATCAAATATGTCATTGGTCTGACAGCGCCAGTTTGGTCCTAACACAGACGCCTCAAAAATGCATTTAGTTCACGGCCTCAGGAGAGCAGCTGTAATGCTAGCATGAGTTAGCATGAGTTAGCATGAGCTAGCAAGAGTTAGAATGAGTTTTTCAGACAATATAAAAGAGCGCCAAAAACATGTCGGCAAAAACAACAAAAAGATTGCATTCAAATCTTGTCTTCACTGTATATGGACCGACTGGCTCAATGCTAACTGGCTAGCTCAATGCGAAACCGCTAGCTCAACGCTAAATCGCTAGCTCAATGCTAACGCGCTAGCTCAATACCATCCCGCTAGATCAATGCTAAACTTGTCTTATGGCTCTTTTAATTCTTTGTGATAGTTTCTCCTCTGTGTTTAAAGTCCGGTCGCGTTCCCCACCCTCTGTACGATAAACATGTAAATACAATAAAACTCTCTCTAGAATATCGGCAGGTAAACTCTATTTCTCCAAACTGTAACAGAGGCTTTAGGAGGCCTGTTCCACGGCCACGGCAGCGGCGGCGGTGACGGTGACCTCTGGAGCGCCCTCTGCTGGTGTGTCCTGTTCTGGAGTGCCCTCTTCATCATCATCGTCTTCTTCGCCCACGTCGTCGACCGACTCGGGCTCGGCCAAACCCACCGACAGCTCCACCGCGCCGGCCTGGGAGCAGAGAGAACATGCAAACTCACTAAACTGTAATATAGGAGCGGCCATTTTGTTCAGAGAGAGTGAGAAAACCCCCAATCTTAGAATCTTAGAATAACCAGTACAAGGGAAAGTTCCTTGGCAACCATGGCTTCCAGCAGCACTCTGGCCAATCACAGGGCTAGTACATAGAAAGTTTATAAGTTGGATGTTTTCTTATAACTTCTGTTGATATTTATACTTGGATATGATACAAATACTGTAGATTATATTACAAATCATTCCCAGTGCGTTCCCATGAATTCCCATTATTCCCATGGATACACTTTAGTACCAGCTCGGCCCGGGATAGAACCAGAGCCGAGAGGGACTAAAGAAGGACCTGGAACACAGAGATCATTACCTGAACAGTGGGCTGCTCCCCAGGTGGTGCTCCGGGGGACTGGGTGGACTGGCCATCGCCCACAGAGACCTCCCCCACAGAGACCTCCCCCCCCAGAGAGACCTCCTCCCCCACAGAGTGCTCCTCCCCGTTCACATCTCCGTTCACAGAGTACTCGGCCTGGACGCTGCACTCGGTGAGGGCCTCGCGGACTTGGCCCACGGTCCCGGTGTGTGAGATCCCAGGCGGGTCCAGGACCATGGCTGGGATCTCCACGTGGGCCCCTCCCCCCGCAGTGGGACTGGCCTCAGGAGTGGGCGTCTGACCGTCTCGCACCTTCAGGACAAGGTTATAGTTTAGTTATTCCAATGGGGTTTCACTGCAAATGGTAAATAAACTGAATCTTGATATATAGGGTAGAGTAGAGTAGAGTAGGGTAGGGTAGAGTAGGGTAGGGTAGAGTAGGGTAGAGTAAAGTAGAGTGGAGTAGGGTAGAGTAGGGTAGAGTAGAGTAGAGTAGCGTAGGGTAGGGTAGGGTAGGGTAGAGTAGAGTAGAGTAGCGTAGGGTAGGGTAGGGTAGAGTAGAGTAGAGTAGAGTAGAGTAGGGTAGAGTAGAGTAGAGTAGAGTAGGGTAGGGTAGAGTAGAGTAGCGTAGGGTAGGGTAGAGTAGAGTAGAGTAGCGTAGGGTAGGGTAGGGTAGAGTAGGGTTGAGTAGGGTAGAGTAGAGTAGAGTAGGGTAGAGTAGAGTAGAGTAGAGTGGAGTAGGGTTGAGTAGGGTAGAGTAGAGTAGAGTAGAGTAGAGTAGGGTAGAGTAGAGTAGAGTAGAGTAGAGTAGAGTAGGGTAGAGTAGAGTAGAGTAGGGTAGAGTAGAGTAGGGTAGGGTAGAGTAGAGTAGAGTAGAGTAGAGTAGAGTAGGGTAGAGTAGAGTAGCGTAGGGTAGGGTAGAGTAGAGTAGAGTAGGGTAGAGTAGAGTAGGGTAGGGTAGAGTAGGGTAGAGTAGAGTAGAGTAGCGTAGAGTAGAGTAGAGTAGGGTAGAGTAGAGTAGAGTAGAGTAGGGTAGGGTAGGGTAGAGTAGAGTAGAGTAGAGTAGAGAGGAGTAGAGTAGAGTAGAGAGGAGTAGAGTAGAGTAGAGACAGGTATCATGAAGCCAGTAGGATCCCTGTCTTGATGTTATAGGTCGTGTGTCTGTTGGACTCTTCTGAAAATCTCTGTTCTCTCACCTCCTGGTCTCTCTCTGGTCTCTCACTCTGATCAATCTGGTCTCACTTCCTGAACGTTGCTCTCTCACATGAACTCTGCTCTCTCACATGAACTCTGCTCTCTCACATGAACTCTGCTCTCTCACATTAACTCTGCTCTCTCACATGAACTCTGCTCTCTCACATGAACTCTGCTCTCTCACATTAACTCTGCTCTCTCACATTAACTCTGCTCTCTCACATGAACTCTGCTCTCTCACATGAACTCTGCTCTCTCACATTAACTCTGCTCTCTCACATTAACTCTGCTCTCTCACATTAACTCTGCTCTCTCACTTGAACTCTGCTCTCTCACATGAACTCTGCTCTCTCACCTTCTTGACGTTGAAGGTCATGGGGGTGACCCTGAAGGAGGAGGCCCGGGCCGTGGGGCTCTTGGGGTGGTTGGGCGTCAGGCTCTTGATGAGTTTCTCTCGTTTCTCTGGAGGAACGATCTTGGTGGTGATCTGAGTGACTCTCTTCTCGATGTTCTGTTTGGAGAAGGCCTTCTTCAGACTGTCCACCTTCTTCAGGCTGTTCCTCTTGAAGCGGTCGGATCGACGCTCGTACTGAGGACCATACTGCAGCCTGAGCACGAGGACATAGGGGACATTAAAGCTCGGGTACCTAAGTTTTAGTCTACCTCAATTATATGTTTGTTCAACAAGAGACCAGAGAGAGACCAGAGAGAAATCAGAGAGAAACCAGAGAGAGACCAGAGAGAGACCAGAGAGAGACCAGAGAGAAATCAGAGAGAAACCAGAGAGAGACCAGAGAGAGACCAGAGAGAGACCAGAGAGAGTCCAGAGAGACCAGAGAGAGACCAGAGAGAGACCAGAGAGAAATCAGAGAGAAACCAGAGAGAGACCAGAAAGAGACCAGAGAGAGACCAGAGAGAGTCCAGAGAGACCAGAGAGAGACCAGAGAGAGACCAGAGAGAGACCAGAGAGAAATCAGAGAGAGACCAGAGAGAGACCAGAGAGAGACCAGAGAGAAATCAGAGAGAGACCAGAGAGAGAGACCAGAGAGAGACCAGAGAGAGACCAGAGAGAGACCAGAGAGAGACCAGAGAGAAATCAGAGAGAGACCAGAGAGAGACCAGAGAGAGACCAGAGAGAAATCAGAGAGAGACCAGAGAGACCAGAGAGAAATCAGAGAGAGACCAGAGAGAGACCAGAGAGAGACCAGAGAGAGACCAGACAGAGACTAGAGAGAGGGACTAGAGCACATGTGTCAAAGTCACGGCCCGCGGGCAAAATCCGGCCAGGGAATGGATTATCTATGGCCCCCGGGACAGGCAACCTGCCATTGACGTCAATGGCAGGGCCATAGATAATTCATCGATCAACAATCAAATACCATCCCATTTTTTCAGTATTTTCATGTTCTCAGATGTCTGTTATATAATATGCATGGGGATTAGCTTTAGAGCATATTTTATTGAGCCAGCAGGTGGCACCAGCGCTGCCTCTGGATGTTTTATAAACATTGAACCAGTCCGGCCCTCGGCTCGCAGCAAATTTGTTTTTATGGCCCTCTGATGTATTTGACTTTGACACGCCAGGAGAGAGCAGAGAGAGACCAGAGAGAGACCAGAGAGAGAGACCAGAGAGAGACCAGAGAGAGAGACCAGAGAGAGACTAGAGAGAGAGACCAGAGAGAGACCTGAGAGAGAGACCAGAGAGAGACCAGAGAGAGAGACCAGAGAGAGACTAGAGAGAGAGCCCAGAGAGAGACCTGAGAGAGAGACCAACGATATGTAAATACTGATAACTGTTTTAGAGCCAGGAACTGGAAAGTTACATACTCCAGCTTTAGTGAGTCTTTTGAGCTGTTTGAGACAACTGCAGAGTAAGAGACAGAGTGAGAGACAGAGCTAGAGAGTACCCCTGACCCTTACCCCAGGGTGGAGTCAGCGTCGCCCTCCTGTGGCAGCTCGCGGTGCAGCGGGAGACCGTCCTCGTCGTCAGAGCTGAGGCTGATGCTGTGGAGGCCGCCCTCGGGAGAGCGCGCACGCTCTGACCCAGCCACAGAGGGCGCTATGGACACAGAGGCGGCCACAGAGGGGGCCATGGAGGGGGCCATGGAGGGGGCCACGGATCCAGGGCGCACGGACTCTGTGTCGTACGAGGGACTCTTCAGAGACTCCTGCACGTACACGTCTGTGGGGATCTCGTTGTCCTCCTGAAACACAGCCACAAGTGATGTCACACAAACATCACAGACGTCACTGACACAGGTTCAGTCATATTTGAATATAATCACACTGTTTACTTTGTCACTCCCTTTGAGATAGGGTTAGGAGTCTCTCTGGTCTCTCTCTGGTCTCTCTCTGGTCTCTCTGGTCTCTCTCTGGTCTCTCTCTGGTCTTTCTCTGGTCTCTCTGGTCTCTCTCTGGTCTCTCTGGTCTCTCTGGTCTCTCTCTCTAGTCTCTCTCTGGTCTCTCTCTGGTCTCTCTCTGGTCTCTCTGGTCTTTCTCTGGTCTCTCTCTGGTCTCTCTGGTCTCTCTGGTCTCTCTCTCTAGTCTCTCTCTGGTCTCTCTCTGGTCTCTCTCTGGTCTCTCTGGTCTCTCTCTGGTCTCATTTGGGCTTAAAATTCTGTTAGTTTAAGGCCCTTTGAAAAACTAGTCACTCCCTCATATAATTATCCTCTGCGTCTTACTTCCCCTCTCCTCATGGCCCCCTCTCTCTCCCTCCCCTCTCGTCTCCTCTCCCCCCTGCCCTCTCTCTCCCTCTACCTCACCTCACCCCCTCCTCAGTTCCTCTCGCCCTCTACCTCTTCACCCCTCTCTTCTCTCTCCCCCCCTCTCTCCCACCTACTCTCCCTCTCTCCCCTCCTCTCTCGTCCGCCCCCTCTCCCCCCTCCTCTCCCCTCCCCCCCCCCCTCTCTCTCCTCTCACGCCCCCCCTCTCTCCCTCTCCCCCCCCTCCTCTCTCCTCGCCCTCTCTCACCCCCTCTCTCCCTCCCCCCTCACCCCCCCCTCTCTCCCCCTCTCTCCTCTCCCCCCCCCTCTTCTCTCTCTCCCTCCCCCCCCCCTCTGCCTCCCCCCCCTCTCTCCTCCCCCCCTCTCCTCCCCCTCCTCCCCCTCCCCTCCCCCCCCCCCCCTCGCACCTCTCCCCCCCCTCTCTCCCCTCTCTCCTCTCCACCCTCCCCCCCCTCTCCTCCCACCCCCCTCACTCTCCTCTCCCCCTCACTCCCCCTCTCTCCCCCCCCCCCCCCCCTCTCCCCCTCCCCCCCCCCCTCTCTCCCCTCTCTCCCCACCCTCTCCTCTCCTCTCCCCCCCCCCTCTCTCTCCCTCCCCTCTCTCACCCCCCCCTCTCCCCCCCCCCCCCCTCTCACCCCCTCTCTCCCCCCCTCTCTCTCCTCTCCCCCTCTCTCTCCTCTCCCCCCCTCTCCCCCCCCCCTCTCCCCCCCCCCCCTCCCCCCCCCCCCCCTCCCCTCTCCCCCCCCCCCCCAGCCCCCCCTCTCCTCCTCTCTCCCCCCCCTCCTCCTCTCCCCCCCCCTCTCTCTCCTCTCCCCCTCTCCTCCCCCCCTCCTCTCCCCTCTCCTCTCTCTCTCAGGGTCAGTCTTGTTCCTCTGATGTAACCAGCTCTTCCTCATGTCTAAGTTTTACCTCTGACCTCGATATCTCCTTCATCAGCTCCACACCTTCAATCTACACACACACACACACAGACACACACAGACACACACACACACACACACACAGACACACACACACAGACACACACACACACCACACACACACACGCGCACGCGCGCACACACACACACACACACACACACACACACAGACACGTACACACATCACACACACACACAGACACGCACACACACACACACAGACACGTACACACATCACACACACACACAGACACACACCACACACACACACACACACCACATACACACAAACACACACACACACACAATAGTAACCGCGGATGTCTCACTGTGACACATGTGTTTAGAGGCTCCGGAAACACTACAGAGGTATTTGACAGTAACAGTACTCTTACTACAGTCTGACAGTTACATTAGTGTTAATCACACACATGTTTGTACACAGTGAGGAAGAGGAGGAGGAGTTATTATCTGCACACACAAAAACATCTAGTTCCGAATCTGTGGAATTCCAGATATTTGTGAACAAATAGAAAAGAACTGTAGTCTCTCTCTGTAGTGTGTGTGTGTGTGTGTGTGTCTCTGTAGTGTGTGTGTGTGTGTGTCTCTGTAGTGTGTGTGTGTGTGTCTGTGTGTCTCTGTAGTGTGTGTGTCTGTGTGTGTGTGTGTCTCTGTAGTGTGTGTCTGTGTGTGTGTGTGTGTCTCTGTTGTGTGTGTGTGTGTGTGTGTGTGTGTCTCTGTAGTGTGTGTGTGTGTGTCTGTGTGTCTCTGTAGTGTGTGTGTCTGTGTGTGTGTGTGTCTCTGTAGTGTGTGTGTCTGTGTGTGTGTGTGTGTCTCTGTAGTGTGTGTGTGTGTGTGTGTCTGTGTCTGTGTGTGTGTTTGAATGTTTGGTGGATTACACAGTGGATTCTCTGACCGGACAGACCGCATGCTTCACCTGCTGAGGTTTACGGACTTCCTGTTGGAAACCTCAGGTGACAGGCCCCGCCCCTCCACAGAGCAGCTGTGATGTCATGGTCTGAGTGAAAATGTGTTCCACTGCTGTGATCCACGTGGTACAAGACAGGCTTCATTTATGACCATATCTGTAAAGATGGACACTGCTACACTCCTCCCTCTGGCTCCTCTCTCTGGCTCCTCTCTCTCTGGCTCCTCTCTCTGGCTCCTCTCTCTCTGGCTCCTCTCTCTCTGGCTCCTCTTTCTCTGGCTCCTCTTTCTCTGGCTCCTCTCTCTCTGGCTCCTCTCTCTCTGGCTCCTCTCTCTGGCTCCTCTCTCTCTGGCTCCTCTCTCTCTGGCTCCTCTCTCTGGCTCCTCTCTCTGGCTCCTCTCTCTCTGGCTCCTCCCTCTGGCACCTCCCTCTGGCTCCTCTCTGTGGCTCCTCCTTCTCTGGCTCCTCTCTCTCTGGCTCCTCCCTCTGGCTCCTCCCTGTGGCTCCTCTTTCTCTGGCTCCTCTCTCTCTGGCTCCAAATCAACCGACCAATCAGATGTCCTCATTAAGGGAAACTCTAGCTTGCCTTAGCAACCGTCTTAGCAACACTTCGTTACAGCGAGAGCCACTGCATAGAGAGCACATCCCCCCATCCCTTCTGTTTCAACACACTTTTCTCCAACACTAACATAATGTACATACTTATTGGGACCGTACATGTTCATGACTCACTCCGGGTTGTCGCACAGTCGCACACACACACACACACACACACACACACAAACACATTCACCCTGGACTATTGGACATGTTTATAGTGGTGGGGTCTCTGGTCTACTCAGACAGGTTCAGAAAGGCCCCGTTCCGACTGGGATTCGAACCCAGAACTTCTCGCTTTATGCCGAGAAGCGAGAGTGCTGTCCACTCAGCCACCGGGCCGCCCAAATGATGCAATGTTTGATTATGACGTACAATTCCAGAATACACGTTCCCGGGTGAAAAGCCACTTTCCATCATTGAACCTGGTCTATGGTCTCTCTTTCTGGTCTCTCGCTCTCTGGTCGATGGTCTCGAGTCTCTGGTCTCTATGGTCTCTGGTCGCTGGTCTCTCTCTCTGGTCACTCTGGTTTCTCTGGTCCCTGGTCTCTCTCTCTGGTCTCTGGTCTCTGGTCTCTCGTCTCTCTGGTCTCTCGTCTCTCTGGTCTCTCTGGTCTCTGGTCTCTCTCTGGTCTCTCTCTGCTCTCTGGTCTCTCTGGTCTCTCTGGTCTCTCTGGTCTCTGGTCTCTCTGGTCTCTGGTCTCTCTCTGGTCTCTGGTCTCTCTGGTCTCTGGTCTCTCTCTGGTCTCTGGTCTCTCTGGTCTCTCTCTGGTCTCTGGTCTCTCTGGTCTCTGGTCTCTCTGGTCTCTCTCTGGTCACTGGTCTCTCTCTGCTCTCTGGTCTCTCTCTGCTCTCTGGTCTCTGGTCTCTCTCTGCTCTCTGGTCTCTCTGGTCTCTCTGGTCTCTGGTCTCTGGTCTCTGGTCTCTCTCTGGTCTCTGGTCTCTGGTCTCTCTGGTCTCTCTCTGGTCTCTCTCTGGTCTCTGGTCTCTCTCATGTCTCTGGTCTCTCTCTGGTCTCTGGTCTCTCTCTGGTCTCTGGTCTCTCTCTGGTCTCTGGTCTCCCTCTGGTCTCTCTGGTCTCTCTCTGGTCTCTGGTCTCTCTCTGGTCTCTGGTCTCCCTCTGGTCTCTCTGGTCTCTCTCTGGTCTCTGGTCTCTCTCTGGTCTCTGGTCTCCCTCTGGTCTCTCTGGTCTCTCTCTGGTCTCTGGTCTCTGGTCTGCAGTCCTTCGTCACCTCAGACTATAATCAGTGTTTGTGTCCTGTTCAAACTAAAGTATAAGGAGGAAACCCACTATTAAAGCTGAGGTACATAACTTTCAAACCATCAAAACATCCAAGTCTCTAGTTCCTGGTTCTAAAACACTCCTCAGTCCAGGTCCAGGTCCAGGTCCAGGTCCAGTCCTTCAGAATGTCACATCTGCAGCAGCTGTGAGGATCTGCTCTGGTCTCCGATGTGGTCTTTGGTTTCTGGTCTCTGTTCTAGTCTCTGGTCTGGTTTCTGCTCTGGTCTAGTCTCTGGTCTGGTCTCTGGTCTGGTCTCTAGTCTAGTCTCTAGTCTAGACCCTGGTCTAGTCTCTGTTGTGAGGATCCGCAGACTGTGACCTGAGCCTGGACAGAGCTAAACACTGCTGCAGGTCTGTGAGGAGCAGTGTTACATTCCTCCAGCTCTGACCCAGAGAGGCCCCTGACACTGTCATGTGAAAGACCAGGTCTGGACCAGGTCTGGACCGGGTCTGGACCAGGTCTGGACCGGGTCTGGACCAGGTCTGAACCAGGTGTGAACCAGGTGTGAACCAGGTGTGAACCAGGAACCAGGACTATCAGTTTCCTGAGCTGCAGGCGATAACTGACACAGGACTCGGTTTCAGCAAAAGATGTGTTACTCTAAACTCAGCTCATTAGCACGTGTTAGCTCATTAGCACGTGTTAGCTCATTAGCACGTGCTAGCTCATTAGCACGTGTTATCTCATTAGCACATGTTAGCTCATTAGCACATGTTAGCTCATTAGCATTAGCGCAGTGAGCACAGATAGAGCCCATTGTTGTTGTTCAGTAAACAGACTGATGAGAACTGACAACAAAAACAAAACCAGAGAAAAACTAAACATGAAGCCAACATCATCAGTGTGTGACATCATCAGTGTGTGACATCACCAGTGTGTGACATCATCAGTGTGTGACATCACCAGTGTGTGACATCACCAGTGTGTGATATCATCAGTGTGTGACATCACCAGTGTGTGACATCACCAGTGTGTGACATCACCAGTGTGTGACATCACCAGTGTGTTTCTTTGAACCAAAATATCATCCAGTTTACAAGACCAGTCTGAACCAGTCCGTACCAGGTCTGGACCAGGACTGGACCAGGACTAACCAGATCTCAGACTGTAGCAGCTGCTCTGTGTTTGTCTTCAGTTACTGTTTAACTTTAATCTCATGTTTTTTCACCTGCGGCAAATAAGAGATCTGTAAAGACCAAAGAGAGACCAGAGAGAGACCAGAGAGAGACCAGAGAGAGACCAGAGACCAGAGAGAGACCAGAGAGAGACCAGAGAGAGACCAGAGAGAGACCAGAGACCAGAGAGAGACCAGAGAGAGACCAGAGAGAGACCAGAGAGAGACCAGAGACCAGAGAGAGACCAGAGAGAGACCAGAGAGAGAGACCAGAGAGAGACCAGAGAGAGAGACCAGAGAGAGACCAGAGAGAGACCAGAGAGAGAGACCAGAGAGAGACCAGAGAGAGACCAGAGAGAGACCAGAGAGAGAGACCAGAGAGAGACCAGAGAGAGAGACCAGAGAGAGACCAGAGAGAGACCAGAGACAGACCAGAGAGAGACCAGAGAGAGACCAGAGAGAGAGACCAGAGAGAGACCAGAGAGAGAGACCAGAGAGAGACCAGAGAGAGACCAGAGAGAGACCAGAGAGAGAGACCAGAGAGAGACCAGAGAGAGACCAGAGACAGACCAGAGAGAGACCAGAGAGAGAGACCAGAGAGAGACCAGAGAGAGACCAGAGAGAGACCAGAGAGAGACCAGAGAGAGAGACCAGAGAGAGACCAGAGACAGACCAGAGAGAGACCAGAGAGAGAGACCAGAGAGAGACCAGAGAGAGACCAGAGAGAGACCAGAGAGAGACCAGAGACAGACCAGAGAGAGACCAGAGAGAGAGACCAGAGAGAGAGACCAGAGAGAGAGACCAGAGAGAGACCAGAGAGAGACCAGAGAGAGACCAGAGAGAGACCAGAGAGAGAGACCAGAGAGAGACCAGAGAGAGACCAGAGAGAGACCAGAGAGAGACCAGAGAGAGATCAGAGAGAGACCAGAGAGAGACCAGAGAGAGATCAGAGAGACCAGAGAGAGACCAGAGAGAGATCAGAGATAGACCAGAGAGAGACCAGAGAGAGACCAGAGAGAGATCAGAGAGAGATCAGAGAGAGACCAGAGAGAGACCAGAGAGAGATCAGAGAGAGATCAGAGAGATCAGAGAGAGACCAGAGAGACCAGAGAGAGACCAGAGAGAGACCAGAGAGAGATCAGAGAGAGACCAGAGAGAGACCAGAGAGAGACCAGAGAGAGATCAGAGAGAGACCAGAGAGAGACCAGAGAGAGATCAGAGAGAGATCAGAGAGAGACCAGAGAGAGACCAGAGAGAGACCAGAGAGAGACCAGAGAGAGACCAGAGAGAGATCAGAGAGAGACCAGAGAGAGATCAGAGAGAGAGACCAGAGAGAGACCAGAGAGAGACCAGAGAGAGACCAGAGAGAGAGACCAGAGAGAGACCAGAGAGAGATCAGAGAGAGACCAGAGAGAGACCAGAGAGAGACCAGAGAGAGAGACCAGAGAGAGACCAGAGAGAGATCAGAGGGAGACCAGAGGGAGATTTGAGAGAGATCAGAGGGAGACCAGAGAGAGAGACCAGAGAGAGATCAGAGAGAGATCAGAGGGAGACCAGAGAGAGACCAGAGAGAGACCAGAGAGAGACCAGAGGGAGACCAGAGAGAGATCAGTGTCTCTCTCTATGTGTGTACGTGTGTGTGTGTGTGACTCTCTGTGCGTGTGTGTTTGTGTGACTGTGTGTGTGTGTGTGTGTGTGTGTGTGACTCTCTGTGTGTGTGTGTGACTCTGTGTGTGTGTGTGTGTGACTCTGTGTGTGTGTGTGTGTGTAGCAGGATGTCCGGTTGTGTCCCTGACCTCAGATCTCATAGGAAGTGTGTGATTAGATGTTCCTTTCACTTTAAAACAACATCATCTACTTCTGCATCCTCCTCTTACTCTCTACACATTGCTAACACCAGAGTGACATCACCACAGTGTGACATCACCACAGTGTGACATCACCACAGAAGAGGCAGATTAGAACATAAGCTGGAGTCAGTTTCCTTATATGGGCATTTGTTTAGACGGCTTGAGGTTTGCTCCGTTACAGGGACAGACGTGTTGCTAAGACGGTTGCTAAGGAAATCTGGGGGTTGCCTGACCAATGAAGGCCTCTGATTGGTCAATCCTTATATGGCTCATGTCTGGATTTACAAAGACAAAATCACATATAAAAACAAGATCACAGAGAGCGATAAACCATGGATTTTTCTCTCTCTCTGGTCTCTGTTTGGTCTCTCTCTGGTCTCTTTTTGGTCTCTCTCTGGTCTCTGTCTGGTCTTTCTCTGATCTCTCTCTGGTCTCTGTTTGGTCTCTCTCTGGTCTCTTTTTGGTCTCTCTCTGGTCTCTGTCTGGTCTCTCTCTGATCTCTCTCTGGTCTCTGTTTGGTCTCTCTCTGGTCTCTCTCTGATCATCTCTCTCTGGTCTCTGTTTGGTCTCTCTCTGGTCTCTCTTTGGTCTCTCTCTGGTCTCTGTCTGGTCTCTCTCTGGTCTCTCTCTGATCTCTCTCTGGTCTCTGTTTGGTCTCTCTCTGGTCTCTCTCTGGTCTCTCTCTGGTCTCTTTTTGGTCTCTCTCTGGTCTCTCTCTGGTCTCTTTTTGGTCTCTCTCTGGTCTCTCTCTGGTCTCTCTCTGGTCTCTGTCTGGTCTCTCTCTGGTCTCTCTCTGGTCTCTTTCTGGTCTCTCTCTGGTCTCTCTCTGGTCTCTCTCTGGTCTCTCTCTGGTCTCTCTCTGGTCTCTTTTTGGTCTCTCTCTGGTCTTTCTCTGGTCTCTCTCTGGTCTCTCTCTGGTCTCTCTCTGGTCTCTCTCTGGTCTCTGTCTGGTCTCTGTCTGGTCTCTTTTTGGTCTCTCTCTGGTCTTTCTCTGGTCTCTCTTTGGTCTCTCTCTGGTCTCTCTCTGGTCTCTTTCTGGTCTCTTTCTGGTCTCTTTCTGGTCTCTTTCTGGTCTCTTTCTGGTCTCTTTCTGGTCTCTGTGGTCCAAAGCAGCTGAACCTGAACAAAACAGCAGCTGCAGAATCACAATAGTCAACTTTCATTTGGCTTCAGTTTGTTTCAGTCTCAGCTCAGTGTTTCCTCCGGAGGAACCTCTCTCTGAAGTCTGTGATGTCACCGGCTGTGATGTCACCAGCTGTGATGTCACCGTCTGTGATGTCACCAGCTGTGATGTCACCAGCTGTGATGTCACCGGCTGTGATGTCACCGGCTGTGATGTCACCGGCTCTTCATCACCTCCGGACCTTTGCCTTCTGTAGAGTTTACCGCACAGACTCTCTAACAGTCAGGGGGCGTGGTCACATACAGAGGGGCGTGGCCATATACAGAGGGGGCGTGGTCAGTGACAGATTCAAAACTTGTGTCTCAGTCCTGTAACAGTATGATGTCATTGTATCATTATGACATCACACTTTTCTGACTTCATAACAAAAGAGAAGAGACCAGAGAGAGACCAGAGAGAGAGACCAGAGAGAAACCAGAGAGAGAACAGAGAGAGAGACCAGAGAGAGAGACCAGAGAGACCACAGAGACAGACCAGAGAGAGACCAGAGAGAGAGACCAGAGAGAGGGACCAGAGAGATAAACCAGAGAGAGGGACCAGTGAGAGACCAGGGAGAGAGACCAGAGAGAGGGACCAGAGAGATAGACCAGAGAGAGACCAGAGAGAGAGACCAGAGAGAGGGACCAGAGAGATAGACCAGAGAGAGACCAGAGAGAGAGACCAGAGAGAGGGACCAGAGAGAGACCAGAGAGAGAGACCAGAGAGAGACCAGAGAGAGACCAGAGAGAGAGACCAGAGAGCGGGACCAGAGAGATAGACCAGAGAGATAGACCAGAGAGAGACCAGAGAGACGGCAGAGAGACCAGAGAGAGGGACCAGAGAGAGACCAGAGAGAGAGACCAGAGAGAGACCAGAGAGAGAGACCAGAGAGAGGGACCAGAGAGAGACCAGAGAGACAGCAGAGAGAGAACAGAGAGAGAGACCAGAGAGACCACAGAGACAGACCAGAGAGAGACCAGAGAGACCAGAGAGAGACCAGAGAGAGAGACCAGAGAGAGGGACCAGAGAGATAAACCAGAGAGAGACCAGAGAGAGGGACCAGTGAGAGATCAGAGAGAGACCAGAGAGAGAGACCAGAGAGACCACAGAGATAGACCAGAGAGACACCAGAGAGAGACCAGAGAGAGAGACCAGAGAGAGGGACCAGAGAGATAGACCAGAGAGAGACCAGAGAGAGAGACCAGAGAGAGGGACCAGAGAGAGACCAGAGAGAGAGACCAGAGAGAGACCAGAGAGACGGCAGAGAGACCAGAGAGAGGGACCAGAGAGAGACCAGAGAGAGAGACCAGAGAGAGACCAGAGAGACCAGAGAGAGACCAGAGAGAGAGACCAGAGAGAGACCAGAGAGAGAGACCAGAGAGAGGGACCAGAGAGATAGACCAGAGAGAGACCAGAGAGACAGCAGAGAGAGAACAGAGAGAGAGACCAGAGAGACCACAGAGACAGACCAGAGAGAGACCAGAGAGACCAGAGAGAGACCAGAGAGAGAGACCAGAGAGAGGGACCAGAGAGATAAACCAGAGAGAGACACCAGTGAGAGACCAGAGAGAGACCAGAGAGAGGGACCAGAGAGAGGGACCAGAGAGATAGACCAGAGAGAGACCAGAGAGAGACCAGAGAGAGACCAGAGAGACGGCAGAGAGACCAGAGAGAGCACAAGGATTTTTTTCCTTTTGGACAATCAATGTGAAACACAATGTGTCTCTCATGAGGCCAAAGTTACATCCCCTAGCTTTAATGGCGGAGTCCTGGTCTTGGACTGAACTTGCCTGGGACCTGCCTGAGGCCAGACCTGCTGTGACCTGTGTGGGTTTATTCACTCTCTCTGCAGTTTGATCTGCTCAGACACGCCCTCTGGAACCAGGCCCAGACCCAGGACCAGGACTCTGACTGGTCTGAGAGCTGGCAGCTGATTGGCTGAGTGAGGCTGGCCTCTCTTTTTCACGTGTTCACAGCAGGTCTGGCCTCAGGCAGGTCCCAGGCAAGTCCAGTCCAAGACGAGGACTCTTCAACTGCCGCCATTAAAGCTGGGGGACGTGACTCTGGTCTCATGAGAGGAAAAAGGACAATGCTCTCTCTCTGGTCTCTTTCTCTGGTCTCTCTCTCTGGTCTCTCTCTCTGGTCTCTCTCTCTGGTCTCTCTCTCTGGTCTCTCTCTCTGGTCTCTCTCTCTGGTCTCTCTCTGGTCTCTCTGGCGGCTGAGTGGATAGCACTCTCGCCTCTCAGCAAGAAGGTTCTGGGTTCAAATCCCGGTCGGACCAGGGCCTTTCTGAGTGGAGTTTGCATGTTCTCCCCGTGTCTGCGTAGGTTTCCTCCGGGTTCTCCGGTTTCCCCTACCACTAAAAATATGTACAATAGTTCTGGCATGTGCCTCCTGTACTGGCCCCTCCCATCTCTGTGCGGAGTGAGAGACTAATGCCCAAAAAATATCAATATTAAACCGCTTTGTGACTCTGGTCTGTGAAAGGCGCTATATAAATGAAGATTACTTACTTACTTACTCTCTGCTCTCTCTCTAGTCCCTGTCTTTCTGTTCTCTGGTTCCTCTCTCTGCTCTGTGAGTCACTATCAGCCTCTTTGGGCTGAGAGCTGATTGGCTGAGTGAGGGAGGTCCTCTCTATGATCTAAAGATGTGACAGACACGGAAGAAGCAACTATTTTAGAGCCAGAACCAGAGACATGGGTTTAAGACAAACTTACAGACCCCAGCTTTAAAGTTACAGACCCCAGCTTTAAAGTGACAGACCCCAGCTTTAAAGTTACAGACCCCAGCTTTAAAGTTACAGAGCCCAGCTTTAAAGTTACAGAGCCCAGCTTTAAAGTCACAGACCCCAGCTTTACAGACAGTGAGTGTGTGGTTGGCCCCTCCCTGAGTGTGGGACCAGTTGAACGAGGGATTTAAAATGTGACAAACAAAAATGATGACGACAACATCTGCTGACAGATTCACAACACACAACGATACTTCAGTCTCATAAATGTTTAGGACACAATCTCTCTCTGGTCTCTCTCTGATCTCTCTCTGGTCTCTCTCTGGTCTCTCTCTGGTCTCTCTCTGGTCTCTCTCTGGTCTCTCTCTCTGGTCTCTCTCTGGTCTCTCTCTGGTCTCTCTCTGGTCTCTCTCTGGTCTCTCTCTCTGGTCTCTCTCTCTGGTCTCTCTGGTCTCTCTCTCCCTGGTCTCTCTCTCTGGTCTCTCTCTCTCTGGTCCCTCTCTGGTCTCTCTCTGGTCTCTCTCTCTGGTCTCTCTCTCTGGTCTCTCTCTCTGGTCTCTCTCTCTGGTCTCTCTGGTCTCTCTGGTCTCTCTCTCCCTGGTCTCTCTCTCTGGTCTCTCTCTCTGGTCTCTCTGGTCTCTCTCTCTCTGGTCTCTGTTGTCTTTATGGTTCTGAAAGGACAGATAATGAGGCATAATGAGCTCATTTGACACAGAGAGTCTTTCATCAACGAGAGAGTTAAGAGCGTGAGAGAAGAAAAGGAAGAGGAGCGAGAGAGGAGAGAGAGGGGAGAGAGAGAGGGGGGAGAGAGAGAGAGAGAGAGAGAGAGAGAGAGAGGTGAAGACCCTATGTGTCCAGAGCTTTAAGCACTACTCTTAAAGGCACACCGCGGACTTTGTGACCTAAAGAGTTGACACATATGAGTTATTTTATATGAATACTTGGGCCAATATACAGCGCTTGACACTTGCAATGCTCCGAGCGGGGCTGCCCTCTTGAAATACCGCCCATGTAAGTTTCGAGCAGACGGACCGTCTGCCACCAGGTCACGTGACTTGGAAGAAAGACTTGCTTTACGGCTACAGGCGCTGATATACTCATGGAGCTAAGGCTTTTGCTACTCATTTTTCACCTGCTCGACTCCTGGTCATGGCTGAGGCAAGGAAAAATTTTAAACCTTCGGAGGAGGCTAAAAAGAGGAAACGCGAAAGGGATCGTGCTGTAAGCTGCATGTCTGTATGAGCGCTGCTCTTCACCTGGTTCCTGGATGTCATCGACTGCAAAGATGTCATTCCACGCAGCACGAGCTAGACGCAGAACTCCCTCATCCAGGATATAGAAGCCCATGTGTGGTAGATTACTAATGCAGCGGTCTGGAGGCTGACCACAGCAGAGTCTCTCAATATCTGTAGGCATGTCTCTACAGTTTGAACACACACACCAGTGCATGCTGTCTGAATACACACTCAAAAGACACCGGCTGACTGTTTGACTTTTGCGACAGTGCTGAGTTGCTTGTGGCCACTAGGGGCGCTAAACGTGAAAGTTGCAGGTCTAGCGCCCCTAGTGGCCAAGAGTTACACGGTGTGCCTTTAAATAATTAGCAAACAGCCCAGCTCCCTCTAGTCTCTCTCTCTCTCTGGTCTCTCTCTCTCTGGTCTCTCTCTGGTCTCTCTCTCTGGTCTCTCTCTGGTCTCTCTCTGGTCTCTCTTATTTAATACTTTGAATAATGACAGCGTAACGAGCCGTAGAGCCTGGTTTGGGTGACTTGGTCCAGTCCTGGTTCAGGTCTGGACCTGTTTTATGTTTCCATAACTTTACGGTCGACAAAGTTTGAAATAATGAGGGTAGATTCCTGATGGATTGAACCAGGACTAAAGCAGGTCTAAAGCAGGTCTAAAGCAGGTCTAAAGCAGGTCTAAAGCAGGTCTAAAGCAGGTCTAAAGCAGGACTAAAGCAGATCTAAAGCAGGTCTAAAGCAGGTCTAAAGCAGGACTAAAGCAGGACTAAAGCAGGACTAAAGCAGGTCTAAAGCAGGACTAAAGCAGGTCTAAAGCAGGTCTAAAGCAGGACTAAAGCAGGTCTAAAGCAGGACTAAAGCAGGACTAAAGCAGGACTAAAGCAGGACTAAAGCAGGACTAAAGCAGGACTAAAGCAGGACTAAAGTAGGACTAAAGCAGGTCTGAACCAGGACTAAAGCAGGACTAAAGCAGGACTAAAGCAGGACTAAAGCAGAACTAAAGCAGGTCTAAAGCAGGACTGAAGTAGGACTAAAGCAGGTCTGAACCAGGACTAAAGCAGGTCTAAAGTAGGACTAAAGCAGGTCTGAACCAGGACTAAAGCAGGACTAAAGCAGGACTAAAGCAGGACTAAAGCAGGTCTAAAGTAGGACTAAAGCAGGTCTAAAGTAGGACTAAAGCAGGTCTGAACCAGGACTAAAGCAGGTCTAAAGCAGGTCTAAAGCAGGACTAAAGCAGGTCGAAAGTAGGACTAAAGCAGGTCTGAACCAGGACTAAAGCAGGTCTAAAGCAGGTCTAAAGCAGGACTAAAGCAGGACTAAAGCAGGTCTAAAGCAGGTCTAAAGCAGGACTAAAGCAGGACTAAAGCAGGTCTGAACCAGGACTAAAGCAGGACTAAAGCAGGTCTAAAGTAGGACTAAAGCAGGTCTAAAGCAGGTCTAAAGTAGGACTAAAGCAGGTCTGGACCAGGCCTGTGTTCGGGGCTCAGTCAGATCCTTTGTAGCAGATTCCTGGACTTTGGCTCAGCCCCAAACTCAGAGAAAACACACACAGCATTAATGAAGAGAATGATGAGGTCATCAGGGGTCTGCAATCAGCTGTGTGTGTGTGTGTGTGTGTGTGTGTCTGTGTGTGTGTGTGTGTGTGTGTGTGTCTTTGTGTGTGTGTGTGTGTGTGTGTGTCTGTGTGTGTGTGTGTGTCTTTGTGTGTGTGCGTGTGTGTGTGTGTGTGTGTGTGTGTGTGTCTGTGTGTGTGTGTGTGTGTGTGTGTCTTTGTGTGTGTGTGTGCACTTGTTTTCAACTCCTGGTGGGTTCCATAACCTGAGATTCCGCTCACGTCATGGGGACTGGTTTTACGTGGTGGGGCCCGAACACTGGACCCCACTGGTCCAAGCTTAATAATCAATGGGTAATGCTTTTCTAACGGTCCTTATGCAGTCTCTGTAAAAATATGGAAAGGACCCCTGGAGGTTTACTTTCCTGAAAAAAGTGTGTTATGTGTCGGAACCCTGGTGGTGGGTTGCGGGATATCAAGGAGGGGCACACTGGGGCAATTTCAGTCCAGCAGGCTGGAGCCAATCATGGAGCAGCACAACAGAGGCTGGAGCCAATCATGGAGCAGCACAACAGAGGAAATCAGGTGTCAGGCTAGAAAAAGGTGCAAGTGTGTGGTTCATTAGGCTGCAGCCAATCACAGAGCAGCACACTGAAGCGCACGCTTACAAACCACTGGTAAGTGCTGACTACAAGTCATGACTTCAAATTGTTATATAGAATGATTACAAATTATTTGTTGTTTGTGCAGCTTAGTCAAGAGTCCCTAATTGATGAAGTCGACTCAGATTCTGACGATTTAACTGTCAAGAAGAAACCTGTAAAAAAGTATGGAAAAAGAAAAATCAAAAACACTTTTCTTCAAGACTCGGAAAGTGACGAACCAAAGGCAAATAAGATTGTTATCATGCAGCTGCAAAAGAAGAAAAATGGGGGGCGAGTTTACAGCAAGAGACACTTCTGCCTCTACTGTTCAATGTCCTGCCACAAAATGTCCCGTCATTTGACTAGAAAACATGGAAATGAAAGTGACGTAGCCAGAGCATTGGCTCTACCTGTGAAATCTAAAGCACGTAAACTTCAGTTTGATTTGATCAGGAATAGTGGAAACCGTGAGCACAATTTTGAGGTTTTAAAGGCCGGCATTGGAACTTTAGTCCCAGCTAAACAGCCAAATTCCCCAGTTAAATCCAGTGAGTTTTTTGCACTGTATAGACTGTGGGGCATTGCTTAAGCGAAAGTCGCTGTGGAGGCATGTGGCCAGGTGCCGGCTTTCACAGAAAGATGCCCAGGCTAAACCAGGCTAAACCAGGTAGAAGTAGGGTCCAGTCCCTCTGCTCCCTAGCCCAGCCTGTACCGGAGGGCATCCGCAAAAAGCTGTGGTCTTTAATTTGGGCAATGCATCAGGATGAGGTCACGGGTGTCAAAGCAGAAAAGGGGATTCTGAGACTCGGAGAGCACCTGTACTTAAAACACGGGCATGATAAGACTAAGCATGATTACATTAGGCAGAAAATGAGAGAAGTCGGTAGGTTAATTAACGAAGCAAAAACCGCAGGGAAACTGAAAACAATTAAGGATTTCTTTATTCCTTCCAACTTTAACCATGTGATTGATGCAGTCAGGTCTGTGGCTGGATATGATGAGGAAACAAATCAATACAAGACTCCATCCTTGGCCCTCAAACTCGGCCATAGCCTCAGAAAGCTAGCAGATATTCTTGAATGTGACTCAAAAATGGAGCATTGTGTTGATGAACTATTTATTAAAAACCTCCAACGAAGCCGGCTGCTTTTTGAGAAGAGGTGGGACGTGTTTCTTCTGCTGCCCTACAGACCCTCCGGCAAGCCAAGTGGAACACTCCGGACCTGCTCCCTCTGACTGAGGACGTTAGAGCCATGCATGCACATATTGAGGTATGTCGACCTGAATATGTGCAAACCCTAATAAGTGAGCCAACGTCTAAGCATTGGTCTAAACTGGCAGTTTTGACTCTTTGTGAGGTCATCATTTTCAATCGAAGAAGGGAAGGTGAGGTTTCAAAGATGCCACTGACAGCCTTTACCTTAAGAAGTAAGACTGGGATCCATTCTGACATTGCTCTGGGACTGTCCCAACTTGAGAAAAAGCTGTGTCAGCATTTTCAACGCATTGAAATTAAAGGGAAAAGAAGTGGGAAAGTGCCGGTTCTTTTGACTCCTGAAATGATTGCTTGGATGGAGGTGCTGGTGGAGAACAGAAGGGCCTGTTCCATCTCTGACCAGAACCCATACTTCTTTTCCCGCCCGGGCGCGCAGACACCCACATCAGGGGATCAGACTCCCTACGCCAGGTAGCCAAAGAATGTGGTGCGGTGCATCCAGAGATGCTATCCTCAACCAAACTTAGAAAGCACATAGCTACTATGTCTACAGTTCTCAATATGAAAGAGAATGAGATGGACATACTTGCCAACTTCCTCGGCCATGACATTCGCATCCACAGACAATATTACAGACTACCAGAGGGGACACTGGAGCTGGCCAAAATCAGCAAAGTGTTGATGGCCATGGAGCAGGGAAGAGTGACGGAATTCGAAGGAAAGAGCCTCGACCAGATACAAATTGAGCCTGAAGGTAATTCTTGATATTATTAAAATATGTATGATTTTTTTCCCCTAAAGGCCACTTGTATTTTTATTTTCTGTGCGACAGGGAGAGCAGTAGAGATCCTCTCACAAACGGACGGGCTAAAAGAAACTTCAAGCGGAGAACCTTCAACCATTCATCCAGATGCACCCCATGGTAGTGGCAGTGCCCCTTCTGGTAAGTGTACCAGGTGGGGGATTACAGCCAGGCTGCTTGGTCCTAACCCTGGGAGTGTATATTGCTAATATATTTTTATTTCTCTCCCTAGAACGTGTAAGAAAGCCATGGTCTGCATCTGAGGTGAAGGCTGTGGAGAAGACCATGACACCTTTCATACAGACTGGAAAGGTCCCTGGGAAGTCTCACTGCCTGGCCTGCATTAATGCCTCACCAGATGACCTTAGACATCGGACATGGAGTGGCATTAAATTCTATGTCAAAAATAGAATCACTGCAATTCGAAAACAAAATCTAAAATAAAATTCCTTTAAAATAGTTGTTTGGTTTCTATTGACTGTTTTGTATTACTTAAAGTCTTGGTAAAAAAAGATTATGTCTATGGGTCCCATTCTGAACGGCCCTGTCAAAGGGACCCACCAGGTAACAAAAACGTGTATGTGTGTGTCTGTGTGTGTGTCTGTGTGTGTGTGTCTGTGTGTGTGTGTGTGTGTGTGTGTGTGTCTGTGTGTAACAGAGTAAACAGAGGAGTTCCAGACCCTGCAGACACCGCTCAAACCTCACAGACACAGGTCTATCTTATACATGTGTCACCACTACTAGCACTGCTGCTAAATTCAGATTCAGTTTTTTTACAGTAACACCACATGTCACAGGAAGAAAACAAGACAAAAAGTAGAAGAAACCATCGTGAAACCAGAGACCAGAGAGAGACCAGAGAGAGACCAGAGAGAGACCAGAGAGAGACCAGAGAGAGACCAGAGAGACACCAAAGAGAGACCAGAGAGAGACCAGAGAGACACCAGAGAGACACCAGAGAGCGACCAGAGAGAGACCAGAGAGAGACAAGAGAGAGAGACAAGAGAGAGACCAGAGAGAGACCAGAGAGAAACCAGAGAGAGACCAGAGAGAGACAAGAGAGAGACCAGAGAGGGACCAGAGAGAGATCATTTTAGTGCTTTGTTAAGACTGATAACAACTGAAAGAAGTTGTTCTGCATCTCAGACGGAGAGAAGAAGCTGGAACATGGCTTTACCAGGCACCAGAAGAATCATCAATTATTCACCCACTACTGCTACTACTGCTATTACTACTATTACTACTATTACTACTATTACTACTATTACTACTATTACTACTATTACTACTATTACTACTATTACTACTATTACTACTATTACTACTATTACTACTATTACTACTATTACTACTACTACTGCTACTACTACTGCTACTACTGCTACTACTGCTATTACTACTATTACTGCTACAAATACTGCTCTCTCTCTCTCTCTCTCTCTCTCTCTCTCTCTCTCTCTCTCTCTCTCTCTCTCTCTCTCTCTCTCTCTCTCTCTCTCTCTTCTCTCTCTCTCTCTCTCTCCTCTCTCTCTCTCTCTCTCTCTCTCTCTCTCTCTCTCTCTCTCTCTCTCTCTCTCTCTCTCTCTCTCTCTCTCTCTCTCTCTCTCTCTCTCTCTCTCTCTCTCTCTCTAGGATCCAGGTCCAAACCGGTCTGACCGCCTCTAAATGCACCTGACGCAGCTTTAGTTACTGTTGTGAATAAGGCAGGATATTATTACAGCCACTGGGAGATACACACACACACACAGAGACACGCACACACACACAGAGACACACACACACACACACACACACACACACACAGAGACACACACACACACACACACACACACAGAGACACACACACACACACACACGCTCACACACCGAGGAGAAACAAAGGAGAACCAGGAGAAAGAGCAACGGACTTTTGGAGACTGTTAAAGCGCACACAATACTCTCTCTTTTCTCCAACCACAGCCTGTAAACAGATGGACAATGCTAACCTGCTAGCTTCATGCTAACCCGCTAGCTCAATGAATTCCAATAGGGAAGTGCTCATGGTAAAGTTTGGCTCCTATTGACTTCTATGTTAAAGTAAACTTCTCTAGCTCAGTAACGTTTGTGTTACTTCTCTCTCTCTGTGATCCTGTGTTTGTATGTGATGGTCTAAATCCAGACCTGAGCCTTATAAGGATCGACCAATCAGAGGCCTTCAAAGACACTTTTCTCCAACACTATGACGAACACTCACGTCCAAATCTGTTCCTCAAACACACATAATGCACTGTAGGACGCAATCTTTGTACGTAAACTTCCAGAATGCACGTCCCCGCCTCCACCAGCAGAGGGAGGTGTTCAGCCACTTCTCATCATCTTAAGACCATAACACACTTATATCCAGCTCTCTTAATTTGTCAGATAAAGTCACAGAAAAACACCTGAACGCAGTGCGATAGCTCCTGGTCTCTCTGGTCCCTGGTCTCTGGTCTCTCTGGTCTCTCTGGTCCCTGGTCTCTCTGGTCTCTCTGGTCTCTGGTCTCTCTGGTCCCTGGTCTCTCTGGTCTCTCTGGTCTCTCTGGTCCCTGGTCCCTGGTACCTGGAAGATGAGCACTTTAAAGTGGTTCCTCTTCAGCAGGTGGGCGTGGTTGTTCTCCAGCCTCTTCACTTGTCCTCCCTGTTTCTCCAGCCGCTCCTTGACCTCCTTGACTCCTCCGCTGACTTTGCGAGATCTCTCCAGGAGTTTGTTGACGTTGGAGGAGGTGCTGAGGTGAGCCCTGGACAGACGCACCACGTCGCTCTGCACCGTTCGCACGGCGCCCTCCAGCTCCTCCTGCCGCGCCTCCATCCGCTGCTGGTTCTCCTGCACGGTTCCCAACATGAGGACCAGCTTATCCAGGAGCGCCATGACGGTGATGGCACTGACCTGAGGAGAGAGGGACTGTTACTACTGCAGTACTACGGTACAGTACTACTGTGCTGAAGTACTACTGTGCTGAAGTACTACAGTGCTGAAGTACTACTGTGCTGAAGTACTACAGTACTGAAGTACTACTGTGCTGAAGTACTACAGTACTGAAATACTACTGTGCTGAAGTACTACAGTACTGAAGTACTACTGTGCTGAAGTACTACAGTACTGAAATACTACTGTGCTGAAGTACTACAGTACTGAAGTACTACTGTGCTGAAGTACTACTGTGCTGAAGTACTACTGTGCTGAAGTACTACAGCACAGTAGTACTGCAGTACTGTAGTACTACTGTGCTGAAGTACTACAGTACTGAAGTACTACTGTACTGAAGTACTGCAGTACTACTGTGCTGTAGTATTACTGTACTGTAGTACTATAATAATAATGCATACGTTTTATTCAGCGCTTTTTTGGACGCTCAAAGCTTCACATAATTATTCATTCTCTCCAAACACGGTGGTGATAAACTACTGAAGCCACAGCTGCCCTGGGGCACACTGACAGAAGCGAGGCAACCAGTCTGTGCCATCGGCCCCTCCGCCCCTCCCAGGCCGAGGCTCAACCAACTGAGCCACTGTCGACCCTACTACTACTACTACTACTACTAGTAAGTAAGTAGTAAGTAAGTAATCTTTATTTATATACCGCCTTTTCACTGCACATCGGAGTCTCAAAGCGGTTTACAATTGTTATTTTTGGGAGTGGGGCCAGTACAGGAGGCACATGGCAGACCTATTGTACATATTTTTAGTGGTAGGGGAAACCGGAGCACCCGGAGGAAACCTACGCAGACACGGGGAGAACATGCAAACTCCCCTCAGAAAGGCCCTGGTCCAACCGGGATTCGAACCCAGGACCTTCTTGCTGAGAGGCGAGAGTGCTATCCACTCAGCCACCGTGCCGCCTACTACTACTACTACTACTACTACTACTACTACTACTACTACTACTACTACTACTACTACTACTGTAATGACTACTAATACTATAACTACTACTGCTCCTGCTGAATCTACAGCAGAGGTTCAGTCACTGCTCAGTTCTGTCGTGTCCATCACAGCTGCAGCGTACAGAAGCTTCCATCATGCAGCAACCCCCCTCCTCCCCATCTCCTCCCTAACTCTAACCCAGCTCTGCCTCTCCTCTCTCTCACCAACAGAGTCTAAGCACCAACTCAAACCTTCTGTTCAGCAGTAAATGAACAGAAACAATAAATCTACAATATCTACAAGTTTATGTTAAAATGTTTGCAGAAGGCTATGTGTTCGAGTCTCTCCAGATTGACAACAGTAGTACTACTGCGGCTGCTATCACTACTACTGCAACTACTACTACTGCTACTACTACTACTACTACTACTGCTACTACTACTACTACTGCTACTCATGCAGCGTGGATCACTGAGATCTCTGCTCAGATCTTAAGTTTAGGTCTGACTTTAGAGACATGGGTTTAATACAGAGTTCTGTTGTGGTCTGAAAGTTACGTACCCCAGCTTTAAAATCTGTATTGGAGACGTGTTGTCTGCCCTGAGCCTATATATATAGTGTACTGTGATGGTTCCCTGCCTGACTGGTTGTACTGCGGGCCTGGTCTCTCACTGGTCTCTCACTGGTCTCTCTCTGGTCTCTCTCTCTGGTTTCTCTTTGGTTTCTCTCTGGTCTCTCTCTCTCTATTTCTCTCTGGTCTTTCTCTCTGGTTTCTGGTCTCTCTCTGGTCTCTCTCTCTCTCTCTGGTCTCTCTCTGGTCTCTCTCTCTCTCTCTCTGGTCTCTCTCTCTGGTTTCTGGTCTCTCTCTCTCTCTCTGGTCTCTCTCTCTCTGGTCTCTCTCTGGTTTCTCTCTGGTCTCTCTCTGGTCTCTCTCTGGTTTCTCTCTGGTTTCTCTCTCTGGTCTCTCTCTCTGGTCTCTCTCTGGTCTCTCTCTGGTTTCTCTCTGGTTTCTCTCTCTGGTCTCTCTCTGGTCTTTCTCTCTGGTTTCTGGTCTCTCTCTTTCTCTCTCTCTCTCTCTCTCTCTGGTCTCTCTCTCTCTCTCTCTGGTCTCTCTCTGGTTTCTCTCTGGTGTCTCTCTGGTGTCTCTCTGGTGTCTCTCTGGTGTCTCTCTGGTCTCTCTCTGGTTTCTCTCTGGTCTCTCTCTGGTCTCTCTCTGGTCTCTCTCTGGTCTCTCTCTGGTCTCTCTCTGGTCTCTCTCTGGTCTCTCTCTGGTCTCTCTCTCTGGTCTCTCTCACCTGGCCTCTCTCCGTGGGGCTCGCCGGGGGGCCCTGACCTGTCCCCCCTCTCAGAGACATGCTGAGGCGGGTGAGCGTGCTCGTGCCCGCGGGCGTGGGTGAGGACGGTTCGGAGCTCGGGCTGAAGCTGGGCACGAGCAGGTCATCCGTGCTTCCTGCTGCGGTCTGAGCGGCGTCTGCGGGTCCGTGGGAGCTCGCGGCGGGTGTGCTGCTTCTCCCCACGCTGGTCGCCTCTTCCTCCATGTCCCGGGAGTTCTGTGGGCGAAGATCCTCCAGGTGCTGCGGGAATCTGGGGATATCCTCTTGTTGCAGATGCTTTCTAGGTCTTTGCAGCGATCTGTCAAGCGATCTTCGGCTCTTTTGTCCTCTTCCTCGGTCTGTGAATCTCTTCCTCAGTGTGTGGACTCTCCCTCTGCCTCTCACCCTCTCTCTCCCCTGTGCCTCTCCCTCTCCTGCTCCTCTCTCTCTGGGACAGGTCTGAGCGCGCTCCGGCAGCAGCAGGTGGTTGCGCGCGCAGGGCCGGTCCTAGACTGACGGGAACCAGGGCCGGAACTCCCCCTGGGGGCCCCATAACTCCATACCTCCAGTCACTCATGCTTGAAGAAGACATTTTACACATTAGAGAGCATTTTGTGAAGGCAGGGCAAGTTTATTTATATAGCACACAGTTCATACTCAAGGAACCTCAGAGTGCTGTACAAAACAAAACTTTAAAATGAATCATCAGTACTTCAGAAAGAGCAGATAAAACAGATTAAAGATAAAACCTTCAGTTGTGAAACTAATGGAATGAGACCGAGCGGAAGAGTATTTATTTATGTATTTAATTCAATCTAAAACAGACAGTGACACAGTTTGAAAAGGGGTTGGATAAAGCAGACGTTTATCTGCCTCCACAGAACAGAACCAGCGGCAGGAGTCCAGGCTCATGCTCATCTCTGGTCTCTCTCTGGTCTCTCTCTGGTCTCTCTCTGGTCTCTCTCTGGTCTCTCTCTGGTCTCTCTCTGGTCTCTCACTGGTCTCTCTCTGGTCTCTCTCTGGTCTCTCTCTGGTCTCTCTCTGGTCTCTCTCTGGTCTCTCACTGGTCTCTCTCTGGTCTCTCTCTGGTCTCTCTCTGGTCTCTCTCTGGTCTCTCTCTGGTCTCTCTCTCTGGTCTCTCACTGGTCTCTCTCTGGTCTCTCTCTGGTCTCTCACTGGTCTCTCTCTGGTCTCTCACTGGTCTCTCTCTGGTCTCTCTCTGGTCTCTCTCTGGTCTCTCTGGTCTCTCACTGGTCTCTCTCTTGTCTTTCTCTCTGTTTTTTCTCTCTGCCCTGTGAGTCAATATTTACCTCTTTGGGCTGAGAGCGGATTGGCTGAGTGAGGGTGGGGCCCCTGGGAGCCCCCCCTCCTCTCATCTCTCGGAGCCGGCCCTGCTCAGCCTCCACGCCCCACGCAAAACTTTCCCAGGCACACGAGGGGGAGGGGCCTGTTTCCATGGAGACGGAGGCCTCGCCCAAATCACAGCCTGGAGTGAAAGCACAACAGAGAAGTTAATGTGACATAAACGTCCCTCTCCAATCTCTCTCTGGTCTCTCACTGGTCTCTCTCTGGTCTCTATCTGGTCTCTCTCTGGTCTCTCTCTGGTCTCTCTCTGGTCTCTCTCTGGTCTCTCTCTGGTCTCTCTCTGGTCTCCCTCTGGTCTCTCTCTGGTCTCTCCCTGGTTTATCTCTGGTCTCTCTCTCTGGTCTCTCTCTGGTCTCTCTCTGGTCTCTCCCTGGTCTCTCTCTGGTCTCTCTCTGGTCTCTCTCTCTCTGGTCTCTCTATGGTCTCTCTCTGGTCTCTCTCTGGTCTCTCTCTGGTCTCTCTCTGGTCTCCCACTGGTCTCTCTCTCTCTGGTCTCTCTCTGGTCTCTCTCTCTCTCTCTCTCTGGTCTCTCTCTGGTCTCTCTCTCTCTGGTCTCTCTCTGGTCTCTCTCTGGTCTCCCACTGGTCTCTCTCTCCCTGGTCTCTCTCTGGTCTCTCTCTCTCTCTCTCTGGTCTCTCTCTGGTCTCTCTCTGGTCTCTCTCTGGTCTCCCACTGGTCTCTCTCTCCCTGGTCTCTCTCTGGTCTCTCTCTGGTCTCTCTCTCTCTCTCTCTGGTCTCTCTCTGGTCTCTCTCTGGTCTCTCTCTGGTCTCTCCCTGGTCTCTCCTTGGTCTCTCTCTGTTTTCTCCCTGGTCTCTCTCTGGTCTCTCTCTGGTCTCACTCTCTCTGGTCTCTCTATGGTCTCTCTCTGGTCTCTCTCTGGTCTCTCTCTGGTCTCTCTCTGGTCTCTCTCTGGTCTCTCCCTGGTCTCTCTCTGGTCTCTCCCTGGTTTATCTCTGGTCTCTCTCTCTGGTCCCTCTCTGGTCTCTCCCTGGTCTCTCTCTGGTCTCTCTCTCTGGTCTCTCTCTGGTCTCTCTCTGGTCTCTCCCTGGTCTCTCCCTGGTCTCTCCCTGTTTTCTCTCTGGTCTCTCTCTGGTCTCTCTCTGGTCTCTCCCTGGTCTCTCTCTGGTCTCTCTCTCTGGTCTCTCTCTCTGGTCTCTCTCTCTCTGGTCTCTCTCTCTGGTCTCTCCCTGGTCTCTCTCTGGTCTCTCCCTGGTCTCTCTCTGGTCTCTCTCTGGTCTCTCTCTCTCTGGTCTCTCTATGGTCTCTCTCTGGTCTCTCTCTGTTTTCTCTCTGGTCCCTCTCTGGTCTCTCCCTGGTCTCTCTCTCTCTCTCTCTCTCTGGTCTCTCTCTCTCTCTCTCTGGTCTCTCTCTGGTCTCTCCCTGGTCTCTCTCTGGTCTCTCCCTGGTCTCTCTCTAGTCTCTCTCTGGTCTCTCTGGTCTGGGTAGGTTTATTGCTGAGTTCTAGTGTGGTCTTTAAAGTTACTGACCCCAGCTTTAAAGTTACAGACTCCAGCTTTAAAGTGACAGACCTCAGATTTAAAGTTACAGACCCCAGCTTTAAAGTTACAGACTCCAGCTTTAAAGTTACAGACCCCAGCTTTAAAGTGACAGACCCCAGCTTTAAAGTTACTGACCCCAGCTTTAAAGTTACAGACCCCAGCTTTAAAGTTACAGACCCCAGCTTTAAAGTCACAGACCCCAGCTTTAAAGTTACAGACCCCAGCTTTAAAGTGACAGACCCCAGCTTTAAAGTTACAGACCCCAGCTTTAAAGTCACAGACCCCAGCTTTAAAGTCACAGACCCCAGCTTTAAAGTCACAGACCCCAGCTTCACAGACAGAGGGAACATGGAGGAAACAGCACAAACAAAGTGATATAAATAAAAGTTGCAGCGACAGAAGCTCTTTATGCTCAGATTAGATTTTACAGATCTGACATTTAGACACAGACACAGAGACACACAGAGACAGACACAGAGACACAGACACAGAGACAGAGACACACAGAGACAGACACAGAGACACAGACACAGAGACAGAGAGAGAGACACACAGAGACAGACACAGAGACACACAGAGACAGACACAGAGACAGAGAGAGAGACACACAGAGACAGACACAGAGACACACAGAGAGAGACACAGAGAGAGAGAGACAGAGAGAGACAGAGAGACACAGAGACACAGAGAGACACAGAGAGACACAGAGAAACAGAGACACAGAGACAGAGAGAGACACAGAGACAGAGAGAGACACAGAGACAGAGAGAGACACAGAGACACACAGAGACAGAGAGAGACACAGAGACAGAGAGACAGAGAGACAGAGAGAGACAGAGAGAGCCCCCGAGAGACACACAGAGACACAGAGAGAGACACAGAGACAGAGAGAGACACAGAGAGAGACAGAGAGACACAGAGAGAGAGAGAGAGACACAGAGAGACAGAGAGACACAGAGACAGAGACACAGAGAGAGAAAAGAGAGACACAGAGAGACACAGAGACAGAGAGAGACACAGAGACAGAGAGAGACACAGAGATACACAGAGACAGAGAGAGACACAGAGACAGAGAGAGACACAGAGATACACAGAGACAGAGAGAGACACAGAGACAGAGAGAGACACAGAGACAGAGAGAGACACAGAGATACACAGAGACAGAGAGAGACACAGAGACACAGAGAGACACAGAGACAGAGACACAGAGAGACACAGAGACAGAGACACAGAGACAGAGAGAGACACAGAGATACACAGAGACAGAGAGAGACACAGAGACAGAGAGACAGAGAGAGACACAGAGAGACACACAGAGACACAGAGATTTTTTTTAGATTTTATTTATTTGAAAAGGGACAGTGCACATTAATCAACATTTTACAATGTAAATATGCCCGAGTTAGCAGAAAAGCTAATTTTCATCGGTAGACCCTTTGGCAGATGTCAAAGCCAGCCTGAAAAAGCAAGATTAAAATCACATAGCAATTTACAAGACACAATATAATTGCATACATACATAGTACATGAAATGAGCAAAGTATACATTTTCAATATAACTAGTGCTCACAAGTCTGTGTCTCCACAAGCCACTTTTTGGCTTTTTTTAAAAATGAATTAAATGAGGAAGACTCGCGAATTGTTTCAGGCACTGAGTTCCACTGCTGGGAGGCTTTATAAGAAAACACGGCCTGACCAAATGCAGTTTTTCTGAGGGGGAGGACGCAGTCTTCCCTCACTGCCCCTCGAGTTACTCTGGCTGCACTCGATCTGAAGTTTACAAACTCGCTCAGTGAAGGCGGAGCACAGCCAGTTTTAATTTTATACATTAAACAAATGTTTTTGAATTTTATAAGATTGTCCCAATTTAGTAACTTATATTTCTGTAAAACCTGACAATGGTGATATCTGTAGGGTTTTTTATCCAATGTTTTAAGCGCTTGTTTATATAATGATTTCATGGGTTTGATTGTTGTGGCGTGTGCGTTTGACCAACTTATGATACAGTATGTGATATGTGAGAGGACCATGGAAAAGAAGTATATTTTGGCAGCTTCATTTGACAAACAGTCTCTAATGAACCTAAAATTTGATAAACAGAATTTAATCTTATTGCTAGTGTTTTGGATGTGTGTTTTGAAGCTGAGGTTTGAATCAATGTATAATCCTAGATATTTGAATTCTGTGACTACTTGTATTTTTTGTCCTGCTATTGAAATATCTGGTATAATGTTTATAGTATTTCTGGTGTTTTTTGAGAAGAACATACAAACAGTTTTGGATATATTAAGTTGAAGGCAGGATTTTTCGAGCCAGGTTGTGACCGACGCCATGGCCTCTGTTAGCTTTGAAGCAACCTCCTCTGTTGTTTTGCCATGTGCAAAAATGACCGTATCATCTGCATTCATAAGGGTGTTACAGGTCCTGGATACTGATGGTAAATCATTAATGTATATGCTAAAAAGAATAGGGCCAATTATTGAGCCTTGAGGCACTCCAGTGGATAATTGTAATGGATGGGAATTATGATTGTTGATTTGTACGACTTGTGTGCGAGCTGAAAGGTATGATTTAATAAGATTGATATATTTTGTGGAAAAGTTAAAATTTTGAAGTTTCTCTAATAAAATTGAATGGTTGACTGTGTCAAATGCTTTCCGCAGATCGAGAAAAACTGCCCCCACTATTCCCCCTTTGTCTAATGATGACTTGACTTTTTCCAGAAAATAACAAGTTGCTGTTTCAGTTGAATGATTGGACCTGAATCCAAATTGCATTGGATGCAATGAGGAGGAACTATTATTAAGATGATCAACTATTTGCTCGACAACCAGCTTTTCATATACTTTGGACACAGTAGGTAGAATACTAATTGGCCTGTAATTAGAGGTCAGTTGAGCATTACCACTTTTAAGTATTGGAATTACACGTGCAAGTTTCCATGATTCCGGGAATATCCCTTCACTGATTGACATATTGATGATGTGTGTTAATGGATTGATAACTGATTGACTTATTTGTTTTAGCATATACGTGTCCAGACCATATGCATCCTTAGCTCTAGATGTCTTTAGGAGCGTTATTGCTTTTGCCACATCAGATGTAGATACAGAGCTTGGGTATAGCGGAGGCTCTAAAGCAGTTGTATCATTAGATACAACTGTACAACAGGGGGGTACATTTTGGATTTGTAAAGAAAAACCTTTAGCTATAGTCATCACCGAATCAACAAAGTAATTATTAAGAAGCTGAGCCACGTCCAATGGATTCTGTAATAATTTACCATTATTATTTAGCTGTATCGTTTTATGAGAAGAGGTTGCTTTACAAGTTAGTTTATTGATCTGTGACCAGATGGCTTTAGAGTTACCCTGACAATTATTAATAATAGTTATGAAAAAGTCTGCCTTTGCTTTCCTCAATTGTCTGGTCACCTTATTCCGGAGCGTAGTGAATTTTTGTCGGTCACAAATTAGTTTTGACTTGTTAGCAACTTTAAGAGCATTGTCTCTTGCTTTCATTAATTGTCGTATAATATCATTGACCCACGGAAAGGAAGACTTTTTACTTTTATATTTAACCTTAATTGTGAACTCATTTATTTTTGACCGTAAGCACTCTGTAAATTTCTGACAGGAGATTTCAAGTTTATTATTTGATAGCAAAGTGCCCCAGTTTATGTTGCTTATTGCAGAGTTGAACTCTTCTTGTTTATTCTTAGGGATACCTATAAATTCTTTTTTTCCAGAATATGCCGAGAAACGTTGTCTAGTTAGTTTTCTTGATATTAGCACCATATTATGATCTGATAGTCCAGTTAGCATGTTATATGTTTTAACAATCCGTTCTGGATGATTGGAAAAGATCAAATCAATTTGAGTGCTAGAGTTGTTTGTGATCCTTGTTGGTCCCTTCACCATCTGGACTAAGTTGAAGCCATTCATAATTTGCAACATTTGTTTTCTTGTTTTATGGTCCATCCAGTTCAGGTTAAAATCCCCCATCACAATAACCTCCTTTTTAAAATCACACTGCTTTAAAATGTCCTTGAACTTATCATAAAAATTAGCACTAGCAGATGGTGGTCGGTATACAACAATTATTGTCAGGGACATCTGAGGAGAGAGGGCCATGTTTAACCCTAGGCATTCTAAGTCATTTGAGTTTTGCCATTGAATCTCATTGCATTGTATATTGTCTCTCACATACATCATCACTCCGCCCCCCTTGGTGTCAGCTCTGTCTTTTCGGTAGGTAATATAGCCCGGAACTGAAACCGCCACAGTAGGAGAGTTTTTATTTAACCAAGTTTCGGATAAGCAAAAATAATCCAGGTTCGATTCTGATATCATGTGGTTTATTTGATTGCTTTTTGATTTTAAACTGCGAATATTTAGATGTCCACCTAGTAAACCTTTTGGTTTGGCCTTCGGATCCCAGATTATCCGTGCATTGTTTACAGTGTGCACTATTTTCCACTTCCTGTTCAGCCGTATCGCTTTATTCACCACGCGTTTGATGGCGTTAGCGTTGCGTGTGTCAGTGCTCACCACAGCACCCTCGTCGAGCTGGGAAGAGAAGAGCAAATCCACCGCCATGCCGTCCGAGTCCACGGGAGCAGACACGCCAGCAACGCCGCTCCCCAGAAAACCCCGAAAACCATCCGGACCTGCAGGAATCGCGCACCGCCGATCCCCAGCACCCAGCTCGGCCACGGCATCGGAGCAGACCCCACCGGTGGCGACGAACAGACTCTCCGTGCACACGGAGGGCCCCTCCGCCACCGAGCCACGCAGACACCCCACGCAGGAACCACTCCGCAAGGACCACCGCCGCTCCACAGAGAGAGGCACAGAGACAGACAGAGAGACACAGAGAGAGAGAGAGAGAGACAGAGAGACACAGAGAGAGAGAGAGAGAGACAGAGAGACAGAGAGAGACACAGAGACAGAGAGAGACACAGAGATACACAGAGACAGAGAGACAGAGAGAGACAGAGAAAGACACAGAGACAGAGAGACAGAGAGAGACAGAGAGAGAGAGAGAGACACAGAGAGAGACACAGAGAGAGACACAGAGACAGAGACACAGAGACAGAGACAGAGACACAGAGAGAGACACAGAGACAAGACAGGTTTAAGGCTCCATTGTCACAGATCTGAGCACGAACAAACAACAGATGAGCACTGTATGGACTCAACCCGACTCCGTGAGGACCGTGTGGACTCAACCCGACCCCGTGAGGACCGTATGGACTCAACCCGACCCCGTGAGGACCGTGTGGACTCAACCCGACCCCGTGAGGACCGTGTGGACTCAGCTGTACTCCTGCTTCCTGCCGATATTTCCTGGTTCTAGTTTTTACACGATCTTCCAAAACGTTTATTTCCTTTTGAGCCTGAACCAGATCCGAACCGGGTCTGAACCAGGTCTGAACCAGGTCTGAACCGGGTCTGAACCACGTCTGAACCAGGTCTGAACCAGGTCTGAACCAGGTCTGAACCAGGTCTGAACCTAAACATTATAACAAAGATTATTATTTATGTGTGCAGGTTTTGAAATAAATATTTAATTCATTCATTATAGACGTGGTCTTGGGAACGCCTCAGGATTCCCCCAGATGAGCTGGAGGAAGTCTGTGTCTCTGCTCAGACTACTGCCCCTGCGACCAGGGGACGTGTGAAGCGGAAGAAAAAGCATGAAAAAGGGCGCTCTGTGGCTGTTAGCTTGTCGATGCTAAACACGAGGCTCTGTATCTGTGACTTAAAACAATAAAAACAAACAAGAACAGAACCAGCGGCAGGAGTCCAGGCTCATGTCGACGTCATGTTCTCCGCACAGAACACTTCCTGTTTCCTCCTTCAGAAAAGTGACTCCTTGGAACGTTCCACAAGGAGTCCACAAGGGGCGCCCTCTTCCTCCTGTCATTGCCGTTCAGACCACAGGGGGCGCCCTCTTCCTCCTGTCATTGCCGTTCAGACCACAGGGGGCGCCCTCTTCCTTCTGTCATTGCCGTTCAGACCACAGGGGGCGCCCTCTTCCTCCTGTCATTGCCGTTCAGACCACAGGGGGCGCCCTCTTCCTCCTGTCATTGCCGTTCAGACCACAGGGGGCGCCCTCTTCCTCCTGTCATTGCCGTTCAGACCACAGGGGGCGCCCTCTTCCTCCTGTCATTGCCGTTCAGACCGGATCATGCGTTGCGTCAACTTTCAATGCAAAGTCAATGGTGACGCGCATTCGAGCGTGAAAACACATGTGCGTCTCGGGATGCAGGAAAATCAACGCACGCAGGAGATAAATATTGCTGAACCTTTGAGAGCCGCAAAGTGGTCACGGGGACTGAACATACTGTAAACAGCCAAAACAGGAGCTATACCAGGACTAAACCAGGACTAAACCAGGACTAAACCAGGACTAAACCAGGACTATACCAGGACTAAACCAGGACTAAACCAGGACTAAACCAGGACTAAACCAGGACTAAACCAGGACTAAACCAGAACTAAACCAGGACTAAACCAGGGCTAAACCAGGGTTGACAATGAGGGACACAGTGCTTGTTAACATGTGAGTTCTCATGCTCCCGTGACTTTATGCAACTGCTTTGAGCGTGTTCTTGATGCGGAAGTTCCGTATGGCGCACCTCCGTGAACACATACTACTGTTATATAAAATCACTGTGAACACATACTGCTGTTATATAAAGTCACCTCCGTGAACACATACTACTGTTATATAAAGTCACCTCCGTGAACACATACTACTGTTATATAAAGTCACCTCCGTGAACACATACTACTGTTATATAAAGTCACCTCCGTGAACACATACTGCTGTTATATAAAGTCACCGTGAACACATACTGCTGTTATATAAAGTCACCGTGAACACATACTGCTGTTATATAAAGTCACCTCCGTGAACACATACTACTGTTATATAAAGTCACCTCCGTGAACACATACTGCTGTTATATAAAGTCACCGTGAACATATACTGCTGTTATATAAAGTCACCTCCATGAACACATACTGCTGTTATATAAAGTCACCTCCATGAACACATACTGCTGTTATATAAAGTCACCGTGAACACATACTACTGTTATATAAAGTCACCTCCGTGAACACATCCTGCTGTTATATAAAGTCACTGCGAACACATACTGCTGTTATATAAAGTCACCTCCGTGAACACATACTGCTGTTATATAAAGTCACCTCCGTGAACACATACTGCTGTTATATAAAGTCACCTCCATGAACACATACTACTGTTATATAAAGTCACAGTGAACACATACTACTGTTATATAAAGTCACAGTGAACACATACTGCTGTTATATAAAGTCACCGTGAACATATACTGCTGTTATATAAAGTCACCTCCATGAACACATACTGCTGTTATATAAAGTCACCGTGAACACATACTACTCTTATATAAAGTCACCTCCGTGAACACATACTACTGTTATATAAAGTCACCTCCGTGAACACATACTACTGTTATATAAAGTCACTGTGAACACATACTACTGTTATATAAAGTCACCTCCATGAACACATCCTGCTGTTATATAAAGTCACCTCCGTGAACACATACTACTGTTATATAAAGTCACCTCCGTGAACACATACTGCTGTTATATAAAGTCACCTCCGTGAACACGTACTACTGTTATATAAAGTCACCTCCGTGAACACATACTACTGTTATATAAAGTCACCTCCGTGAACACATACTACTGTTATATAAAGTCACTGTGAACACATACTACTGTTATATAAAGTCACCTCCATGAACACATACTGCTGTTATATAAAGTCACCTCCGTGAACACATACTGCTGTTATATAAAGTCACCTCCGTGAACACATACTACTGTTATATAAAGTCACCTCCATGAACACATACTGCTGTTATATAAAGTCACCTCCGTGAACACATACTACTGTTATATAAAGTCACCTCCGTGAACACATACTACTGTTATATAAAGTCACTGTGAACACATACTACTGTTATATAAAGTCACCTCCGTGAACACATACTACTGTTATATAAAGTCACTGTGAACACATACTACTGTTATATAAAGTCACCTCCGTGAACACGTACTGCTGTTATATAAAGTCACCTCCGTGAACACATACTACTGTTATATAAAGTCACTGTGAACACATACTACTGTTATATAAAGTCACCTCCGTGAACACGTACTACTGTTATATAAAGTCTGTGAAGGTCTCAGACACAGAGATGCTGCAGAGCTGCATTATTGGAGAAGAACTTTACACAAAAAGCCGCTAGCTTAACTCTGTTAGCATCAAAGTCCGCCCGCTACTTCTGCCACTTCAGGCGGGCGCCACAGCAGCAGAACTTCTGGTGTGAACACCACTGCGTCTGAAAATTAGAGAATGTGCGTCTGGTGCGTGAGGCTTCAGCATTCCAGTGTCTGTGGTGTGAAAGCACCTTTAAGTACAGCCAACTTGTTCGAAAACTTTCTCTAGTCTCTCTCGCTCTCCGGTCTCTGGTCTCTCTCTCTTGTCTTTCTCTGGTCTCTCCTTGGTCCCTCTCTGGTCTCTCTTTGGTCTCTCTTTGAACTCTCTCTGGTCTCTCTCTGGTCTCTCTCTGGTCTCTCTTTGGTCTCTCTTTGGTCTCTCTTTGGTCTCTTTGGTCTCGCTCTGGTCTCCCTCTGGTCTCTCTTTGGTCTCTCTCTGGTCTCTCTTTGGTCCCTCTCTGGTCTCTCTTTGGTCTCTCTCTGGTCTCTCTCTGGTCTCTCTTTGGTCTTTCTTTGGTCTCTCTCTGGTCTCTCTTTGGTCTCTCTTTGGTCTCTCTCTGGTCTCTCTTTGGTCTCTCTTTGGTCTCTCTCTGGTCTCTCTTTGGTTTCTATGGTTACTCTCTTTGTTCTCACCGTCTATACTTTCTGCGCAAACTTAGAGAATTTACAAATAACTCTAAGATTTTGCTAAACTTTTACCGCTGCACCATAGAAAGCCTGATGCTGGTGTGATCACCGTGTGGTTCATCACAGCCAAAGAAAAGAGAGCCCTGAACAGAGTGGTTCTGCTCGGAGGACTGTGAACCGTGAGATGCCTGTTCTGGAGGCTCTGTCTGAGAGCAGACTCTGGTCATCCTGGAGCGGCCTTGTTCCAGCCTCTTCCCTCGGGGGAGAAGATTCCGGTCCGTGCGGCGCAGGACCTCCCGCCATGCCAATAGCTTCCTCCCTCAGGTGGTTATAAGACTGAACAGAGCGCCCTGAGATCTGCTTCTCTTGGAGCTCCTTTGTAGCGTCTTAATAATGCTTTTAAGAGTTTTATATTTGCCTCACTGTGTCTCGCTATTTTCATTTTCTTATTCTGTGTGTGTGCTTTGTTGTGTCGGTGCCCCCGGTGTCTCCTGTTTGTATTCCAATGCAGTTTTTTCTGCAAATGGCAAATATATTGATTCTGATTCTCTCTCAGAAATCTTGGAGACAACTTTGGCTGACAGCTGATTGGTTGAGAGCTGATTGGCTGAAATTTTACAGACCCCAGCTTTAATGTTACAGACCCCAGCTTTAATGTTACAGACCCCAGCTTTAAAGTTACAGACCTCAGCTTTAAAGTTACAGACCCCAGCTTTAAAGTTACAGACCTCAGCTTTAAAGTTACAGACCTCAGCTTTAAAGTTACAGACCCAGCTTTAAAGTTACAGACCCCAGCTTTAAAGTTACAGACCCAGCTTTAAAGTTACAGACCCCAGCTTTAAAGTTACAGACCTCAGCTTTAAAGTTACAGACCTCAGCTTTAATGTTACACACCTCAGCTTTAATGTTACAGACCCCAGCTTTAAAGTTACAGACCTCAGCTTTAAAGTTACAGACCTCAGCTTTAAAGTTACAGACCCCAGCTTTAAAGTTACAGACCTCAGCTTTAAACTTACAGACCCCAGCTTTAAAGTTACAGACCTCAGCTTTAATGTTACACACCCCAGCTTTAAAGTTACAGACCTCAGCTTTAAAGTTACAGACCTCAGCTTTAATGTTACACACCCCAGCTTTAATGTTACAGACCCCAGCTTTAAAGTCACAGACCCCAGCTTTAAAGTCACAGACCCCAGCTTTAAAGTTACAGACCCCAGCTTTAGAAACACAGAATCTTTAGATCAGTAAAAGTCGCCGGTGGCTGAGTCTGTCTCTGTCACTGCTGCAGGCCACACATTTACTCTGAATACATTAGTTTTACATCTGTCTCTGAAGCTGAAGAACAGGTTCAGACTGCTAGCTCAGGGCTATCCTGCTAGCTCAATGCTAATGCTCTAGCTCAATACTAACCCATTACCTTAATGCTAACCCGATAGCTTAGTGCTAACCTGCTTTCATTTAATGTTGTATGCACCCGTCAGAACAAATGCCCATATAAGGAAACTGGCTCCAGCTTATGTTCAAATCTGGTGATGTCACACTGTGGTGATGTCACACTGTGGTGATGTCACACTGTGGTGATGTCACACTGTGGTGATGTCACACTCTGTCAGTCCTCCCCTGGAGTCCGTTCTGTGGGAGGAACATGGAGAAGAGAGAACAGTTCTTGTCTCTTTGCAGTTTTGTGTGAATCTCCTCCGACACAAACAGGAAGCAGACGAGACATTTTGAGGATTTAAACCCAGATTAACGGCTCAGGTCTGAGGTCAAAGCCCGAACCTACATTCCTCTGCAGACTCACAAACCACAGCCTCAGTCCTGGGTCTACAGCCTCAGTCCTCCAGCCTCAGTCCTGGTCTCCAGCCTCAGTCCTGGGTCTAAGATAAGATAAGATGTGCTTTATTTATCTCACAGGAGAAATGTACATGTCACATTTGGCATGGAGAGAACACTCAGATTGTGCAAAAGGAGGAAATGTGCAACATGTTACATGCAGGATATATATGTACAATAAAGTGACAAGTGTCAATTGGAAACAGTGTCAATAGTAGTGCAGGTTTTCACACAGTGATCATTTAAAGTGACTTATTGTACAGTCTGACAGCGGTGGGGATAAAGGCCCTGCTCCTTCCTACACTGAGGGTGCCTCAGTCTTCCACTGAAGGAGCTCCTCAGCTCCTCCTCAGTCCTGTGCAGTGGGAGGTGTTGTTCATGAGTCCAGGGGCCTCCTGTCCCTCACCTCCTCCACAGAGTCCAGGGGCCTCCTGTCCCTCACCTCCTCCACAGAGTCCAGGGGCCTCCTGTCCCTCACCTCCTCCACAGAGTCCAGGGAGCAGCCCAGAGTGGGGCTGGCCCTCCTGACCAGCTTGTTCAGTCTGTTTCTGTCCCGCTCTGTGCTGCCCGGGGCCCAGCACACAGCAGCGTAGTAAATGACAGAAGCTACCACAGAGTCATAAAGTCCTGAGCAGAGGCCTGCTCACTCCGAAGGACCTCAGCCTCCTCAGAAGGACCTCAGCCTCCTCAGAAGGAAGAGGCGACTTTGGCCCTTCTTGTGCAGGGCGTTTGTATTATGGACCAGTCCAGTTTATTGTTAATGTGAACACCCAGGTACTTGAAGCTGTCCACCAGCTCAATGTCCTCCCCCTGGATGTTCAGCAGCGTGTGGGAAAGTGGTTTTCTCCTGAAGTCAATGATCATCTCCTTGGTCTTACTGGTGTTCAAGCACAAGTGGTTGCGCTCACACCAGTCGACAGCCTCAGTCCTGGGTCTACAGTCTCAGTCCTGGGTCTACAGTCTCCGTCCTGGGTCTACAGTCTCAGTCCTGGGTCTACAGTCTCAGTCCTGGATCTACAGTCTCAGTCCTGGATCTACAGTCTCAGTCCTGGGTCTACAGTCTCAGTCCTGGGTCTACAGTCTCAGTCCTGGATCTACAGTCTCAGTCCTGGGTCTCCAGTCTCCGTCCTGGGTCTACAGTCTCCGTCCTGGGTCTACAGTCTCCGTCCTGGGTCTACAGTCTCCGTCCTGGGTCTACAGCCTCAGTCCTGGGTCTCCAGCCTCAGTCCTGGGTCTACAGTCTCAGTCCTGGGTCTACAGTCTCAGTCCTGGGTCTACAGTCTCAGTCCTGGGTCTACAGTCTCAGTCCTGGGTCTACAGTCTCAGTCCTGGGTCTACAGCCTCAGTCCTGGGTCTACAGTCTCAGTCCTGGGTCTACAGCCTCAGTCCTGGGTCTACAGTCTCAGTCCTGGGTCTACAGTCTCAGTCCTGGCTCAAACATGTATTAAACAATTCCCTGTGGTCTCTGCACTCATCGACATTTAGAGGCTGGTGTTTATTTTAGAGTTTAATCCAATCATTATTCAGCATCATGTGTTGCCAGGGCCCAAGAATCTGCCTCTTTGCGTCATCAGTGCAGTCCATCAAAGAAAACGAACCTGTGGCTTTAACCAATCAGCGTCCACCTTCCTTCCCTGAGCACGTCTCTGATTGGATACGCGATGTAGAGCGACTTAGATGCAGACAAGTGTGATAAACAGAATCTAATGAAACTGCTGTTTTCTTCTGACGACATGTTGTTTTAGTTTATTCACTTCGACTGAAGGAGAAGAACATGTCGATGTGGTAGAAATACTTACAACACATTTCTCAAGCGGACCAGAGCACGAGGCCGCGAGCTAAAGAGGCTAAGCTAACACTACATGAGGTCAACGAGCAGGACACGGAGCCGCTGCACATGGTCCTGCCCATGGTCCTGTCCCATGGTCCTGCCTCACCGCCATGGTAAGGAAACGCATCATTAAAACTGCGCTGTTGAAATGTTTTTTGGGGATGTTTTGTGGAGTTTCGCAGACTTTAGGTCCGTTGCGTAGATAGTTCATATGAAATGTGTGGACAGTGTAGTTGGTAGAACCGGTCAGGCCCGGGTTAGACCCTCCTAAAGGCCCAGGACCGGGTCAGACCCTCCTAAAAGCTCAGGACTGGGTTAGACCCTCCTAAAGGCTCAGGACCGGGTCAGAACCAGCTGGAGGCTGTGTTGCACATTCTGCCTGTTCACATGGTACTCATGGTGCATCACGGTGTCTCCTGTTCGGTCGCGGGAGAGACCTGTGTTTGCATGAGGAGGAGGAGGAGGAGGAGGAGGAGGAGGAGGAGGAGGAGGATGAGGATGAGGATGATGATGATGATGATGATCGGGCATCGCGGCAGGGTAGGGCGATACTAAAATATATGGAATTAAATTGTGGTGTGGAAGTTACGTAATCGAGCTTTAATGGTTCATTGCCAGGATTGGATTAGAAACGCTTTTCCAGAAAGTGAACAAAAGCTCTGAAATCATTTCAACTTATATTGTTTTTCTACTTTAAACTACCCGTGACGTTAATGTGACGTGTTGTCGTGGCCGAGTGGTTAAGGCGATGGACTAGAAATCCATTGGGGTCTCCCCGCGCAGGTTCGAATCCTGCCGACAACGAAACATTTTCGTTTTTAATGTTTCATCACGAACACAAACCTCTAGGATAGCACCGCGTTAGACAACCTTTTACAGACTCACGTAAATGCACACACTAACAAATAAACACACAGGATAGTATTATAGATCCATGACACACACAGACCGTTTACGAAGGAGGTATATTTCTGCTGGATTCGGATGCAGCCTATCCGATCCATGGAGCAGCAGCGCCATCTGCGGGAGGACTGCGGTACTACATGTAAGTCCGCAGACTGTTGTCAAAGCAGACTTATTAGGTGAATGTAATAATGTAGTAATATTAATCGCAGTTAACGTAACAAGTGAATCATGTCCTGGCACAGGGAATGTCGTGTCAAAAGATGATCACGGAATCCTTTGTGCTTATGATGAGTAATAAACAGCTGATGTGTGATTTAAATGTGAGATGTGCCACGGCTCCAAAAGGTTTGAACACTGACATTTATGTCATTCGTGTATGTTCCTGACGAAACATTAAAAACAAAAATGAATCGTTGTCGGCAGGATTCGAACCTGCGCGGGGAGACCCCAATGGATTTCTAGTCCATCGCCTTAACCACTCGGCCACGACAACACGTCATGTTATAGTCATGAAAGCCTTTATAAACCCGGAAGTGTTATATCTTGTTAAAACAGCAACAAACCGCAGCGTTAGAGCCCTGAGTCACGTACAGCTTTAGTTTAGAGTTTATACAGTTTATTTTAACTTACGCACGGCTGAGAGTCACGTGACCATTGCCTCCAGTTATAGATAAAAAACACACTTTGTCTATCAGTTCTGCTGTTTTATACCAAGGGTGTCCAAACTTTGGACGGCATTGTGGAATCTGGCTGACATGAATTCACTCTTCACTCTTTTAATAACAGAGATGCTCAAAACAATGTAACTGCGTGAACCACCATCTAACTATGGACGTGCACAGGTTCATCAAAATGATAGTGTCGCCCCCTAGTGGAGCATGTAGTAGTCTCACAGTGAAATAACATCACACTGGCCTCCACAGAATGGACAAATACAGGCCTTGTTTATACTGAGACGCTGCACAGACATTTCCAGGCTATTAACAGAAACGACCAGGCTCCTAATGCAAATTTCTCAGCGTTCATATGAGGTTGAAAAACGATGTAGTTCTAGCACCCGGCCAGTAGTGGGCAGAGAAACTTTACATTATTGATTATTTGTGTTTAAGACAATGATACATGAAGAAGATGACATAGTCTGGGATCGCGTCTTTCATTCAGACAGAAGACATGTTTTATTGTCGATGGTAGAGACAGCACGAACAACACGAACAACACGAACAACAGATACAACAGAATGCAAGTGTATTATACAGAGCGGAGGCATGGAGACCTCCAATCAGCAGCTGCCACGGTGCCATGTAGCTTGGCCTTCAGATAGACACAACAAGGGAAAAGTACTGGCTTCTGCACATTGATAGAATGATGAGTTTAACTTTAACAAAAGTTGCTTAAAAGTGTTATGAAATCTCACATACATTACTGCCTTTTTCAAGAAATATCTGTAATAAGTGATGAAAGTAATTAGGCACTATTGACAGTGAGCTAGATTTGTCCAAGCCCAGTAGCTAGCTAGTTAGATTGTCCCTGTGCCACACTTGATCTTAGCCAAAAGGCCGAGAAGCTTCTGTGCCTTCTGCCCACTCTGTAACAATGAGTCTTTTACAATACATCTGGGTACTTCTTACCTGTAACTGCCATTTATGTAAACCCACATTTCTGTAGTATTCCTGTATAAGTAAAACAAAGTGTATATACAACTCAATGGATTTAGATATTATATCAATGAAGAGTTATTGGTAACTCAATAACTACATGCCTACAGTATGTGTATTTAAATACACATACTGTAGGCATGTAGCAGAGGGTGCAAGAAAAAGAAAATCAAAAGCCCCATTTACACAAGATCGATTTTGAATAACTTTATTTCAAAAAGTAGAAATTCTTTTAAATATTTTTCTGTGTTGTATTTCTTCAACGTTAGGGAACAGATGTCGTCTCCTGGGACATAGAAAAGACACATTTTACAAAATTGTAACATTCCAAAGTAAAACTTGAAGATACACAAAAATCCAATCAATATTATTCAGTATGGAAAATAGGGCAGAGAGAAGAAGCTAAATCTTAGAATCATACAACACTGGAATGTCTCTTCAAGGGGTCAGTTGAGCCCTATACATTAGTTATTCTTTATAACAAGCTGGTTAGTTACACAAACATACCTCTCCTCTCTGGACCTGTGTACGCATCAGTTCTGAAGTAGGAGGTGGGTTAACACCAGACACTGGTCCAAGTGCTCGTGGGTCCTGGTATGATCCTCCGTCTGGTTGGGAGGCCACCAGCAGACTGAAGTCGTCTGCCAATGATTTGTGTCCTGTCAGGAATGTAGTTGTAATCCTTTGCTTCTTTGACAGTGTGTACCCGATACTGTTTCAATTTTTTGCTGTACAGACTGTACAGCAAAACAAGATGAGTAATTTCACGTTAGAAGACAACTATATTCATGACTTGTCAATAGGAAGTAGTGAATGATACTTACGACACTTGGCCTTTGCTGTTCACATGTGCCGGACGGTTGTTGTGGTGATTGTAGTCCAAAGCTGCAAGAAGTGTTCTTGCTTCATAAACAAAAAATTAAAATCATTCCAAAACCAGAATATGGTTTTGGAATGATTCCAGCTGTGAGGTGGTCCTGCAGGGGAACTAAGTAGGAAATAGAAGAAACACAAATCATTCCAAAAAATAAAAGGTTATCTCCACATCCTTCAGCCATCTGCGGTTCAGCACGATCTGTGACAGTGCCACATGTGCTTTAGAGCCAGTTGGTACAGGCTCTTTAGTGCCATCATCTCCCAAAGGACCATGAAGGCATCTACCCAGGGCCCACTCATGCACGCCACTAACATGGTGCAGTACACCTCGCCAAATGTCCTAATCAGCAAACATAAGTAAATGAAAAGGTATAGTGAGAATGAGAATATAAATTCTAGTTCTACTTTACTTACCATGAACTCGTCTCGGCTGCTTGCATGCTGACAGGCATACAGTACCAAAAATGGTTAACAATGTCCTTGATCCACTCTAGGATTTGTTTTTGACCTGCTAGGACACCCGCATATCAAAGTTATTGTTTTTGGTTAACTCTATAAAAAATAATTGAATGAGAAACGATATGAACTATCACTTACAGCATGAAGCCTCTTAGTTAGATTTTTTGCAGCATGCCAGACATCCAGGGAATGGGTAACTCCATGATACATATATCTTCCCCGTTCTGGATCTATTTTAAAGCTCAAAAATGCAGTAAGCACAAAATGTAGCATATCAAATAATACAGACAAAAATACTTACGCATGAGGGCTGCAATTTGCACATGGGCGTCAGTCACAATCTCTTTGACTTTTAATTCTTTCGATAGATCATCAAATGTTTTGATGAATGCTGCTTTCTCCATAGAGACACTTTCCCACCAACTTGCCTTTTATCAACATTGACAACACTGATGATGTCCATAGTGTCAAGTTCCATCGTTGTGTATGTGCAAAACGTTGCAGAATGACCTTGTTGAATCAAATATGGTGAAACACAAAGTAATACACAATAACTATGTTGTAAAGTGAAGGCTTCAGACTTACCTGGTGAGTCCATTCTCCCGTCAGCTGTAACAGATATAGTACTTATAGTGACTACAAATATGACAAAGAGAGTCCTTTAACACATTACTTACCTCTATAAAAGGCTGCACCCCTGCCACAGATAAGTCATCCCTGTTAAAACATGCAAGTTTGTTTCAGTGATATTGTCAATAAGGCTTGAATCAAACATAATGCCAATCCTATTTTTCTGGTAAAAAAGTACTGGTCAGATTCTACGAGACTGATTGAACTCGGGAGATCACCAGTCGCAGTAGTGGTTTTAGGAGTTGAGGCCTTGGGACTCCTTGATGCCATAATTTTTTCATAGCTGTAAAGTATATAAACACGTTACCTATACACACATGCATCTCATTGTTTTACAGTTGGACTAACCACATTATATTACTAATATAGTCTGCAATTCTACGATACATATAGTACAGGTACTGAGGTACATAATCACTGCATCTGCAAGTTTCATAATGGTTTACATGCACAGTAGCAGCCCAATAATGTACACAGCTGTACTAAGCTAACAGATGCTAACGTTCTTTCAAAAGCTCTAATCAACGTAACAGTCATTATTTCTAAACATTCTTTATACAGAACAAACAAAATGCTGAATGTGTCTCGCCAATCTGTTACTGTTCAGAAAAAAACCGAACCAAATGGAATCAGTCCATGTTGCTAAGTCAAAAAGCTAACACATAATAATGCTATATCACTTTGTATTCGTGCAAGACACTAGGACGTTTAGAACTGAGTCACCGTCTTACCTTCTAATCAAGATAAACGCCAAATGAGGATCAATTTTTATCCCCAGAGCGTTTCGGAGACTTCTCCATTTCTCAAACGCATGGCCGAGAGCGACTCGGGTCTGAGCTCTCCGCCGGTCGGCCTCTCGCTTCGTTCTTTTCGTAGCACTAGTGACAATCTTCCAGACGGTGATTCTGAAGCTGGTCTCTTAGAAGAAACTGCTGGATCCATCTTCAAATACGCGTGATACGAGGACGGGACAGATCCACTGAACGCGAGGGAACATATGGAGCCAAAACAGTGAACGGGCACGCGCATTGCGTCACTTCCGCTTAAACAGCGCGCGAGAAAGCGACCCGAGTCAGGGATTTCTCAGTCACTGTATGCGCTCCCAGAAGCAACCACAGTGAATCTGCTAATGCTCAGTTTACACACCAGGCAACTGCTGATGGACCACAGATGCAAAATATTGCGTTTTGGCATTTTCTCAACTTGCGCAATGCACCTTTAACAGCAGCTGTGAAAATGGAAACTAGGGATGTAAAAAACTATGCATTTTCATGACCGACCACCGAGCCTCATTAACCGGTTGAAACCGGTTAACCGCGTAGTTTAAAATATTCCACGTTCTTTGAAATAGCAGCCATTTCGAGCCGCGTACTTTTCATAAGTGTATCTATGCGTTCTACTAGATCAGAGCTGAGACAGCGGCGCCAAAACCCGCAACAGCTTCGGCACCTTTGCGCACAGAGAACTGCTTTTTTAATCTTCCCATACTGTGCTGCGGGTTAAAGCATTTTTAAGCAAAAGACGGCTTGTTCACATGGTCAGAGCAGCGAGTTACACGCCGCGTCTCGCAGGTCTCCGCTAAAGTTTAAAAGTGATGTGTGTGGATCTGATCTAATGACAAGGACCAGCAGCACAAACATGTTTCATGTGTTTGGAGCCGCGTATTTGCGAGGATTCTTTGGGCTGCGAGACACAGAGGTGCGCGACAGACCGGTATGTGTGTGTGTACAATACATGTGTGTATGTATGTGTGTATGTGTGTGTGTACAATACATGTGTGTATGTATGTGTGTATGTGTGTGTGTACAATACATGTGTGTATGTATGTGTGTATGTGTGTGTGTACAATACATGTGTGTATGTATGTGTGTATGTGTGTGTGTACAATACATGTGTGTATGTATGTGTGTATGTGTGTGTGTACAATACATGTGTGTATGTATGTGTGTATGTGTGTGTGTACAATACATGTATGTGTGTGTGTGTAAATATAAGCTCCAATGTAGTTCTGACCTGCACTAGTGTGGAACTTTGGCGGTAACAGAGGGGAGAGATGATGCGTGTGGATGTTACGTATGGAGGGGGGGAAAGTGTTTGTGTGTGTGTATGTGTGTGTGTGTGCGCGCGCGCGTGCGTGTGCGTGGCTGCGTGCATATGTGGAGCGTGCGCCATGAAAGTCGCCCGTAGTCTACTAATGCATTGGCGCACACAGCTAGATACGGACCCGCTCGTCACATCGTACAAATAGGGCTTAAAATAGCCTTATTAAGAGACCTCCCCTCTCCGCTTTTTCTTATTTTTAACCGACAGCTTTGACCGGTTAACGCTGTGACGGTCAACCACCGGTTAAACGGTCACCGATTTACATCCCTAATGGAAACTGAACCTAGAGCTTCGCGTGGTCTCGTTTGGACGAACGAAGGAGTAGAATTATCCTCTGTGCCGCGCTGGAAGCCCACGAAGCTAGTTAGTTTACTGGTCGCCATTGTTGTTGATGATTGTTCTCCGCTACTGCGCATGTCCAAATGTACGTGCGGGGAGCAGCGCGGAGGTGGGGGTCAGAGCAGAGGGGGATTTCACACCTTTTCCCTCTCGCGGGTGTGAAAGAGCTCCCGCTGTGCAGCGTTTCTGAGTTGTCCCACTCTGAGGCTGGATCTGAACACTTACGTTTTCACCCCCCTGGAACACAGTCTTCGTATGAACGGTTGGTAGAAACCGACATCCAACTATAGCGTTTTACTGCCACATTGTCTCCGTGTAAACTCAGCCACAGACTCTTCTAGTGATCAAAGTAGTTGTCTATGGTTTGATTCGCATGGCGCCGTAAAGATGGCGCCGTGGCAAGAGCTCTGGTGTGTGTCGTCTGGTGCACACTGGGGTAGTCTTGCACAGTTTTTGCAATGTGGTTTTACTGCAAATGGCAAATAAATGAATCTGAATCTGATTTTGTCTGAAATAATTGAAATAACTTAAAGCTGCACAAACTGACTTTATTTTTGTATTCATTACGAAAGTGCTATCCATGTCCATGCAGTGCATTGGGATATGCGTCCTTTAGAAGAAAAAGTAGCTCAGATTTGTGTTGGCGTGACATTATATTTTAGATCGAGTTTTGATGAATCAAGGAAGAGAATGTGTTTCGGGTCGCAGATTGTGACCAATCACAGCGGACCACTGGCCCCCACTTTTGTGAGAAATCTACAGGTCTGTTAGCATAGACGGCTGAGTTAGCACAACAAGCGGTGGAGCTAACCTGAAACTTCCTCGTCTTCGTCACCGGTTTCTGCTTACACAGCAAAAGAAAGTCCCGTTCCTCCGCACTTCCCGGTTCTATTGTTCTATGGTCACGCCATCCACGTGCAAATCCATATCCATGTATTATCCATATTGGGAGACGCTAGCTCCGTCAACAACAGTGGGTGTGTGGGGGGGGCGATAGCTTCGTGGGTGCGGGGAGGGGAGCAGAAAGAGAGGCCAGCGAGTCTGGGGCTTCAAAATCCCAAAGTCAGTTAGTGCAGCTTTAAATAAAGGCTGCTTTAGTGTCTTCTTCAAGAACATGCAGAATCTTCAATAAATCAGATTCAAAGAATGTTATGTCTGTATTTCTACAAAATATTATCTTAGAATTTAACTTCTTTGCTTTGACCCACGTCGTTACTAAGTATCATATCTTTAACATCGGTGTCGTTGATTGGCTGCAGCCTAATGAACCACACACTTGCACCTTTTTCTAGCCTGACAACCTGATTTCCTCTGTTGTGCTGCTCCATGATTGGCTCCAGCCTGCTGGACTGAAATTGCCCCAGTGTGCCCCTCCTTGATATCCCGCAACCCACCACCAGGGTTCCGACACATAACACACTTTTTTCAGGAAAGTAAACCTCCAGGGGTCCTTTCCATATTTTTACAGAGACTGCATAAGGACCGTTAGAAAAGCATTACCCATTGATTATTAAGCTTGGACCAGTGGGGTCCGGTGTTCGGGCCCCACGACTTAAAACTAGTCTCCATGACGTGAGTGAAATTTCAGGTTATGGAACCCACCAGGAGTTGAAAACAAGTGTACACACACACACGAGAGGAGACACAGTCTGTACAGTTGGTGATATAAATTATTTATTTACAGATACAGAAAAATGAGACTCCGCTGTGATGACAATGGCCCACGACACACGGCTCTAAACTCCAGTCTCTATATGAACACAAGGTGCAAGGCATCACGTGTAAAACCCCTGGCCACGCCCCCTCCCAGGCCCTGCCCCTCCCAAGCCCCGCCCCCACCGCCAGGCTGGACGCATCAGAAACCATCGTCAACCTGGCAACCCAGCTCAAAGGTCTGAACGTCTGCTTCTGACTCAGGATTAGATTTGTACATTTTATGATTCTGTGGCATTCGACCCCAGTCCCCACGAGTCTCAAACTGTGGGGCGTGTTCCAACCAAACCAGGTCAAAACAATGTGTATGTTTGACTGTGTGTGTCTGTGTGTGTCTTTGCTTTCTTGCAGTGTGTGTGTGTCTTTGCTCTCTTGCTGTGAGTGTGTGTATCTCTGTAGCCTAAATCCACATGGACTAGAGGCCATCCGCGGTACTGCAGCCTCAATCCACTGTAAGGAGATTTCCCCATAGACCTTAGTGATGGACACACTGGATTGACAGACATCAGACCCGGGGCTTGTAACCTGTTTGCTTCATGCCAACTCGCTGGCTCAGTAGGGAAGTGCTCATGGTCAAGCTCCTATTGACTTTCATTGATTACTATTATTGCGCTCACTCCTCTCCTGAACCGCAGACGTTCAGCCCGATCACAACAGTTTGAGAACCACGGCTCGAGTCTTGTCTTTAAATGCGTTGCCGGATAATGAACCCACACATGTTACAATTATAATATTCAACGTTTGGAAGACCGGGAATTCTTTGTCTTGGATGGGCTCAGGATCTGGCAACAAACATTTAGAAGGACTTTATGAAGACCAGAGAGAGAGACCAGAGAGAGACCAGAGAGAGAGACCAGAGAGAGAGACCAGAGAGAGACCAGAGAGAGACCAGAGAGAGAGACCAGAGAGAGAGACCAGAGAGAGAGACCAGAGAGAGAGACCAGAGAGAGACCAGAGAGAGACCAGAGAGAGACCAGAGAGAGAGACCAGAGAGAGACCAGAGAGAGACCAGAGAGAGAGACCAGAGAGAGAGACCAGAGAGAGAGACCAGAGATATGTACATGGTTTTATCTTTATCTAATTCATATTCTTTTTTTAGAATCATTACATCGATAGTGAACTACAACTCCATTGGAAGAAGCTGAGGCAGGACATTTTGGCTCGGATGAACACAACAGATGATAATCTCTCTGGGGACTCGAACCCGGGACCCTCTCGCTGTGAGGCTGAGCACTTACATCTCCCAAAAGAACACAAGTGATGATCGATGCAGGCTTTAGGGGTTTTTTGGTGGGTCCAGCCCGGATTTACCCCTGGTTTGTCTACAGTGGACAGACATCTCCTCTACCACAACAAACATTCAGCCCAAACATGGACACACGAGTCCCTCAGAGTCTGGGCCCAGTCTAGACCCAGACCTAGACCCAGTCCAGACCCAGTCCAGGAACTGGTCCAGGTCTCCCCAGGGTCTTTTTAAAGTTTGGGTTTGGTCTAAACACACAAAGACGGTTCTAAATCTGCAAGTAGTCCTGGTAACTGGTCTGGACCTAGTTGAGTCCTGGTCCAGTCTTGGCCCCTGGTCTCTATTCCTAGTCCGGTTTTGGTCTCTGGTCCTAGTCCTAGTCTTAGTCCCAATACTGGTCTGGTCTTAGTTTTGGTTTTCTGGTCTCTGTCTCTCTCTGGTCTCTCTCTGGTCTATACAGTCTCTCTCTGGTCTCTCTCTGGTCTCAGGTCTCTTTCTGGTCTCTGGTTTCTCTCTGGTCTCTCTCTGGTCTCAGATCAGTCTGGTAGAAGCTCTCATGGTGTTCTCGGAGCTGAAGTGGACGTTATTGGTTTTCTGTCGGTGAATCCGATTGGTCCGAGGGCACTTTCTGAAAAAGAGAAGAGGATGAGTGTGTGTCTCTGTAAGTGTAAATGTGTGTGTCTGTGTGTGTGTGCTAGCTTATGTTCAAATTGTATTCTACTGCATTTAAGCTAACACCGTGGTGATGTCACACTGTGTGTGTCACGTTACCTGGTGATGCAGAGGATGACCACACAGATGATGAGGACCTGGAGCGCCCCGATCACAGACGCGATCAGGACATAGTGCAGTTTCCCTGAACCCGGAACCACATACAGGACGTTGTACTCTTTAGTGTCGCACTGGGGACCGCTGAAGCCTGAGTGACAGCTGCAAACACACAGACAACTGAGGACCAGAGAGAGAGAGACCAGAGACCAAAGATACAAGAGAGACCAGATACCAGAGATAGACCAGATAGTCTGACAGGTCCTTCACTGGTGCAGTGTGCTACAGTGAGCTGCAGGGGGCAGCAGAGCTCCATGGATTTACACTGTTCTGTGTTCTATGTGTTTGAAGTGTACAGAAGCCGCAGTAGCTAGTAGCAGTAGAGTAGTAGCAGCAGTAGCAGCAGCAGCAGTAGCAGCAGCATCAGTAGCAGCAGCAGCAGCAGCAGCAGCAGCAGTAGTAGCAGTAGTATTAGTAGCAGTAGTATTAGTAGCAGTAGTAGTTACAGTAGCAGTACCTGCAGGAGGGAGGGGCCAGCACACTGGGATACAGACAATCCCCGTGGATGCAGTAGTTCTTGTAGTGATCAGGACACGGGATGTAGAGCCCTCGAGCCTCTCCCTCCTCCACTGTGGACACACACATGGACACACACACCGACACACACACACCCACACACACACACCCACACACACACACACAGACACACACACACACACACACACACACACACACACACACACACACACACACACACACACACACACATGCAGGGTTACATCCACAGGGTTCTACAAGGGACCAGCTGATGGAACCTGTGTGTGTGTCTGTGTGTGTGTGTGTGTCTGTGTGTGTTTTCTCACCTGTCAGATCCGTCCGTGCGTAGTGACCATCTCCAGGTTTGATCCCAGGCACCACTTCTCTGTCGTACACTGACCGACAGAAACATAATTAAAACCGCAAGCAGGGATGAGGGCCCTGCATACTGCATTGTACTTGTAGTAGTACTCGTACCTCTGCACTTGCCCAGGTGCCTGACTTCGATGCGCTCCTGCTTCTGACACGACGCCTCTTTGACCTGACAGGGGTTGTCATAGGAACGGCCGTCTGACGCACACACAGGGTTCAGGGAGATGTGCGAGCAGTCGATGTTACACACACACCTGGAAACACACACAAAGGACACACAACGTTTCACTCTCTCTGGACTCTCTCTGTCTCTGGTCTCTGTTTCTCTGTATCTGGTCTCTCTTGTGGTCAATTTAGTCCTCATGGCCCGGTGCATTGTGGGCAGTGTAGTCCTCATGGCCCGGTGCATTGTGGTCAGTGTAGTCCTCATGGCCCGGTTCATTGTGGGCAGTGTAGTCCTCATGGCCAGGTGCATTGTGGGTAGTGTAGTCCTCGTGGCCAGGTGCATTGTGGGCAGTGTAGTCCTCATGGCCCGGTGCATTGTGGGCAGTGTAGTCCTCATGGCCAGGTGCATTGTAGGCAGTGTAGTCTTCATGGCCAGGTGCATTGTGGGTAGTGTAGTCCTCATGGCCAGGTGCATTGTGGGTAGTGTAGTCCTCATGGCCAGGTGCATTGTGGGCAGTGTAGTCCTCATGGCCCGGTGCATTGTGGGTAGTGTAGTCTCACCACACGTCCTCTGCGTCCACGTCGCACTCGGCTCCAAACTGACAGATGTCACAGGTCGACGTCTCCTTCTGTGATGTCTCTGTGGATCCCTCCGCTCCTACAACATGTAAACAACAACAACATAATACAAACTTGAGTTTTGAAAGGCGACTAAGAAATAAAATGTATTATTATGACTTCCTAGATCGGACAGACTCAGCACGGAGTGTTCTGTGAGTGTGTGGATGGAGCTAAACGCAGCTGCAGGTCGGTGTGAGACTGTAAATATATAGAAATGATCCACACAGAGCAATGCATGAGAAGCCTCCTCTCTCCCCCTTCTCTCCTCTCTCCCCCTCTCTCACCCCTCCCATCTCCTGTGTCTCTCCTCGGGTTGCGCCCCTCTCTCTCTCTCTCTCTCTCTCTCTCTCATGTGTGTGTGTCTTCAGGTTTAGGATCTTCATGGGGACAGCTCATCCCTCTCCCTGTCTCCCCCCCTCCCCTCCTCTCCTGTGTGTCTGTCTCCTCTCTGGTTTGGCTCATCCCTCTCTCTCTCTCATCCCTCTCTCCCCCTCCTGTGTATGTTCATCCCTCTCGTTAGTGTCTGAAAGTGCTTTTGAAGCAACTCGTCTCCAGCTCAGCCCGGGGCGCGGAGGGCTCCCATTGGTCGACACACGTCTGCGCTATTTATACCCAGAGTCTAAGATGGAGAGAGCAGCCTCCGACAACACACCTCTATTTCCTCTCCTCACTGGTCTCTCTCTGGTCTTTCAGTCTGGTTCCTCTCTCTCTTCCTGGTCTCTCTCTTAAGACCAGTCTGAGAGGGACCAGAGAGAGACTCGAGTAAGAGTATGAGTGGGAACCTCAGGGTACCTCACGATATGATACGATGTGCGATACAAAGCTCACGATAACAATTATCTCACGATATGACGATGCAGCAATTATCGATATATTGGTCAAAAATATACCTACGATAAAATGTTTCTTTTATTTATGGCATAATTTAAGTGAAAAAATACACTATATTTCAAGATAAATGGATAAAGTGTCATGTGTAACATTAAAGTTAACAACCTCCAGCCTCCGCTAAACTGTCCGCTAATAGTGCTTCCCTCAGATGTATTTTCATGCCTCCCGTAATCACGGGGACAGTAACGTGTTGGAGAAGCCTTTGTCATGTGTTTGTTAGACGAGAGAGAGCGGGGGAGACTAGAGGGAGAGCAGGGGGGAGACAGGCACCTGGGCAGACTGCTCACAGCAGCACCATCATATTTTGTACTGTTTCCATGAACATTTACAATGTTCCTGTGTGTGTTCATGTCCTAATGATCAATATAAGTCTGTCAGTTAGAAAAATAAAAATATTATATGAAAATTCTAAAATCCACAATTTCAACGTCATAATGCAAATTAGATGGGTGGATTTATTCTCTTCATAAACTTTGGACTATCCTTAATATTTTCCTAATTCACAGAAAGCCTTTATCTCTTATCACTTTTAAGTTATAGCCTTTTGAAATTAAGAAGTCACAATCGAGGGTTTTAGAAAAAAACCTTACACCCGTGGGGCGGCACGGTGGCTGAGTGGATAGCACTCTCACCTCTCAGCAAGAAGGTCCTGGGTTCGAATCCTGGCCGGACCAGGGCCTTTCTGAGTGGAGTTTGCATGTTCTCCCCGTGTCTGTGTAGGTTTCCCTTGGGTACTCCGGTTTCCCCTACCACTAAAAACATGTACAATAGGTCTAGCATGCGCCTCCTGTACTGGCGACCCCGCTCCCACTCAAACAAGAGCTCTATGGTCTCTCTTACACCTGTGTTACAGACCTCACATTACACCTGTGTCACAGACCTCACATTACACCTGTGTCACAGACCTCTCTGACCCTGTGTGTGTGTACAGGTGTCAGGTGTTTTCTGAGGCTTGTTTGCTGGTTGTTCTCTGTAAACCTGGCAACGCTCTGGTGTGTTATCGATCGGGATTCAGACACCATCTCTGTCCCAGAGCGCTTCCCCTGCACTTTAGGTCATTCATTATGCAGGAGGGGGAGGGGGAGAGAGAGAGGGGGAGAGAGAGAGGGGGGGAGAGAGTGGAGGAGGAGAGAGAGAGGGGGGGGGAGAGAGTGGAGGAAGAGAGAGAGAGACATGGGTCCAAACACACAGCACCTTTTCCCGCTGTTATATCTTTCTAATTGGTCACACACACACGCAGACACACACACAAACCAGACAGACACACACAGACCAGACACACACACACACATACACAGACCAGACACACACACACACACAAACCAGACACAGACACACACACACACACACACACACCGACCACACACAGACACACACACACACCTACACGGACCAGACACACACACACACCTACACACACACACACACGCACACACACGCACACACGCACACGCACACAGACACTCCATCTGTGAAAGTTGATCCGGTAAATCCTGGACCAGTCCTAATGGAGCTGATGTTGATAATGATGAAGAGGAGGAGGAGGAGGGGGGGGGAGGAAGGGGGGGGGGAGGAAGGGGGGGGGGGATGGATGCTTTTATGTCTATTTTTACTTTAATAACTTGTTTGCATCATGAGGCAAAGCAAATTCATAGTTTGTGACTTCCTGTCTCAGATCCAGGAGCAGTGTGTCCCCACTGGAGGATCATGGGAGTTTGCCTCAGTCACATGTGCTTTGTGGATTTGGAGAAGACGTTTGACCGTGTCCCCGGGGTGTCCTTTGGGGGGTTCTCCGGGAGTACGGGGTCCGGGGTCCTCTGCTGAGGGTCGTCCGAAGCCAGAGCTGCGTGTGCATCAGCAGTAGATCAGGTCGAAGCCCTTTGTCCCTGGTTCTGTTCACTGTCTTCATGGACAGAAAAGCAAAACTCTGCCCAAAGCTCACCTCTGGTCATGAGCTTTGGGCAACGATCGGAAGAACGAGATCGCGGATACAAGCGATCGAAATGAGCTTCCTCCGCAGGGTGGCTGCTCCCTCAGAGATAGAGGAGATCAGTCACACAGAAGGAGCTCGGAGTAGAGCCACTTCTCCCTTAGAGATAGAGGAGCTCAGTCGCACGGGAGGCCTGGGAAGTCTATGCTTAGACTGCTGCCCCCGCGACCCGGCAACGGATGAAGCGGAGGAAAATAGATGGATGGACTTCCTCCTACTGACAACGGCAGTAAAACTATTCTGATGTGGTCTTAAACCCAGAGCACAGGGCCTTCTCTGTGGTCTTAAACCCAGAGCACAGGGCCTTCTCTGTGGTCTCAAACCCAGAGCACAGGGACTTCTCTGTGGTCTTAAACCCAGAGCACAGGGACTTCTCTGTGGTCTTAAACCCAGAGCACAGGGACTTCTCTGTGGTCTTAAACACAGAGCACAGGGACTTCTCTGTGGTCTTAAACCCAGAGCACAGGGACTTCTCTGTGGTCTCAAACCCAGAGCACAGGGCCTTCTCTGTGGTCTCAAACACAGAGCACAGGGACTTCTCTGTGGTCTTAAACCCAGAGCACAGGGACTTCTTTGTGGTCTTAAACCCAGAGCACAGGGCCTTCTCTGTGGTCTCAAACCCAGAGCACAGGGACTTCTTTGTGGTCTCAAACCCAGAGCACAGGGCCTTCTCTGTGGTCTCAAACACAGAGCACAGGGACTTCTCTGTGGTCTTAAACCCAGAGCACAGGGACTTCTTTGTGGTCTTAAACCCAGAGCACAGGGCCTTCTCTGTGGTCTCAAACCCAGAGCACAGGGACTTCTCTGTGGTGAAGTGTGTTTGAACTGCACGCTCCGTCTGCGTCATGTGATTTTCTGATTTCATTTGCTCTTGTCTAAAACGGCTGTAAATCAGAGAGATCTGATTACAGCCTCATGTGACCGGAGTCTGGACCAGGGAGAGACCAGGGAGAGACCAGAGAGAGACCAGGGAGAGACCAGGGAGAGACCAGGGAGAGACCAGGGAGAGACCAGGGAGAGACCAGAGAGAGACCAGAGAGAGACCAGAGAGAGACCAGGGAGAGACCAGGGAGAGACCAGAGCGATATCAGAGAGAACAGTGGTACAAGGGTCTAAACATCAACAGCTTCAAACAGTTCACCACAGAGTGTTTAAAACAGTCTCACCGTCATCTCCGGATCCTGAACCAGCATCTGAAACACACAACACAACATTAGAGACCAGAGAGAGACCAGAGAGAGACCAGAGAGAGACCAGAGAGAGACCAGAGAGAGACCAGAGAGAGACCAGAGAGAGACCAGAGAGAGACCAGAGAGAGACCAGAGAGAGACCAGAGAGGGACCAGAGAGGGACCAGAGAGGGACCAGAGAGGGACCAGAGAGGGGGACCAGAGAGGGGGACCAGAGAGAGGGACCAGAGAGAGGGACCAGAGAGAGGGACCAGAGAGAGGGACCAGAGAGAGAGGGACCAGAGAGAGGGACCAGAGAGAGACCAGAGAGGGACCAGAGAGGGACCAGAGAGGGACCAGAGAGGAACCAGAGCGAGACCAGAGAGGAACCAGAGCGAGACCAGAGAGGGACCAGAGCGAGACCAGAGAGAGGGACCAGAGAGAGAGACCAGAGAGAGAGACCAGAGAGGGACCAGAGAGGGACCAGAGAGGGACCAGAGAGGGACCAGAGAGAGACCAGAGAGGGACCAGAGAGGGACCAGAGGGAGGGACCAGAGAGAGACCAGAGAGAGACCAGAAAGATCCGATCTCCATGCCTTAAACAAATAGTAGTAAATAAACTTTGTTTCCAGCTGACTGCCCCTGACGCAGGAATGGATAAAGGGGAAGAAAATGGATCAATCTTATATATATTTATTTCTGGATCCAGCAGAAAGGCTTTTGTGAGCAGTTTTCAGAGCATGACCAGTGTCCAGTTTCAGCCAGAGAAGGCCCCAGCTTTAGACCTGCTTTAGTCCTGCTTTAGACCTGCTGTAGACCAACTTTAGACCTGCTTTAGTCCTGCTTTAGACCTGCTGTAGACCAACTTTAGTCCTGCTTTAGACCTGCTTTAGTCCTGCTTTAGACCTGCTTTAGTCCAGCTTTAGACCTGCTTTAGACCTGCTTTAGTCCTGCTTTAGTCCTGCTTTAGTCCTGCTTTAGACCTGCTTTAGTCCTGCTTTAGACCTGCTTTAGACCTGCTTTAGTCCTGCTTTAGACCTGCTTTAGACCTGCTCTAGACCAACTTTAGACCTGCTGTAGACCAACTTTAGACCTGCTTTAGACCTGCTTTAGTCCTGCTTTAGACCTGCTGTAGACCAACTTTAGTCCTGCTTTAGACCTGCTTTAGTCCTGCTTTAGACCTGCTTTAGTCCTGCTTTAGTCCAGCTTTAGACCTGCTTTAGACCTGCTCTAGACCAACTTTAGACCTGCTTTAGACCTGCTTTAGTCCTGCTTTAGACCTGCTCTAGACCAACTTTAGACCTGCTCTAGACCAACTTTAGACCTGCTTTAGACCTGCTCTAGACCAACTTTAGACCTGCTCTAGACCAACTTTAGACCTGCTTTAGACCTGCTTTACTCCTGCTCTAGACCAACTTTAGACCTGCTTTAGTCCTGCTTTAGACCTGCTTTAGACCTGCTCTAGACCAACTTTAGACCTGCTTTAGACCTGCTTTAGACCTGCTTTAGTCCTGCTCTAGACCTGCTTTAGACCTGCTTTAGACCTGCTTTAGTCCTGCTTTAGACCAGCTTTAGACCTGCTTTAGACCTGCCTTAGACCAGCTTAAGACCTGATTCAGTCCTGGTCCTGTCCTGGTTCAGTCCTGGTCCAGTCGTGGTCCAGTCCTGGTCCAGGGTGTTTTCCTCTTTCTCTAAAGTCATAAGTTTAAACACAAAGATAACTGTGTTTGGGAAAGCCCCGATGATGTCACAGCCGCGGCAGCCTCTGATTGGTTAAAGCACCGTGTGGTTAACTTTAGATGTGTTTGAAGACCACATGATCGGCACGAGAGAGAGACCAGAGAGAGAGACCACAGAGAGACCAGAGAGCGAGACCAGAGAGAGAGACCACAGAGAGACCAGAGAGCGAGACCAGAGAGAGAGACCACAGAGAGACCAGAGAGCGAGACCAGAGAGCGAGACCAGAGAGCGAGACCAGAGAGCGAGACCAGAGAGCGAGACCAGAGAGCGAGACCAGAGAGCGAGACCAGAGAGCGAGACCAGAGAGCGAGACCAGAGAGCGAGACCAGAGAGCGAGACCAGAGAGCGAGACCAGAGAGCGAGACCAGAGAGACTACAGAGAGACCAGAGAGCGAGACCAGAGAGAGATAGAGAATAATGAGATCATAGTATATATTTGCTGACATATCATACGTGGTACTGAGTCAGTTCTCAAAAGGCAGAGAGAGTGAGGAGCGTGTCAGGAGGATTGGGCCAGAATTCCACTCACCGATAGGACACGCCCCCTCGGTCAGCACCAGGACCTCGGACTGTAGCTTACACGCGTCGCGCCGCAGGAAACACTCGTTCTGGTAGTTGTGGTTGTTCGAGCCGCAGACCGGAGCGTAGTCGTTATTGCACTGAGGAGAGAGAGACCCACTGAGGCGAGAGAGACCCACTGAGGAGAGAGAGACCCACTGAGGCGAGAGAGACCCACTGAGGAGAGAGAGACCCACTGAGGAGAGAGAGGCCGACTGAGGAGAGAGAGACCCACTGAGGAGAGAGAGACCGACTAATGTGTGTACAGTAACTTTTACGACTATGGAGTTTTGTAAATAAAGAAGTAAAAAAGAGAGATTTAATCTGAGCCAAAATACCCTGTTCTCAGCAATAAGACCAGGAACACCATAGAATCAGATTGTCAGTTCCTTCATTTTTTCAGCTTATTTGTATTTAGTAATAATTACTAAAAAGAGCTAGTTTTAACAATTCCCAGTGGAGAACTAAAGAAGCTGTGCTGTATTTACATGTGAATCCCAGTCCTGACTGTACTCAGAGCTCTGTGCTCTCACAGCAGGACAGGTTAGGTTCCTACAGGTGAGGGGGCGGGGCTTACAGGTGAGGGGGCGGGGCTTACAGGTGGGGGGGCGGGGCTTAACCACTGTTCAAATCTCAACCTCTACATCTACATGCTCCAGCACAACCAAACTGTCTCCTCCTGTGGTAAGTCCAATAACATGTTTTTCACTGCATATTATTCACTAATCCAAGCTCCTGAGCAACTAGAGGTTCTACCAATCACAGTATTTGAACTTTGCAATGAAAGTTTGCGTCAAAGTACAACCAGCTTCTGTTAGCCGGTTAGCTGAGTTAGCTTGTACATTTCCCGATTTCACTTGGCAGTTAGCTCAAAACACACCAGACACTTCACCATAGTTCACATGTAACTATCAAACTATTAATGAAGCTGAAGCGCAAATTCAGACTGAAAGACCGAGTGCAACTCGGCCCTTCCAAGCCAACCAATCACACAGCCCGGCCAGCCTCCTGCCAACCCTCTGACAACAAAGCAGGCAGTTTAAAAGGCAAGCAGCGCTTCCTGAAGCTCTTAACACCCACCACCTCCTCTGGCTCCTCCTCTGGCTCCTCCTCTGGCTCCTGCTCTGGCTCCTCCTCTGGCTCCTGCTCTGGCTCCTCCTCTGGCTCCTGCTCCGCCTACGCCCCATTCACACCATGCTTTTAGCCACCACCAGTGCTTGACCCCAGGGGATCTAAGATCATCTTCAGCTGCAATCGATCTCATCGCTGCAAGTGTCACTGCTGGGGTCAATGCGCTAAATAAATAAATAATAATAATAATAATTTGAATGTATTAATTATCTGTCTTTGGTCTCTTCAGATTGAACTGTGTTCTCTTTTCCAGGTGCCAGAGCTGATCGCAGCAGATTATTGTTTGCTAATGTTATCATGTGTTGACTGAAGATGGAGGATATTCAGGAAAGAGACGTTCTGGTGGTTTCAGGTGTGTTTAGCATTGACTGTAACAATAACCAAAGTGTGTTTCCTCAGACACAAGGCCAGGGGCGGACTTTAGGATGTGCAGCAGAGACTTGACTGTAACGTAAGTATTACACCGTTTTTATTGTTTAATACAAAAGATATTAAGACCTGCTTTAGACCTGCTTTAGACCTGCTTTAGTCCTGGTTTAGACCTGGTTTAGACCTGCTTTAGACCTGCTTTAGTCCTGCTTTAGACCTGCTTCAGTCCTGCTTTAGACCTGCTTTAGACCTGCTTTAGACCTGCTTTAGACCTGCTTTAGACCTGCTTTAGTCCTGCTTTAGACCTGCTTTAGACCTGCTTTAGACCTGCTTTAGTCCTGCTTTAGACCTGCTTTAGTCCTGCTTTAGACCTGCTTTAGACCTGCTTTAGACCTGCTTTAGTCCTGCTTTAGACCTGCTTTAGTCCTGCTTTAGACCTGCTTTAGTCCTGCTTTAGACCTGCTTTAGACCTGCTTTAGTCCTGCTTTAGACCTGCTTTAGACCTGCTTTAGACCTGCTTTAGACCTGCTTTAGACCTGCTTTAGTCCTGCTTTAGACCTGCTTTAGACCTGCTTTAGACCTGCTTTAGTCCTGCTTTAGACCTGCTTTAGTCCTGCTTTAGACCTGCTTTAGACCTGCTTTAGACCTGCTTTAGACCTGCTTTAGTCCTGCTTTAGACCTGCTTTAGACCTGCTTTAGACCTGCTTTAGTCCTGCTTTAGACCTGCTTTAGACCTGGTTTAGACCTGCTTTAGACCAGCTTTAGACCTGCTTTAGACCTGGTTTACCCCTGCAGAGCTGTGTGCATATTTCCCGGTGGCCACAGGGGGCGCTGCAGGCTCAGGCTCACCTTGAAGTCGCAGATGCAGGTCACCATGTTCCCGATGCGCAGACACTCGCCGTCGAACTTACAGGTGTTTGTGTCGCAGAGGAACAGGTCGGTGTCGCGGTCGTCGTATCCTGAGGAGAGAACCCAGCAGCGGTGAGGCACTGGTGCTTGGTCTTTAAAGACACGGTAGAATACCCAGTGTGCATCTATAAAGAAGGACAATGCTTACCTACTAGCTCAATGCTAACAAGCTAGCTCAAAGCTAACACACTAGCTCAATGAAGCCCTCCGGTTCCTATGGACTCACATGTAGAAGTAAATGCTAGCACACTAACCATTTGTGTCACAGAGCAGAGTTAGCGTAAAACATGACTTATGGTATTGTTATATTAGGTTGGAGTGTTCACGCTAAACACACCTCGTCAAAAAAAAAATAGGTCGCAAGACGTTTTAGAGGGTCAGTCTGACACCGCAGCTGTTTCTTCGTTATGAGAGGAGAAGTAGGGAAATGACTGGAGCCCTCGTTAGCATCTGTTAGCGCCCTTAGCTCATCAGGGCACTCAGGAAACGTTAGCCTCCCCTCGTAACCTGTGTTAGCCTCTGTTAGCCTATGATAGCCCCTGTTAGCTTCTGTTAGCGCCCTTAGCTCCTCACGGCACACAGGAAACGTCGGCCTCCCCTATGGCGCGCCCTGCTGCTCCGGAGCAGATTACAACCCTCTGAATTATTCACCAAAACAAGAACCTGACATCAAATATTCATCAGAGCGAGTTTTTATCGGACACTCGGGCACTTAGCGCGTTTGTGCTAACGGCTGCGGCTACACCTGCATCAGACGCACATGGTTTATAGATGAGACACAGGAAACACCAGAGATCACACCCTCTCACACTTTACCAGCACTTATCAGAAACCAGAGAGACCAGAGGGAGACCAGAGAGAGACCAGAGGGAGACCAGAGAGACCAGAGGGAGACCAGAGAGAGACCAGAGAGAGACCAGAGAGAGACCAGAGAGAGACCAGAGGGAGACCAGAGAGACCAGAGGGAGACCAGAGGGAGACCAGAGAGAGACCAGAGGGAGACCAGAGGGAGAGAAAGACCAGCGGAAGACCGAAGATAGACCAGAGAAAGACCAGATCCAGAGAGAGAGAGAAAGACCAAAGACCTCAGTCCAGATTCAGAGAGCTCGTGCAGGTCTGATGTCCATTAAAGGAGGTACTTCATATTCATTCAGATCTAATCCAGGTCTCCCTCTAGTCTTCCTCTGGTCTCTCTCTCTCTCTGGTCTCTCCTTCTGGTCTCTCTCTAGTCTTCCTCTGGTCTCTCTCTGGTCTTTGTTCTGTGCTCTCTGGTCTCTCACTTTCTGGTGTCTCTGGTCTCTCTCTGGTTTCTCTCTGGTCTCTCTCTTTCTCTGGTCTATATGGTCCCTCTCTCTGGTCTCTCTGGTCTCGCTCTGGTCTCACTGGGACATATTTATAATAAAACGTTTTCTTGTTTTCATCCTTGTTTCAGAAATATGCAAATGAGGGCTGTTGCCATAGTAACAGATGGACCATTTAAAATCGTGCTGTACAATAATAATCACGACAGTGTTTTGGTAAATGTTCAGTAATATTCTGACCACAGCCTCCGCTCCTGGTCTGGTTCAGCTCGGTTTCCACCAGAACTGAGCCAGTGCCTGTTACCATAGCAACACACTGTTTACTAGCAGCAGTTAACACTCGCTAGCTTCTCAACTCCCTATTTGTGGTCGAGTTTCAGTTCAGAACAGGAGTGTGACATCACCACAGTGTGACATCACCACAGAGTGACATCACCACAGTGTGACATCACCACAGTGCGACATCACCACAGTGTGTGAACATAAGCTAGCTGGATCCTTGTATTTACAATGAACAGATTAATTGAGACTGCGCTAAACAAATAAATTAAACTTATCTGGACATTATTCTCTCTTTATTGGAATGAAGCTGAAGCAGAAACACGTTCAGCGGCTCTACATCAGGCTTTACATCGTGCAGCAACCCTCCTCCTCCCCATCACGGCCTCAGCCAGACCTGCACATCAACCCTTCTCCTTAGTCCCACCACCAGGGTCTAGGCCTGAGAGGACCATCACCAGGGTCTAGGCCTCAGAGGACCACCACCAGGGTCTGGTCCTGAGGGGACCACCACCAGGGTCTAGGCCTCAGAGGACCACCACCAGGGTCTAGGCCTCAGAGGACCACTACCAGGGTCTGGTCCTGAGGGGACCACCACCAGGGTCTAGGCCTGAGAGGACCACCACCAGGGTCTAGGCCTGAGAGGACCACCACCAGGGTCTGGTCCTGAGGGGACCACCACCAGGGTCTAGGCCTGAGGGGACCACCCCCAGGGTCTAGGCCTGAGGGGACCACCCCCAGGGTCTAGGCCTGAGGGGACCACCCCCAGGGTCTAGGCCTGAGGGGACCACCACCAGGGTCTAGGCCGGAGGGGACCACCACCAGGGTCTAGGCCGGAGGGGACCACCCCCAGGGTCTAGGCCTGAGGGGACCACCACCAGGGTCTAGGCCGGAGGGGACCACCACCAGGGTCTAGGCCTGAGGAGCTCCTCATTACTACTGTTCTGTAGCTACTGACGCAAGACTGACATTTCCCGACAGGATCTTCATCTTAACAAGATGAACACCTGATGGACACATTAACACATGATGAACACATGATGAACATGTGATGAACATGTGATGAACATGTTATGAACACATAATGAACACATGATGAACACATGATGAACACATGATGAACACATGAACACATAATGAACACATGATGAACACATGATGAACACATAATGAACACATGATAAACACATTAACACATGGTGAACACATGAACGCATCATGAACACATGATGAACACATGATGAACACATGCTGAACACGCGATGAACACGTGATGAACACGTGATGAACACGTGATGAACACATGATGAACACATGATGAACACATAATGAACACATGATGAACACATGATGAACACATGATGAACACATGATGAACACGTGATGAACACATGAAACACATGATGAACACATGATGAACACATAATGAACACGTGATGAACACATGATGAACACGTGATGAACACGTGATGAACACATGAACACTCACCGGAGCAGTTCCAGCCCGTGGGGGTCTGACAGTCGCTGAGGGAGGAGGGGAACGCGCGCAGCTGCTCCACAGGTGACGCGGCCAGGAGCGACACGAGCGTCAGCCGCATCCATCCGCACACCACCGCGCGGCTCCATCCCCGCGGCAGAACCATGTCAGCGGCGACGCGGCAGAAGCGGCACAAACAACACACCGATCACAGAGAGCATCGTCTGCGCGGCACAGCGGACAGCCCCATGCGGCAAACTTATCCAGATGCGGAATCCAAACGGGAGATCAGAAGGACGCGGTAGAATCCAGACCAAGCGGAAGGACGCGGCAGATGCAGCAGAGCGCGGCAGACGCGGTATTCCAGGTGGTACGGTTAAATCCACGGTGCTCGGAGCAGGAGGATGTGCTCCGGTGTTCTCGTGCGTCCTCCGCGGCGTCTCTCTCCGTGTCTCGCGGTGCACGCGCGGTGACACTTTGACGCTTTCTCTCTCTCTCTCCTCTGCGCGGTCACGTGGGCGCGGTGTGTCCAGCAGAGGGCGCAGTTTCAGGGAACGCGAGACTGATGGAGACATTACCGTAAGTGTCCTGGTCAAGACCTGGTTTATACCTGGTCCCAACCTTGGTTCAGACCTGGTCGAATCCTGGTCCAGTCCTGGTCCAGTTTTGGTCCATTCTTGGTACAGACCTATTACAGTGCTGGTCTGGACCTGGTCCAGACCTGGTCCGGATCTGGTCCGGATCTGGTCCAGACCTGGTCCAGTCCTGGTCCGGATCTGGTCCGGATCTGGTCCAGACCTGGTCCAGTCCTGTATGAAGTCATCGTGGTCTGTATTGATTCTCAAACATCTGCTCGGGTTCAAGTTTCACTCATTAATCTCACGTCGATGAGAAGCATATGGAAACAACTGTAGTTAGAGCAGACGAAATATATTTTATTTATATTAACTTTCATAAAATAAAGATCTGGTCTATCTTCGGTCTTCCGCTGGTCTTTCTCTGGTCTCTCTCTGGTCTCTCTCTGGTCTCTCTCTGGTCTCTCTCTGGTCCATCTTTCAATTCAGTTTAATGTATTTGTGTTTCTAAATCCTAACAGTCGTCTCTGAAGACTTTACAAAGTTGTCTATTCAACAGATCAGAGAATTAAACAGGTCAAACACTGTAAAATTAAATAATAACAAACACATCGGAGCCCATAGGGACCAGGACTGAGGCTGTAGACCCAGGACTGGGGCTGTAGACCCAGGACTGAGGCTGTAGACCCAGGACTGAGGCTGTAGACCCAGGACTGAGGCTGTAGACCCAGGACTGAGGCTGTAGACCCAGGACTGAGGCTGTAGACCCAGGACTGAGGCTGTAGACCAGGTCCAGTGTCTCTCGTTCACATCTGCTCTTCATTTTCTCTCCACATGAAAAACATCTCTAATGTTTTTCTCCTGCAGCGTTTTGACACAAGTGAAGTTTTACAACCTCAGGGTTCAGTCCTGGTTCAGACCTGGTTCAGACCGGGTTCAGACCTGGTTCAGTCCTGGTTCAGTCCAGTAGACCAAGACCAGACCCAGACCAGTGCCATGGATGTGTTTACAGTCCTATTGTTGTTCTCTGAAAGTTACAAACCTGAGCTTTAACCTATTATTTAGTCTCATAAATAACACATGTTTAAAGCTCAGGTCTGTAACTTTAGTCTCATAAATAACACATGTTTAAAGCTCAGGTCTGTAACTTTAGTCTCATAAATAACACATGTTTAAAGCTCAAGTCTGTAACTTTAGTCTCATAAATAACACATGTTTAAAGCTCAAGTCTGTAACTTTAGTCTCATAAATAACACATGTTTAAAGCTCAGGTCTGTAACTTTAGTCTCATAAATAACACATGTTTAAAGCTCAGGTCTGTAACTTTAGTCTCATAAATAACACATGTTTAAAGCTCAGGTCTGTAACTTTAGTCTCATAAATAACACATGTTTAAAGCTCAAGTCTGTAACTTTAGTCTCATAAATAACACATGTTTAAAGCTCAGGTCTGTAACTTTAGTCTCATAAATAACACATGTTTAAAGCTCGAGGAGGCAGCAGTGAGGCGTTCACTGTCCAGTTACACACTTGATTGTAGAACAGAGCCCCCTGCTGACACACACACTCACACACACGGACACGCACACACACAAACAGAGACACACACACACAGAGACACCCACACACACGGACACGCACACACACAAACAGAGACACACACACTCACGTACACAAACAGAGACACACACACACACAAACAGAGACACACACACACACACACTCCTCTGCTGGAGAAGGTGACCTCCCCATCCACACTTCTCTGGGTTTCTGTGTGTGCGTGTCTTTGTGTGTGTGTGTGCGTGTGCGTCTCTGTTTATGTTTGTGTGTGTGATATAAAACATGTTGAGTCTCAGGACACGTCTGTGCTGTTTTTATTGTTTTATTTGGAATAATTCAATAAAGCTGTCCCACTAGAAAGGACCAGAGAGAGACCAGAGAGAGAGCGGAGAGAGACCAGAGAGAGATCAGAGAGAGACCAGAGAGAGACCAGAGAGAGATCAGAGAGAGACCAGAGAGAGACCAGAGAGAGACCAGAGAGAGACCAGAGGGAGACCAGAGAGAGACCAGAGGGAGACCAGAGAGAGACCAGAGAGAGACCAGAGAGAGACCAGAGAGAGACCAGAGAGAGAGACTAGAGAGAGAGACCAGAGAGAGACCAGAGAGAGACCAGAGAGAGACCAGAGAGAGACCAGAGAGAGACCAGAGAGAGATCAGAGGGAGACCAGAGAGAGACCAGAGAGAGACCAGAGAGAGACCAGAGAGAGACCAGAGAGGTACCAGAGAGAGACCAGAGAGAGACCAGAGGGAGACCAGAGGGAGACCAGAGAGAGACCAGAGAGAGACCAGAGAGAGATCAGAGGGAGACCAGAGAGAGACCAGAGAGAGACCAGAGAGAGACCAGAGAGAGACCAGAGAGAGACCAGAGAGAGAGACCAGAGAGGTACCAGAGAGAGACCAGAGAGAGACCAGAGGGAGAGCAGAGGGAGACCAGGGAGAGACCAGAGGGAGACCAGAGAGAGACCAGAGAGAGAGCAGAGGGAGACCAGAGAGAGACCAGAGAGAGACCAGAGGGAGACCAGAGAGAGACCAGAGAGAGACCAGATGGAGACCAGAGAGAGACCAGAGGGAGACCAGAGAGAGACCAGAGGGAGACTTGAGACCACAGAGCACCAGGAGAATCACTTTCTGCTTTATTTCTGGGTCGTTGCTCCAGTTTATGAAATGAAAAATTCAGCTTGTATCTTTTCCTCGTTATCATTTATTCATGTGACCCAAAATGGCCGCCGCAGAGCTGCACTTTCAGACGTCTGGTCCATGAATCACAGAGAGACATGTAAACACAGGGGTGATGTGTTCTTAAAGTAACAGACAATAAGATAAATACTCTCAGTAGACCAGAGACAGACCAGAAAGAGACCAGAGAGAGAGACCAGAGAGAGACCAGAGAGAGACCAGAGAGAGAGACCAGAGAGAGACCAGAGAGAGACCAGAGACAGACCAGAGAGAGAGACCAGAGATAGGCCAGAGAGAGCGAGAGAGACCAGAGAGAGACCAGAGAGAGACCAGAGAGAGACCAGAGACAGACCAGAGAGAGAGACCAGAGATAGGCCAGAGAGAGCGAGAGAGACCGGAGAGAGACCAGAGAGAGACCAGAGAGAGACCAGAGACAGACCAGAGAGAGAGACCAGAGATAGGCCAGAGAGAGCGAGAGAGACCGGAGAGAGACCAGAGAGAGACCAGAGAGAGACCAGAGACAGACCAGAGAGAGAGACCAGAGATAGGCCAGAGAGAGCGAGAGAGACCGGAGAGAGACCAGAGAGAGGCCAGAGAGAGACCAGAGAGAGAGACCGGAGAGAGACCAGAGAGAGACCGAAGAGAGACCAGAGAGAGACCATAGAGTGAACAGAGAGAGACCGGAGAGAGACCAGAGAGAGACCAGAGAGAGAGACCGGAGAGAGACCAGAGAGAGAGACCGGAGAGAGACCAGAGAGAGACCAGAGAGGGACAAAAGTATTATAATTATTACTGTATACTGTGTACATCGGCTTAAACTGACACAGAAGACAGAATGTTTAAATACAGCTTTAACTTTGGACTCTCTGTCTTGACCTATAGAGCGCATTGTGGCTTTAGACCTTCTTTAGTGGTGCTTTAGACCTGCTTTAGTCCTGCTTTAGTCCTGCTTTAGTCCTGCTTTAGACCTGCTTTAGACCTGCTTTAGTCCTGCTTTAGACCTGCTTTAGACCTGCTTTAGACCTGCTTTAGTCCTGCTTTAGACCTGCTTTAGACCTGCTTTAGTCCTGCTTTAGACCAGCTTTAGTCCTTCTCTAGTCCTGCTTTAGACCTGCTTTAGTCCTTCTCTAGTCCTGCTTTAGACCTGCTTTAGTCCTGCTTTAGACCTGCTTTAGTCCTGCTTTAGACCGGCTTAAGACCTAAACGGTTCCGTCTCATGGATCTATAATAATAACGTTCCGTCTCGACCACAGTCTGTAAAGTTCTGACGTATGTGTTTGGACCGGATCCGTCCACTGTCTATGACGTATTAGGTCTGTGCACGCGCCCCTGCACACCGTTGTCACGTGACTCTCCCGCCTTCCCTTTTCTTACGTAGAGTACGCAGACCGCGTGCTCTTCGTCCAGTGTCGCTGCGCAAACTGCGTAATAGGCTTTAGAGAATCGCGCTTGCGCAGTGGACGCCGCGTTTTGGTACCGAGTGGAGAGGAGCTGCACACGGCCCCACGGTGAGAGCATATAAACACGAAGCGCGTGGGAGAGAGGGGAGACCGAGGAGAGACATGGGGGAGAGAGGGGAGAGGAGAGACCGAGGAAAGACATGGGGGAGAGAGGGGAGACCGAGGAGAGACACGGGGGATAGAGGGGAGACCGAGGAGAGACACGGGGGAGAGAGGGGAGACCGAGGAGAGACATGGGGGAGAGAGGGGAGACCGAGGAGAGACACGGGGGATAGAGAGGGAGACCGAGGAGAGACATGGGGGAGAGAGGGGAGACCGAGGAGAGACATGGGGGAGAGAGGGGAGACCGAGGAGACCGAGGAGAGACACGGGGGAGAGAGGGGAGAGGAGAGACCGAGGAAAGACATGGGGAGAGAGGGGAGACCGAGGAGAGACATGGGGGAGAGAGGGGAGACCGAGGAGAGACATGGGGGAGAGAGGGGAGACCGAGGAGAGACATGGGGGAGAGAGGGGAGACCGAGGAGAGACATGGGGGAGAGAGGGGAGACCGAGGAGAGACATGGGGGAGAGAGGGGAGACCGAGGAGAGACATGGGGGAGAGAGGGGAGACCGAGGAGAGACATGGGGGAGAGAGGGGAGACCGAGGAGAGCGAGGGGAGACCGAGGAGAGACATGGGGGAGAGACATGGGGGAGAGAGGGGAGACCGAGGAGAGACATGGGGGAGAGAGGGGAGACCGAGGAGAGCGAGGGGGGAGAGGGGAGATATGGAGGAGAGAGGGGAGACCGAGGAGAGAGACAGGAAGGGAGACGAGCAGAACCTTTCGTTGTTGAGAGAAGGGAGCGAGGGGAGACACAGGGGTGAGACGAGAGAGTGGGGTGAGAAAGGTGAGAGAGGAGAGATCCACATCCACACATATGTTCACCCACGGAATCACACTGCACTGTCCAGTTTATGACACAGGTCTGAGGGTCCAGACTTCAGTCCTACTTTAGTCCTGATTTAGACCTGCTTTAGTCCTGCTTTAGTCCTGCTTTAGTCCTGCTTTAGTCCTGCTTTAGTCCTGCGTTAGTCCTGCTTTAGACCTGCTTTAGACCTGCTTTAGTCCTGCTTTAGACCTGCTTTAGACCTGCTTTAGACCTGCTTTAGTCCTGCTTTAGACCTGCTTTAGACCTGCTTTAGACCTGCTTTAGACCTGCTTTAGACCTGGCTATGATGAGGTCAGGTCTAAAGCTTTCGGTGTTTTTGATTCGTTAAACCGGTTGTTGCTTCAGTTAAAAGCAGGAACTGTCACTGACTCTAGCACCAGGAAGGATCCACCCACTGGTCCTGGTTCAGTCCTGGTTCAGTCCTGGTTCAGTCCTGGTTCAGTCCTTTCCCACACTGAGTATGTTTAATCCCATTGCTTCTGTTTCAGTGGCGCTCAAACACATTTCACGTGTTTAAAGCTGAGGTCTGTAACTTTCAGACCACAATAGATCAGTTCTTTACCGCATTGTTCTGGACTCTCAAAGTCTCTTCACATTATTCATTTCTCTCCAAACACAGCGGCGATAAACTACTGTAGCCACAACTGCCCTGGGGCACACTGACAGAAGCGAGGCAACCAGTCTGTGCCATCAGCCCCTCCCACCTCCACCAACCATTCTCACACACACCAGACTCATTCTAATGTGGGGGAAGTGTCTTGCCTAAGGACACAACCACAGTTTGGCACTTTACAGCCGCAGCCGCCCCACTGTGTTCCCAGAGGTCTCCCATCACAGCACTAACCAGGCCTGGCCCTGCTTAGCTTCAGAGGTTTGCTGGGATCTGGCTTTCACCTGCAGGTGGCGCCACAGTTGCTTCTGTCTCTAGATTCACGTCATGTATTTACATATTAGGCCAGAGCCTGAAGGTCATGGGTTCGAGCCCACCCCATGGACTCTCACTGATGGTCTTTGTGTCCCTGGGCAAGACACTTCATCTTAAGCCTGGTTCACACGAGACGATTTTAAAATTGTCGGCCGATTTTTCTCCGTGTTAGACCCCACACGGGGAGATTAAAAATCCTGCGTCTAACCACTTTGGTCGTGCAGTGTGTGGTGCGTAGCCACAGGGCAAGATCACGCAAACCACAAACATCACACACGAACCGACACCCCCCACCCACCCCCCCCCCCTCGTCCGCCATAAACAGTCATGGCGGACAAAGAGGATGCAGTGGCGATAGTGTGCAGTTTGTTGTTAACAGAGAAGAGACGTAATCCAAAGAAAAGGCAATGGTCAAAGCCATGCTGCTGTGTTTTGGTTTTTTTCCGGTGTTTCCTCACCGGCTTGTCACCTCGTCTTCTTATTGGCTACACGCCGTAGTCATGGCAACGCGCTCGCTTGTCCTTGGAGGACACCACACACGACAAGAAATCGGGCCAAAACAATCCAACATGTTGGATATCCCCGATTTGAGATCGGGAGCAGTCCCGATGTCCTTCCGAGCGACGAGTGCAGTCTTAACACACCACACACGGCAGGATAATCTGTAAGATTTTGTTACGGAAATCGGAGCGTTTCTTAAGATTGTCGTAAGGGGTAAATCGGGTCTAAATCGGCCTAAATATCCTGCCGTGTGAACCAGGCTTTACTTTACCTGAAGCCCCCACTGAAAGGTCAAAGCTGTGCTGTCACAGAGCAGCCTCCTGTGGACTCACCTCCTGCAGGAGGATCAGGGGCTGGTTCTGACTGCCACCTCCCAGACCAGAACTGGATCAAGGGGAAGAAGATGGATGTTTTATACATGTGTTATTTATGAGACTAAAGTTACAGACCTGAGCTTTAATGCTGCTGTATGTTGTTTCAGTCTCGATGAGGTCCTTTGCTCCTGAAAACATTCCTCACTGAACGACATCTGAGCCAAAATGTCCTTCTTTAGTCCTGCTTTAGACCTGCTTTAGACCTGCTTTAGTCCTGCTTTAGACCTGCTTTAGACCTGCTTTAGTCCTGCTTTAGACCTGCTTTAGTCCTGCTTTAGTCCTGCTTTAGTCCTGCTTTAGACCTGCTTTAGTCCTGCTTTAGACCTGCTTTAGTCCTGCTTTAGTCCTGCTTTAGACCTGCTTTAGTCCTGCTTTAGACCTGCTTTAGTCCTGCTTTAGACCTGCTTTAGACCTGCTTTAGACCATATTGTGGCGACATGTTGAAGATCAGTTTGACACACATTGGTCTGTGGTGTTTCTCTGCAGAGAGGGTCAGAACATCTGTACAAAACATTCATATAAAAATAAAATTCAAGTAACACGGGAAGAACATCCAAAAAGGCTCAATATTTACTGAAATGTACAAATAAAGCAGTGATTGGCTTTTTAGGCATTTGACGAATGTGCCTCTCGCTCTGACTAATGTGTTGGTTTTTGCGATATTATATGAAATATATTCTACGATATATATCTCGCCCACCCCTAATCCCTTCATTAGCCTCATTCACACTAACGTCCTGAAGCCCCGCCCCTTCTGTCACAGTGCTCTGTTGTCAAACTCACCAGAGACGTTTGAATCAGCTGTGACTGGAAACTCTTATAATCAGAGGCCAAACTACAGAGCCTCTGCTGTGTGTGTATGTATGTCGTTGTGTGTGTGTCTCTCTCTGTATGTGTCTCTTTGTGTGTGTGTCTCTCTGTGTGTGTGTTTGTGTGTGTCTGTGTGTTTGTGGGTCTCTCTCTGTGTGTGTGTGTGTGTGTGTGTGTTTGTGTCTCTCACTGTATGTGTCTCTTTGTGTGTGTGTGTCTCTCTGTAAGTGTGTCTCTCTCTCTGTATGTGTGTGTGTATGTGTGTGTCTCTGTGTGTGTCTATGTGTGTTTGTGGGTCTCTCTCTCTGTGTGTGTGTGTGTTTGTGTCTCTCACTGTGTGTGTCTCTCTCTCTGTGTGTGTGTGTGTGTCTCTCTGTATGTGTGTGTGTGTGTGTCTCTCTCTCTGTATGTGTGTGTGTGTGTGTGTCTCTCTCTCTGTATGTGTGTGTGTGTGTCTCTCTCTCTCTGTATGTGTGTGTGCGTGTGTCTCTCTCTCTGTATGTGTGTGTGTGTGTCTCTCTCTCTGTATGTGTGTGTGTGTGTGTGTGTGTGTGTGTCTCTCTCTCTGTATGTGTGTGTCTGTGTGTGTGTGTGTGTGTGTCAGGTGAGGGTCTTGTGAACAGGCTTATACTCTGCTCTTATGAAACTATTTTTTCCTCTGGAAACAGAGGAATGTGTTTGTGTTTTGTTGCTGCATTAGCATCCGCTAACGCACGTTAGCATCTGTTACATTAGCATGTTAGCTAAATATGGTAACTATGGTAACTATGGCAATCCTCCCTGGAACAATCAACATGAAACACAAACTGTCACAAAGTTCCATGTCTTTTTGAGAACATATCAACCAGGTGTCGAAAAGAGACCAGAGAGCGAGAGACCAGAGAGCGAGAGACGAGAGAGAGACGAGGAGAGAGAGAGACGAGAGAGACCAGAGAGCGAGAGACCAGAGAGCGAGAGACCAGAGAGCGAGAGACCAGAGAGCGAGAGACCAGAGAGCGAGAGACCAGAGAGCGAGAGACCAGAGAGCGAGAGACCAGAGAGCGAGAGACCAGAGAGCGAGAGACCAGAGAGCGAGAGACCAGAGAGCGAGAGACCAGAGAGCGAGAGACCAGAGAGCGAGAGACCAGAGAGCGAGAGACCAGAGAGCGAGAGACCAGAGAGCGAGAGACCAGAGAGCGAGAGACCAGAGAGCGAGAGACCAGAGAGCGAGAGACCAGAGAGCGAGAGACCAGAGAGCGAGAGACCAGAGAGCGAGAGACCAGAGAGCGAGAGACCAGAGAGCGAGAGACCAGAGAGCGAGAGACCAGAGAGCGAGAGACCAGAGAGCGAGAGACCAGAGAGCGAGAGACCAGAGAGCGAGAGACCAGAGAGCGAGAGACCAGAGAGAGACCAGAGAGCGAGAGACCAGAGAGCGAGAGACCAGAGAGCGAGAGACCAGAGAGCGAGAGACCAGAGAGCGAGAGACCAGAGAGCGAGAGACCAGAGAGCGAGAGACCAGAGAGCGAAAGACCAGAGAGCGAGAGACGAGAGAGAGACGAGAGAGAGACCAGAGAGACCAGAGAGCGAGAGACCAGAGAGCGAGAGACCAGAGAGCGAGAGACCAGAGAGCGAGAGAGACCAGAGAGCGAGAGACCAGAGAGCGAGAGACCAGAGAGCGAGAGACCAGAGAGCGAGAGACCAGAGAGCGAGAGACCAGAGAGCGAGAGACCAGAGAGCGAGAGACCAGAGAGCGAGAGACCAGAGAGCGAGAGACCAGAGAGCGAGAGACCAGAGAGCGAGAGACCAGAGAGCGAGAGACCAGAGAGCGAGAGACCAGAGAGCGAGAGACCAGAGAGCAAGAGACCAGAGAGCGAGAGACCTGAGAGAGACACCAGAGAGCGAGAGACCTGAGAGAGACGAGAGAGACCAGAGAGCGAGAGACCAGAGAGCGAGAGACCAGAGAGCGAGAGACCAGAGAGCGAGAGACCAGAGAGCGAGAGACCAGAGAGCGATAGACCAGAGAGCGAGAGACCAGAGAGCGAGAGACCAGAGAGCGAGAGACCAGAGAGCGAGGGACCAGAGAGCGAGGGACCAGAGAGGGAGGCCAGGCCGTTCAATGCCGCTTGCAGCTTTAAGTCTTGGCCTCATGTGGCTGTTCCTCTCTAAACTTTGAGTATATTTTTGCAGGTGATAGGATTAGAACTTCTAACACCTCACAGTTATAGTTTTGATTGGATTAGACACAGGGGGGAGAGGGTGCGGCCAATCAGAGATCAGAGAGCACTTCCTGGTTCTGAGGATAACAACCGTGAGCAACGAGGGCATGGATCAAAACAACTACAGCTGCTACTACTACTGCTACTACTACTGCTACTGTGGGAAGAATACTACTACTTTAATACTACTACTGTTATTACTACTGTGGGAGGAATACTACTACTTTAATACTACTACTGTTATTACTACTGTGGGAGGAATACTTTTTGTTCTTACTACAACTGTTATTTTAATTGTTCCGCTGCTTTGGAGGTGAGTCTCAAACTGTGGGTTTTCAAACGGCGGTGTGCGTACCGCTCTGCAGCTTCAGGAAAGTGACTTTATTGTTTTACTGTTGTGTTTATGGTTCTGCTTTTATGGACTTTTATTTTATTTATGTAACTATAAACTCTCTCTGGTCTCTTTCTGGTCTCTCTCTGGTCTCTCTCTGGTCTCTCTCTGGTCCCTCTCCGCTCTCTCTGGTCTCTCTCTGGTTTCCCTCTGGTCTCTCTCTGGTCCCTCTCTCTGGTCCCTCTCTCTGGTCTCTCTCTGGTCCCTCTCTCTGGTCCCTCTCTCTGGTCTCTCTCTGGTCTCCCTCTGGTCTCTCTCTGGTCCCTCTCCGCTCTCTCTCGTCTCTCTCTGGTTTCCCTCTGGTCTCTCTCACTACGGATCCCAGCTGAATACATGTTATTTATGAGA